>CM046331.1:13736936-14227802 GCA_025403435.1 Artocarpus heterophyllus
GGCTCAAACCAATGGAGCCGACATCGATGCTGAAACTCAGATGACTATGGTCTTTGAGACTCTGTCTAAGGAATTTATTCCGTTTAGAGCTACTTTTAATCTAAGCAATAGACGGGATATGACCTTGACAGAACTGATGAAACAGTTACAGGAGTTTGAACTGCTGATCAGGGAGTCTCCTGCTGGTGGAGAGGCCAATATGGTAGCTGCTTCTGGTTCCAATCCTAACTCTGGGAATGGAAAGAAGCAACGGGCCAAGAGTGGTAAGTCTTCTATTCCTATTGCTACCAAGAGCAAGAAGAAAAAGAAGAAGAACCCAAAGAAGCTTAAGTGCTTCTTCTGTGGTAAGGTCGGGTATATAAAGAAGCATTGCAAGGACTTCCTTTCCAAGGGAGGTAGGTGTGATCTTCTATATTTAGAAACTTGTTTGGTTGAGGAATCCAGTGACATTTGGGTCATAGATTCCGGTGCAACTAATCATGTTTGTGTTTCTCTGCAGGGATTCAAAGAAACGAGAAGTCTACTTCGTGAAGACTTAACGCTTCGGATGGGCGATGGATCCTTGGTCTCAGCGGAAGCAGTGGGAGATGTCCATCTTTGTTTTGATAATTATAGGAGTTTAATTTTGCGAGATTGTTTTTATGTTCCTAAATTTAAAAGGAATTTAATTTCTGTATCTTCTTTATTTAAAGACTCCTACGTGGTATCTTTTAATGAAAAAGTGGTGATTCGTAAAAACAAATCTTTTATTTGTTCTGGATGGATGCAAAATAATCTATATTTTATCAAACCTAAGATGGACTTATTGCTTAATGCTGAGATAAATGATAATGACTCAAAAAGACTTAAAACTTCTCACTCTAATAAGACTTATCTTTGGCATTTGCGCCTTGGCCATATTAACCTGAATAGGATTCAAAGGTTGGTAAGGGATGGACCTTTAAGTCACTTAAAGGTGGAATCTATACCTCAATGTGAGTCTTGTTTGGAGGGTAAAATGACCAAAAGACCATACGGGTCTAAGGGCAATAGGGCCGAAGGGGTTCTAGAACTTGTGCATAGTGATGTTTGCGGACCGATGAACATCCGGGCACGAGGAGGGTATGAGTACTTCGTCACTTTTATTGACGATTACTCAAGATATGGGTATGTGTACCTAATGCACCACAAAAGCGAAACTTATGATAAGTTCAGGGAGTTTCGGGCTGAAGTGGAAAAGCAATTGGGTAGACCCATAAAGGCACTTCGATCTGATCGAGGTGGGGAATACCTTTCTGATGAGTTCTTAGGACACTTGTTAGAGAATGGGATTTTATCCCATTTGACTGCGCCGGGCACTCCGCAGCAGAATGGCGTAGCGGAGAGAAGGAATAGGACTTTGTTGGACATGATTCGGTCCATGATGAGTTATTCATCATTGCCTTTATCCTTTTGGGGATATGCACTACAAACCGCATGTTATCTTTTGAACAATGTGCCTTCAAAATCGGTCCCTAAAACTCCTCACGAGTTGTGGACAAGACGGAAGACATCCTTAAACCATATTCGCATATGGGGATGTCCAGCTCATGTCCTGTTTAAGGATCCGAATAAGTTGGAAGCACGTTCAGAAGTTTGCGTGTTTGTAGGATATCCAAAAGGGACTAAAGGGGGTTATTTTTATAACCCAAAGGAAAATAAAGTCGTGGTTTCAACTAATGCAACTTTCCTTGAGGAGAGTTACATGAACGACTTTAAACCTCAAAGCAAAGTGGTGCTTGAGGAGTTGAGGGGTGATCCGTTTACTCCGGAGGTTCCGAACGAAACCATTCCGATCGGTGTAGAAAAACCAAACAAACCTGAACAACAACCTCAGGGGCTTCGGCGTAGTGGGAGGATCGGGCGTCAACCTGAGAGGTATATGTTCAATGGGGAGGTCTTTTTGGCTGAACCGGATGAACATGACAGGGATCCTTATACTTACGCAGAAGCTATGGAGGATGTTGATTCAAGACTCTGGACAGAGGCCATGAACATTGAGATGAAGTCTATGGAGACTAATCGGGTCTGGGAGCTCGTGGATCTTCCCGAAGGGGTAAAACCCATAGGGTGTAAGTGGATCTACAAGAGGAAAAGAGGAGTGGATGGAAAGGTCGAAACCTTTAAGGCTAGACTGGTAGCTAAGGGTTATACGCAAAAGGAAGGAATCGATTATGAGGAAACCTTTTCGCCTGTAGCCATGCTTAAGTCCATCCGGATTCTCTTGTCCATAGCTGCCGCTCTCGACTACGAGATTTGGCAGATGGATGTCAAGACGGCTTTTCTAAATGGCTATCTTGATGAGTCCATTTATATGGAACAACCAGACGGGTTCAAGGTCACGGGTCAAGAGGGTAAGGTTTGTAAGTTGCTAAAGTCTATTTATGGACTTAAGCAGGCTTCTCGTTCTTGGAACATAAGATTTGATCAAGTGATCAAGACTTATGGGTTCTCACAAAATGTGGATGAACCATGTGTTTACAAACACATTAAGAATGGGAAGGTGGTTTTTCTACTACTCTATGTAGATGACATTCTGCTAATTGGCAATGACGTTGGGGCGTTGTCATCGGTCAAATTATGGTTGACCAAGCAGTTTGACATGAAAGACTTGGGTGAGGCTAATTTTGTTCTCGGTATCCAGATCTTGCGGGATAGGAAGAACAAAATGATAGCTTTGTCACAAGCCAGCTACATAGATAAAATTCTCAGGAGGTTTGCAATGCAGGATTCCAAGAAAGGTGGGCAACCATCTAGGTCTGGAATTACTCTTTCTAAGAAAGACTCTCCAAAGTCTTATGAAGAAAGAGAATACATGAAGAAGGTGCCTTATGCTTCGGCAGTGGGTAGTCTCATGTATGCCATGCTTTGCACTCGACCGGATATTAGCTATGCGGTCGGGATTGTGAGTCGATTTCAGGCGGATCCAGGACCGAACCATTGGGTTGCGGTAAAGCATATTTTCAAGTACCTGAGAAGGACTCGAGGGTATATGCTTGTGTATTCGGGTGAGGATTTAACTCCTCTAGGATACACTGATTCGGATTTTCAATCCTGCCTGGATTCTAGGAAATCGACTTCAGGGTTTGTGTTTACTCTAGGTGGCGGTGCCATCAGTTGGAGAAGTGCGAAGCAAGATTGCACTTCGGATTCAACGATGGAGGCCGAGTATGTGGCGGCTAGTGATGCTTCGAAAGAAGCAGTGTGGCTCCGCAAGTTCCTTGGGGATCTTGAGGTAGTTCCTGGTATGGATAAAGCGGTATCACTGTACTGTGATAACAGTGCGGCGGTAGCTAATGCTAAGGAACCAAGATTTCACAAGAAGAGTAAGCATATTGATCGGAAGTATCATGTGATAAAGGACTTCGTTGAGAGCGGGCATGTCACGGTGTGCAAGATCGCGTCAGAGGACAATTTAGCTGATCCATTTACGAAGACACTTTCTGGGAGAGTCTTCGAAAGGCATGTGGAAGCTATGGGGATGCGAAATTTGCAGTATTTACTCACTTAGTGCAAGTGGGAGATTGTTAGACATGTATGCTCTAAGGAGTAAAAATGTAATACGTTTTTGGAGACATTTTTATCAATAAAGAATTTATTCATTTATATATACCAAATATTGTCCTCTTTACGTTCATATTCGTTGAATGTATGATAAGCAAACAGTAGTCTGAGACTGTCAGTCTAAACCTTAAGAGTTGGGCATATGATGGGATGATTATGCGGTAGACACGACTCTTAAGGTGATGGTCTAAAATATATGATCCGCAATCGAGGGAATAAAGTTGGGCGCTTTATTCATGTAAAGATTGTTATGTTGTCTATATCCCTTTTGGGAGATGATTTGTCTTGGCCATCGGAGTTGGACTCCGTGAATAGAAACATTGGCGCGTTGTCATAGGTGACGATGTGTTGGATCGGGACATAAAGTGAATTGATTTGGATTAATAATTCTGTCTTGGCAAATCGATTCACTTTAGACAGTCGTTTGTATTGTATCTTAATCCTGAGATGAATAATGGGCCCGTTGTCTCGACTTGTGTCTTTTGATGTACCAATGGGTGACTCCCACATCTCTATAGTGGCATGCATGCCGGTACGTTGGAGGCATGACTCTTGATAGCGTAGACTTGTTATTCATAGATATGGAATCCATAGCTCCTCTTTAGGAGTAATGATATCCTCTTATATGCGTTGTCCTGTAGTTGGAAAACTGGAGCGCTCAACCATTTGGATACATAGGTGTAACCGAATGGTATACTATCTTTGGATGGTAAGTTTTCTAATGGTGAGACAATGGAACGTAAGATAAAAATAATCGGGAAGGTAAGACAGAACTTGTCCTTAAGCCGATTATGGATGATCATATGGGGATGCGATACACTATGATATGTCATGGAGACTTAGCTACATGAGCTTCGTAATTCTGTAAAGTTCGAGAGTGCAGCTCCAAGCTTTTAGTGGAGTAGCGTTGGAGTTGATAATTGTGAAATATATATCTGGGATATTGGGTTTCATAATTATCATGAGCTTGAACTTTATAGGTCCATTTTGGTCCCCTTTGCTAGCTCACAAAGTCCTGTAACGACACGGCGTGCTTTTCCAATAATTGGTGACTTATGTCGGATTTATCAGATTGGTTTAAAATTTATAAGAATCAAATAATTCATGTCTGTTTATCGGTTGAATTAATTTTGTAAGAAATTAGTTCAAGATGAACTTGTTGAATTATGGCGTTCGGATAATTCTTGTCTGTTTATCGGTTGTTTTAATTTTGGACAATTAGAACAAGATAAACTTGTAGAATTATTATGAATTGATTTATTTTCTTAGAGATTATCTTGATAAAGTTTGTTTTGATCAGATATCTTTTCTATTGGGGTATTTGAATCAAAACTGAGACTTTATCCTTTAGAATCTCGGGTGGAAAATAAAAGATTCGCGGAGATTTTTTCTCGGCAGTTCGGCCTGCCGATCAGAAAGTTCGGCCTGTCGAACTGGCCAGTTCGGCCTGCCTATCTCACAGTTCGGCATGCCGACCGCGACAGCTAAGATTACGCGTTTTTCACGCGTATCTTATCAGATATTGATCCGAACTTGATTCTGTTTCGATTTTTGAGACCTAATCTGATATGGACTGACCCCAAGGACCAATAGGTATAAAAAGGGAGTGAGTCTAATGATTTACTCAGATCAATTTGAGAGATTAAGAGTGATACTCTTCTAGTGAGCATCTGAAAACTCCCTGAGAGCTTTTGTTCACAAATCACGAACACTAGCTTTGGGTTCTCTCTATTGGTTGGAAGGAGAGTCACCGGTGGAAGAGCTGTACGTGTGAGCCCACACTCACTCCGGTTGTGGATAGAGAATAGCAAAGAAGACCAGTTGGTTGAGGCTCTTCTGGAACGTTACTTCTCTACACAGGTCGCGGAGGTTCTTCGGCACACTGAGGTTAGTAAGATCTGTTTAATTTATACATATAACATGTCATACTTGTATTTTGGAAAATACTCTGATGAAAATTTTTATAAAATTCCGCTGCGCACTTTGTTTCCAACACTATGTTCTAGTTACATTCTAATTTTCCATTCGTTTATATCACAATTTTACAATTAATTGTGATATAAAATTCATTCTATGGATATTGTTTACAAATTTTTGAGTAATTAAACTCATAAAATCTGTATTTTACCATATCCAACATTGCATCACATTTGCATAAAATTTGCAATCAATATCGTTTATTCATACTTTATCGTAATTTTTACAAAAATTACAATTTTACGAAAATAATATTTTTTTAATGGTAAATTCATTAATTAAACCCAATTACAAATTAAGTTTTATTAATGAAATTTTCTCGGTCATTACATTAGGTATGCAGAGCACATGGGTGGGGCTGTTAGGCACAGCCTGGGGCTATAGCTGGTTGCTGGGTGCACCTTGGGGTTAGCACCCAAGCTGCTCGGATTTTTTTCATTGTTTTCACCCTTTTTTGTCCCTTTCAACTACGATTTGCTATCTACGACTTCTATTGGACTCCAAATTGAATGCTTGATATTTTTAACTCTAAAAATATTCATTTTCTTCTTCTTTTTATCCCTTAATATTAACATACCTAAAATCACAAAATAAAAATAAAACATAAGAAGTGCTCAAAAACTTAAATAACAAATGCAAGGAAAACTGAAGCAAAATATGATGAATTATGTACTTATCAATTAACATAGGAAACTTATGTTATTTAGTCTTATAAAAAAAATAAAAATATACTTATTAATAAAATGCAATACTTTATTTTTCAATGTTATAACATTATTACATAACCATGCTTCTAAGCATCAATCCTTACACTTTAAACACTAACAAAATACAACTTTCAACACCAAAGAACAGAAGCGTAATTTTTTATTTTGGATACAATGTAGACTCAAGCTCCAACCCCCATCCTAAAGCCACTTGATCCAGCGATCATTTTCCGCCAAAATTTTATATCCTAATGTGGAAAAAAAAGAAAAGAAAAAAAAAGTGCATCTCATCACATATATATAGATTAATAATAGAGTACAAATTTCCATCATATGAAAGAAGTACCTATCTACTTAAAGAACTCCACAATGCAATTGTTACACATAAAATATTCAAACTTGATCCCGCTAAATCCTGCACCAGTTGCCAAGGCTTGAAACTCTTTCCGACTCCTTTCCTTCCCTCCTATATGTTGGACCATCATAAACACATCAATTTGGTAGCTGTTTTTCACATCAGAACTAGTCTCTGGATTGACGGGAATGATTGTCTCAACAACTATAACCTTTCCATTGCTTGGAATAGCATTGTAACAATTCTTCAATATCTTTAAGCACTGCTCATCACTCCAATTATGAAGTACCGACTAGAAAAACATTCATTTGGTTAAAGCAAAAAAATAAAGATTCTTTAATATGTAAGAATGCTAGCAAGTGCAAAATTACATAACTCTACCTTCAACAAAATAGCATCCCCGCTCGGAACTTCATCAAACATATTTCCCCCCACGTGTTCAACACCTGCAACATTATTCATAAGCATGTCTTTTAATCTAAAAATGCTTATGTGATACATCATATTCATAATTATATTGTATTTAGAAAAAAAGATTAACATCCTCATTTGAGAATGTAATTAGAACTACATTTTATGGTCCAATGAAAATTGCTAAAGTTCTTTTCTTATATAAAATTTAAACAAAAAGTTAGCTTAAACTACAAAATATAGTTTCAACTTTATTTCCAAACGACTATAAATAAACAAAAAACTTACCCGGGTAAGTTGGAGCATGTTGTATGACATGCGGCAAGTCAAAGTTAATACCCTTAATATTTGGGAATTTTGAAATGATTAGGTTAAGGTCCATTCCCAGACCACCGCCAACATCCACTAGTTGTTGAAAGTGTTCGAAACCTTTGTAACAGTTTATGAGGATGCTCGAAATAAGAGCACTAGTGTTGGACATTGCTTTGACGAAAACTTGATTAAATCTTGGGTCCAAGCCTAGATACTCAAAGGCGTGTTTTCCATGGACTCTGTTAAATGGAATTCCTCCTTCAAGAATTGCATATTTTAGTTGGGACCTGTAATTCCATTTAACGATGTTGGAATCAGATCAAGGCAGGTTAACGCAAGATAATATTTCTTCTTGTTGTTATTTGGTCGTATGGAGCAAACAAGAAAAGCGAGCAAGTAATAAAAGATTAAAACCAAGTGGTTCGCTTTGCTGGTAATGAAGATCATAGCTTCTAACAAAAATATAATTTTGTTCTATAACCATGATCCATATAACTTGGTATGAATCTTCTTATTTGCAAACTCTAAGGGTAATTGTTTTCGACTGTGCTTTTTAAAGGTTTGCATACAGAAACTAGGTCTTTAACTACTAAAAATCCTTGGACTAAACAACATAACCCTAAGTAAAGCCCATATAATAACATTAAACATTATCGCTCTATACAATGGATAAGGCAAATGTCGAATTTTGTATCTGGCACGAAACTATGAAAATAACTATGCTTGGTATGTCATCCTATTTTGTGCTACAACGTCAATGTTATTTTAAATGTCATATCTATTTGTTTAACCATAATTATAATGATTTGGAAGTTGAAAACTAAAACATTATAAGTTTTAAAAGGATTTTTATCTTTTTATACTCTTCGTTTTAGACTTATTCAAAATTATACATTTAGTTTTTTTATCTCATCAAATATATATCTTTAAATTAGATTTAATATACAAATCTACATCTTAACATGGACCTTGGAGAGGTGTAACATATATTTTGTTACATTTTGAGACATAAATTTCTTGGTTATGCCTTTTTAATAATGACAGAACTAGGATTTGAATCTAGTGGGAGCATAAATAAATGCAAAATTTATACTAAAAAATAATAATAAAAAATCAAGTAAAACTTTAAACACTTCTTTAGGGTAAAACTACATATTAGAACATATTGAATAACAGTATTGCATATATTTCACAATAATATTTTGAATATTAAAATTAAAATACAAATTACACACTTTAATACTATAGAAGTAAATAAAGAAGAACAATCGATTTAGACTTGTCACTTGTGGAAACTCAAAAAAAAAAAAAAAGGAGACAGTGGAAACAAAAAAAATACAAAAAAGGAAACAAATAAAACAAACAGTAAACAAAATATATCAATGTGTTGCACTACAAATTAAGGGGGAAAAAAGTAGAAAATTAAATGTTATCTAAAAAAGAGTAGCAGGAAGGCAGGCGGGCAATTAATTTCCTAAAAAAAAAAAGGCAGGCAACGAATTAAATGGGGAGGGAGAGAAACTTATAAAAGTTAAACTAAAAAGAAAAATAAAAGAATTTGTAACATTTATAAAAACTAAAAAGCAAGAGAGATGAAAAAAAAAAAAAAAAGTTTTGATACTTAAAAGAAAGGGCAAGTGCTTCGACCATTTGAATGGCAAGTCCAATCAAGTTTAATTATACCCTTTCAAAAGCTGAAGTTTAGAAAATGAGGAAGAGAATACTAGGTAGCGTGGTTTAGTGGGGGCACAAAACATGTGTGCGTATAGTTAGAAGAAACAAACCAGCTATCCAAAAAGATTTTGTCATGTGCCAACGCCATCATGGGTCCCAATGAAACGCCATCTTCATTGCTCACGAAATACTTGGACACAGGGCAAAGACCGTAAAACCTCTGACATTTAGAGTCATTATTGCCATCACCAACCACAGAGCAACTGAGAATAGAGTGGCTTGCCAACATCCTGAGTATGCGATCAATCATCACGGGGGCTTCAGGGTTGTTGGTGGCCATCTGCTCCACAATCTCTGCAGGGGAAAGCTTAGCACCTTCTTCGGCTTTTGCTAAGATGTCGAAAATTCCAAGCTCAATTGCAGCGTGTAAAGACATGGACAACACAGAGGAAGACACAAGTTGCATGGCGTAGGAAAAGTTTTCTTCTTCTTCTTTTCTGTACACACCATCAAGGACTGTTGTATCGTTCTCTAGTTTTAATGGGAATGCCATTACTAGGAATTTTTGGAAGGGGAACTATATCTGATTTTTTGTTTTGGGATGCCGAGACTATATTAAAGAGTTGGTTGATTTATTTTCCATTGAGTGGTGAAGCTTATATAGTCCGATGATCTTAGCCTGGTCAACATTTTGCACCAGTTTGCACGGGTGTATTAAAATGGATATTTTATTATCTGAAAGTAGTGTTTAGCACATAGGGACCAACCTCCCATAAGACAATGATGCCAATAGACTTTGTCCTAAGGGCCGGCAAGCAGCCTCATGTGCTGTTGCATTCCCAGCTCTAGGAATCCGCTAATAGAAAGACAAACACTAGACTTCAAATGATTTAAAAAATTCTAAAAAGTTGGATGAACCATCCATTGACCTCGCGGAGATGCCAACACCAAGGCATTATTAACTGCTATCTTCGCGTCAGATTCCACCACGAATTGAGGCCATCCTTGACATTGGGCATGAGTAAAAGCAACGTCAATAGCAAAAAGTTCCGCTTCTAGAGCACTAGCAGCAGTAGTTGTTGGAATAAAATATGAAAAGCAGTGAAAGGAACGGATCGTTGACAAACAAATTTTTTTTAAAAATGTTGTTAATCAAGAATAGATATATAATTTTAATTAATAATAGAAAGCATTGAGAGTTTTTACAAACATTTTGAAGACCTATCAGGGCATCTTAGCTTTCTTGTTTAATATTACAATCTTCCAAGTTAGGCCTCCACACCAATGGAAAGACGAGTAAACGTCAAACTGTAAGAATGAATTAACTTCACATTTTTTTTGGATCTGTTATGTACTCAACACATAAGATAATAGACTTTTTTTTTTAGAAAAAAAACTCTCAGTTTTTCTCTCTGAGTATTCTACAAAAGTTACATAAAAAGAATTATATGTGGAGATAACTGTTGTCTCTATCTTTTTATATCAGAGTAATTAGTTATTTTTTAATTAATTTATTTTAAATCTGAAATAACCATCGTATGGATGTATAAAAAAGGATATACTTTACATAATCTTTATCTTTTTTTTCTTATATTTAAACCGAATTACAATTGTGATTCTTATTAATATGTACATTAATATATATATGTAAGTTTACGTAAACGCTGTTTACATATTTTTTTCTTTCCTTTTTTTTTAAACAACGTTTACGTTTTCTATATATAATATACATATAAGATTATATGTTAAAAAAAACAAAACATGAACGATTTCGTTTACGTAGCCTAATATATACATATATATATATATATATATATATATATAAAATAAAATCTAATATATATATATATTAAAATTCAAAAAACAAATCCCATTTATTTAAGAAAAGATTTTAAATATAACCAAATAATTAATTAACTAATACTCAGTTAAATGTGATAACATTTATCACATTATATTTGTGTTATAGAGAACATTTTTCTATATCACATTAATATCTTAAGTGTAAAATAATTAATTCAAAATTCAATAATTCTAAATAAAATATGTATAATTTATTTTATGTATTAAATCCAATATAGTGTTATAGAGGTGGCATTGAAGACCTATGGACCTATTACTCAAGCTCCAATAAATTTGACAATTAATTAAACTCTTTAATTAATGTACCAAATTTATTAATTTCAGTGTTGCTCCACTAAAAACCTGAAACTGAACTCTTGAGATTATAGTGAAAATTACTCAAAGAAAATTAGCGAGTTGTTCATTGATATAATCATTATATATAAGTTAGTCGTCCATAAATAGTTCATAATAAGAGCTAGCTTTATCCTTAAGTCTAATAATTCTCTAATAAACAGTTAATTTATAATCTTATTATGAACGAGCGCCGTTCAAACCTCGAATTATCACTCAAGAGAACTATTTTTCTAACTTCCATAAGGAAGGAATGGATTCTATATCTGTATAATATTACTCCCAACCATTTATTACGTTATGTTTTCAAAATGCTAAGTTATGATCTGTATTTATACAAATCTTACCATGTAAGTCAAAAAACATAATGTCATAAACATGAGTCTAATAAATACTTAAGATTAAGACTGTCAAATATATGATCATCATAGTGATAAATTTGAATACTCTATTTGTAACAGATGATTATTAGAGATTCATAATTTATCTGGTCCAGTTCTATATAACCTCGGTATATAAAGTACCTCAAATCCAATTTTCTACATTAATGGCCCGAATAAGAATATTTCATTCTAAATGAAATTGGACCGTACTTGTAATATTTAATTAAAGATCCCAAACTTTAATTAATTATTACGGACTATTTAGATTATTACCTATAAATTTTATCCCTAAGCATATAACAGTTATGTGCTAAATTTATAGTCACATAAATAATCATGGAATTTTCTTAATGTTTATAAAAGTATTCATGACACATATAAGCAACCAAAATAACTATAAATGTCACTTTATTTATTTATTTATTAACAATATATATAATGTCACAGCTTTTAAAGCACAAAACCCAACCATAGTTACATCAACTACCACACTGTAAACTCTGCCTTGTGAGTCTCTAGCTACACAACTTAACCCAGGCGTACCTTCTTTAAATGCTGCATCCACATTCAGCTTGACAATGAATCCTTCTGGGGGCTGCCAATGTCCTTCTTGAATTACCCGATTCTTCTTGGTCTGTTGCAGCTGACCAATAATTGTAAGATGCTGGGATGAGATATTAGATTTGGATTTTACATATATATATATATATATATATATATATATATTATCTAATAGCCATCTTTCATCTATTATTATCTATTAGAAGAGAGTTTTTATATCCAACGTTTCTCCATCTTTCACTTTCTCTATTGTCTACGCTTAGATTAATTACAAAAATTCTCCGTCAATTATTTAGACATTTTAACAATATGAACATTTTTTTCCTCCCGATGTGCAAAAGATTAACAAAAAAATCCATATATTTGGATTTTTACTGGAATTAAAGTCACAACCTGCCTTTCTCGTGCTGTGATTAAATACTTTTTTTACTTACGTATTTATGAAAAACTTGGGGATATATATAGATTTCTTTTTTATAATATATTACACATATATACTTACGCATCACTCGTAATACAAACATAAACGGGCCTTCTTTTACCATATTATTTGTTAAATATTTTCAAAAGAGATTTTGTCTCACTTAACTATACTACAGCTTTTAAACATTATTAAGTTTCAAAATAACTTGAAATACAAAACAGCGGAAACATAGTTGTGGTGGTTTCCATACCCCATTCTGCACATTACTCATCCCTTTGCCAGCGCATCAGTGAATTTATTTTGACCTTTTGGTAAGTATACCTATAACATGAAATACTAAGTAAGCTTATGCCCAGTAAGTCCAAACATAGCCCACATGCAACATTCACTAATATGCATGAGCCACTTATGCTTTCTTATGAACATTTTTTATCCTTATCACGTCTTATCTTTAACTAAGGCCCAAGTGTTCGTACCGTATACGCACGTAGGTCTTCATGACACCGAGACCCTATCATAACCTTAAACTCCCCCTTAAGTCCGGAACTGGTACGACACTTTTCTTTATTTCTAGTGGTGCATTTACCAGTCCAATTATTATGGTTATCATACCATGTATGAGGTCATATTTACATATTATGTGCAAAAACATAAACATCCTTCTACTAAATAGTACATGCAAGTACATATTTTATATACTCACAGGTTCACCTATTGACATACACAGGTACACATATTGATATACACACAGGTGCACATAATGATATACACACAGGTACATAAATATATATATATATATATATGATCACATTCCATACCAACTATTCCATATTGTAGGTGGGGTTGGTGCTTACTTACTTAGGTTGTTGTACAAGTTGACCTCAGTTTTCTTTTCTTTTTTCTTTTTTTCTAATCTTCTAGTGTTTTGTTTGGCCAATTATAATGCTATTAGCCAAATTTTCACTATTTTGTCTACGTGTCAATACAAAACATTCATTAATTAATAGATTGGGTTACATAACCGTCTACAACTCTGATAATCATGGATTCTCTCCCTCTCCTTTCTTACTCAACTCTGTCATCTCTAACGAAGGTGAAAATCTTATTAATAATCCCTTCTTCCTATTTTGGACGTTTCGAAACTGTTCGGGACACTTGTTGTGAAAAAGAAGATTTCGCCCTAGGTGGGTCTTTTAAATTTCTCAAATCTGTTTTTGCTATTTTAACAAAAATTGTTGCTTATTAGCTTTAAAACAATGCCCCAGGGCATCGGATTTTCTTATTTTACATTAATGCCCTAGTTTAATAAAAGTTAACAATTTTTCCCTTATTTAAAAACCCTTATTTGAAAATTTTGACAATTTTACCCCTGGAACAAAAAATAATCTCTTTAACCCAAAATTTTTCATTTTTTATAACGATAAAATTTGCTTAAAATATCATACCCTAAATCCTTTTGCAAAATGATGTTTTTGCCCTTTGATTTTTTTTTTCCAATTTTAACAAATTTTGTAAAATCTATAACTCACAAACGAATGCGATTTTTGGCAAATCATCTGTGATCTCTAATAGTTTTGTTGAGATTTACAACTTTCATGTTTTAATTTTTTTGAAATTCACACTGTACAGGGGAGTTTTTGGCCCTTTTTCAAATCTGTCGAGAAAAACACTTTCTTTGCAACTTAGTCCCTGGGTTGTTTTTTGTAAAAATAAGTTTTAAAACAACATTCTAGCCACTGTTTATGCAATTCCATATCCTTCTCCAACAATTTTCATGCCAAATCACCATTCTTTGCAAATCCAACATCAAAATTACAAGACTAACCTACTTTTGCATCAACCACACTTTTCACATTTAAACCCTAATTTCAACAACACCATCATATCATAAACCATACACTCAAGAAATTCAACCATTCTCTTGCTTGAATACTCACATGCCTTATGAAATGATCAAAATTAAAATAAAACCAAATACACTTTAAGTTTGGGAGTTAAAACTTACCCAAAATAAAAACTTGTGATTCTTGTTCTTCCAAGGGCTCCTTTGAAAATTTTCCTAAGCATTTTTCATATGAGAACATTTTGAATCAAATTCCCCTCTTAACCCAAGAGAAAACCCTAGGAGAACTTGGAAAAAGTTTAGATTTTTACCTCAAGAGTTGATAAAATCCCTTGAACTTTACTTCTTGAATTCAATTGGGGTCAATTTTGCAAAGATTTGAAGTTGGAAAATTTTTGGAGAAATGTTTCTATGGCTGCCGGTTGGGGGGGGTGAAAGAAATGAAAGAAAATTGTTTCTTAAGCTTTAATTAAGGCTCATCTCATGAGAGATTTTTTTTTTTTTTTAAATGAGTGAGTCATCTTCTAGTCATCATGAAGGGTAAACCAATGGCTTTTTGTGATTGGGCCACATTAGGTGGTATGAGAGTAAATTTATTAATTAAATCTAATTAAATATTAGATTTTATTAATGAATTTCCCTTGGTCATTATAATTAACACATGTATTACAAAGAATGAGGGCTATTGAATAATTTTTGTTAAATTATTCAGTTTGCTCCTCCCCATGCAGTTACACGGAAATTGAAAGAGAGATTCTTGTTTTTATAATTTAAGGTTTTTAGTTCATTTTTCTTGACATTTAAAATTATAAAAGTATATCAACAATTAAAGTCAAATTAGCATTAGACATAATATAATTACTAAAAAAATATTCTATCTGATATACTACATTCTAATTATGTATTGGAATAAATTCATAGATAGTCCTGTATTCTTTTATCTCTCTAAAATTGGTTCTGTACTCAATTTTATCTCATAAATAGTCCTTGAACTTACAAAGTGCCTTATAAATGGTCCCTCTGTTAAATTTTAAATTGAAAAAGTTAACTTTGTCTCATAAATGGTCCATGAACTATATCCTCTATTTATAAATAGTCCTTATGCTAAAAATTGTACTATATTTAGTCCCTATATTAAAAAATATATGCTAAAATTAGTTATATTGTTAAATAAATATATAGAAAGCATTAAATAGTTGAAATTGTACCAAATATGTAGTCTTTAAACTTAGAAGAAAAGAGTGATTTTACTTATACCTGTTAAACATATGAACAACCTCATATAAAAATATTACTTTTTAATTTCTTATTACTGTGCATAAAACAATGTGAGAAAATAATCATGACTTACATTTTGGTATATTTAGGAACTTTTGTTTCAAAATTCGGTGCTAAAAGATTTGAAAGGAGTAGTTAAGATAAATAAGTATTGCCTTTTTTAGTTCAATTTTGAATTTGTTGTGTTTTAACATTTTGTTTTGTTAAAAAATGTTTTTTAATTCAATTTGTTTGGAATTTTGTCTTTTTACACGATTTAGATATTTTTACGAAGAAAAGAAAAACGATAGATTAGCAGGAGTGTAAATTAATCAAAACAAGTATAAACAAAAGATATTTATAAATTTATAAATTTATCAATATGAAATTTAAAAATAATTTGGCGAGTATTTATTAATACGATGGGGTAAAATATGTTCACTCCAAAAAATTATCAAAGGTTTATATTTGTATAAATAGATTAAAAAGACTGTCAAATATATGTAACAAAGAAATTAATTTTGGCTTTTTTTCTTTTAGCTTAGGGACTACAGATTTAGAACAATTCCACATATTTTATGTTTTTTATATAGTTATTTAACAATATAACTAAATTTTAGCATATGTTCTTTTAGTTTAAGAAACTAAATATAATACAAGTTTTAATATAGTGACTATTTATAAAGAAATGAGATTGTTCAGGGACCATTTAGAGACAATTAATTTTTTTCATTTAAAATTTAACAAAAGAATTATATATGAGATACTTGATATGCGCATAGACTATTTATAAGAAAAATCAAGTACATGGACCAATTTTAAAAAGAAAAGAATTCAGCTACTACTGATGAGTTTATTCCTATTTATAAATTTCTCATCATGCAGTAAAAAGTACACCGTTCAAGCGACTTCCAATGGCAACACGTATGGGGCACGTCCTTAAACAAGCAATATCTGAAAAGTCCTAATATAGTGATGCCCTGTCCAAGTTTTATGTCCATTATTGTGTTCATCAAATGAAATCTTAACACGCATCGTAAATTAAACACTACTAACACAGGGATGTAACTGAAGTTCTATAAAAATTAGGTGGTTTAAATTAAACTGATATTTGGTAAATAAAGAAAGCAGAGATTCAACACAATAAAAACAATTTAATGGCAATTAAACTGTCAATTTTGACAACTTTATTTCTTAAATTTTTATTATTTCATAGTTTGAATCCTTCGAACCTACAACTATATCTTTAATTATCTCATTACACTATCTAAATTTACATTTTAAACATCAGTTTAAAACCACTGTTCGAACCGCAGTACATGTTCAAAATAACCAATTCAAACACAAGATTCACAGCAATTCGAACTCTCATACTTGTTGCTTCTAGAAAGTTATAATTCATCTCTCTTTCTTGGAACCGAATCACTCCCCCTCTGTCTCTCATCGAAATCCTTCTCCCTCCGGATACCTTAAATGAAAATGTGATTGTCTACTGCCATATCAACAAACAAACAAAGCAGGATTTAAACAATAGCCATTTCCAAACCAACGGAGGACCAGCTAATACTGGTAAAAATATTTCAGACGATATATATCAGGGTCAATAGCCATCAACAACTATCAATGCTTATGCCGTGGTGTATAATTGGTGAAGAAATTGTCATTTAGTGCGCCTTGTGAGGAAATTGTCGTTCAAGTTCTCTAAATTAGCTCAAATGTAGAAAATAATTATTTAAAAAATTCTTACCAAAAAAAAATTATTTGAGTTAATGAATATAAAACATTTAAGGGAAGGGAAGAAAAATATAAAACATTTAATTAAGCAGATTATATTTATGGAAATAGATTAGCAGACAGAGATACGATGAGAAAGAGTTTAAATGGACAAAAAACTCAAATATATATTTATGTTCTAATATATGTGATATGATTCAACCAGTTTACTTAATGATTTCTCTTTAAATATATTTTGGTGAAACATTTTTTTTAATTTGTTCCTATTAAAATATTTTTACTAAACATGTCCCCATGCTAATATTATTTTCTTGTCATACTAAAAAGTATTATTATATGAAATTTGATCTTGATAAGTATTTTTTTCTAATTGCTCTACAAAAGTAATTTGTTCAGAAATGTTTTCCCTCTAGAGTATTTTTCTCCCAGCGACATTCTCAACTATTATTTTTCTACAAAAACCCAAAATCTAATTTTTTCCACTTAAAATATCTTTTTTTTTTTCTTAAATACGTCCCCGCTTAACCATTTTCGAAACATCCATTATATAATCTATCCCTAGCAATTAGAATATGACAATACATAGTACTTCCAACCATATGATCAGGCCAGATAATTATCAATCATTGACTTTTGAAAACAAAAACAAATGTTTCCTTTTTTTTTTTTTAGACTCACAAAAGATTAGATAATGATAAATATTTACTTTTTAAAAGAAAAATATGTTTCACAGGCTAAATGTCAGAGCAATTCATAGGTCGATAGAAAGTGCAGTTAGATATTAAATTTTTGAACAAAAAATTATAATATATAAATATATTATATTATAATTTATTTTTTTATTAATTTAATTTATAATAATTTTATGTTGTAACAATTAAAATTTTAATAGATGAAGTATTATAAAACACTATATACATAGTCAAAATTTTAGAAAAGGAAGGAGCATATCATTATATACACTAAAGAAGAGGTTGAGTCACTATATAAAGTACAGTATGTTCCCATATAAACCTCCAGTAGGAATGATCTGTATTGAATTACTTTTTTACCTTTGTTTTTTGTTTTTCCCCCTATTTCAGTTCCCTTGCTCTGCCTCTTTTTGGCATTTCATAAAGGAAAAACCCCAAGCTCTAAGACGCTGCCAGCCGCCTCCCCATTCTTTTTCTTTTTTTTTTCTTTTTTTTTCTTCTTCTTTATTCTTCGATCGCCTGCTTCCTTCTTCTGGCAGGCGATAAAACCCCTCAAAATCTTTATTCTATTGCTTCCAAACACAAGGGTGAGCCACTGCTGCATGTCATCTTTCGAAACGATAAGGTGATTCGGACTGTATCAACAGGGACTGTAAAGCAGTTTTATAAAAAATGTTATCACTTGAGCAATAAGGTGGTGATAGCTGTTGGAGATTTTTCAGATAGACAGGTTTGATTTCTTAACTGGTTTGAAAATTTAAAAAAAAAAATAATGGTCAATGATTTTGTGTATATTCGTTTTCCAATAATTAATATTTATATTTTGCCTAACTTGATCAACGTCTCACCTGCACTGCTGTCTTCACGGTATGAATTTATTCCGTGTTTGTCTTAAAGTTATTACATGCCAAATCCCTCGTCTCTACACTGTTATGCAGAGGTCCTTAAAAGTTTTAATTAAAGTTGGTCTGGAGTGAATTATGAAACACCACATAGTTTTCTTTTGGGTCCCAAAAGCTGGAACTGCCAAGAAAGGTATGCTATGTGAGAACCTATTAAAAATTGTCTTTGATCATTTCTTTATCTTATTGTATTAGAAAAAAATGCCTGGTAATATCAAGAGCAAGCCAAATTTACACTCTTTGTGTTTTAGTTGTCATGCTAACACTTTTTTTTTTTTTTTTGCAAGTTCTCACAAGAAAGGGAGAGAAGTCAGTTTTGAAGCCTAAAGGAGAAAGGGAGCTGTAGACAAAGAAGAACACGTGTTATGATGCCTATAGCTCCAGATTCTCTGCATGCTGTCAACAGTTCTTGGTGCAATCTTGAGTGACAAGGTTGGGACTAATTTCCTTACCATAGTTTCTCATAGATCTTAGTGCATTTTCTGGGGCCATCTAAACTTGCATTTGTAGAAATGTGAAGAAGTTTTTGGTTGAAGAATTTGGGAAGTTTTTTGCTCATTAATAGGTCAGTTCTTTTTTTCAATTCTTTTTTATTTTTTTTAATATTTTTTAGAACACTGGTGTGGAAAGCCTCAAGAACATAGAGAGAATCCCAGGTCTGCAGTGGTGAGATTTTAACTAGGCCCAATGAATCAAAAAGTTTTATAATCTATTAATCTCATCTACCATTTAACTATTGTTTTGTGAATGGAAAAAGAAAAAAGAAAAAAGAAAAAGAAAAGAAGGGTAATGTAGTGGAATTCAGGTTTGGAAAGATGTCCTTTTTAAAATAGACAAATAACATTCTTATCTGCGATGGTGGTTAGTAAAAATTCTTTTTTGTGGTTGAACAAAAATGTTTCTACATTGCAGCTTTAATGAATTTTATATTTAAGGTGTCTATTCTTGGTTTGCAGATTAATGTAATTTAATTACATGCTTTGAATGTGGGTGCTGTTTGTAGCATTGCAGCCTTAGTAAATTTTATATTAAGATGTTCATTATTGGTTTGCTAATTAATGTAATTTAATCGCATGCTTTGAACGTGGGTGTTGTTTACAGAATACTTACAAAACATATTATTTATTTATATTATGACAGTATCGCCTTTTTATTCATCCCTTTATACCAGCTCCTGAACATGCTCATAATTATGAACAGAATTAGAATTTTTTTTGGCTATTATAAGAATTAACATGTATTCATATATAGATATATACTAATGAATCCTATTCAATAGGATAACCATATTTACCCAGAAAATAATTTATATACCACATATACATTCAAAAAGAATACGTATTGGTGCGTCTGCAAAAGGTTCTATACTAAAAAATAAAAAATTCCTTTTCTACAACTAATTAGACAATTAATAATTATTTATTGTTGATATAGCTCAACCTTTTTGTTCTTTTCAGCTTTTTTTTAAACTTCTTTTCAATTTTTTCCTTCTTTTCAACCAATACAACTTTATTTATTTTTGAAGTTTTGGTTCTTATGTTAACAAAGTCTAAAAGCCGTTGATCGAAGGAACAGGTACAAAACTTTTGTTTTGATTATCCTGAACAATGAGGAAAAGCTTTCACAAAAAAAAAAAGATAAAATTTATCAAAGTTAAGGTCAAAAGCGTCTTTGAAATTTGGAATTGACAAATAATTATTGTTTTTTAAAAAGATGGATATGATAGAAGATGTTGAACAATATTTTGATTTAGGTTGCTGGATTGATATATAACATGCTACATATCCCACGTGGGAGGTGATATATTTTCATGACATGCAAAAGATGCAAATATATATATATATATATATATATATATATGCATTGTACTTATGTAAATTCTCCCCCCTCTCAAGTATTTTTTTTACAACACAATAGTTTTTTTTCATATTTCATGTATCGCCATGTAATGTCCAAGCGCAAGGCGTTAAAACCTAAATTTTCAACATTATACCAAAGACCCAAATTTTGTTCTGCTTTTGCTGGGCATTGTCAAAACAGGTCAAGGATTAAGTGAACTTTCTAATCTCTCCGTTACAGGAGATTAAAGTTGAGTTTCTTCCTTAAGGATTTGAAATCCCTATCCAATCTATTCCCCATTACCAAACAATTCCAAGTCTAGAAATTTTTCTAATAATCTTCTTTAGTATCCCATGTTTAACTTTATATCATGCTTATTATTATATTAATAACATGATTGTGAATATTAAATTAAAATAATACAAGCTTATCTAAATAAAAGAAATAATGAACAAAAGCTTTCTTAATTCAACATAGCAGGTAAAATAATTTTAAAAAACACCCAAAACATGTTGATTTCTTCCTTCTCTTTTTTTTTTTTTTTCGTGTATTCCTTTTCATTTGTGGACCTGAACTTTCAATCATGAAGCTTTATTTTATTCATCCAATTTTTTTCTGTTTTTTATCCATGAAGCTACACGTGCAGCATCAAAAGAAGAAGGAAAAACAAATTCCAAAACAAGCTTCAACCAGCGCCTTCTAGGCGCACAGCTTCAGGAGTGAGACAAACGGATGAACATGACTTTTGAGAATAAACCTATAGGTGTCCAAATTTACAGATATTTTATCTTTAATTAACATCCTCACATTCTTGGCAATATCAAAATGCTAAAAAATTTATAATCGAGTAATTCTAAGCTTATATGTTTGTCTAAAAACTTTTGAGAAAATAGTGAAAAACATTTTTTTTCAAATAATGATATTTGAAATCCAAAAAAAAGTAGAAAAAAATAAATGAATAATTCAAGAGAAAATTGAAACAATTTAGATAAAATTCAAATCCTTAAAAAGAAACGAGGAAACAAAAACTGAGAAACTAAAAAGAACATAAGAAAATTAAGAAAAGAAGTAGAGCTAACTTAGTTTCGGTCAATATTTGTCCTTCATTCACTACTATCGTCACCCTTTTTCTTTGACACAAAGGACATACGAGTAAAAGCTTTTGTATTTCCACCCTCCAGCTGGTTGGAGCCCATGGCTTGAACCGACAGCAATGGGACCTTTATCTCATCTTTCAAATCACGGTTTAATCCAAACCTAAACCTACTCACTGGGACAAAGCTTTAAATAAATAAATATAATTAAGAAAAAGGTATTAATTAATTAATTAGGAGATTTACTAATGAACATGGCCTATTAATTGAGATCATTTTTATGGTATCCATTGATGAGCTATCTCTAAAACATAAAAAGCCTTCGAGTAGCTTGCCAGCAATAACAACTGACCTAGGGTGGACCATCGCACAAGTATAACTTTGGTTTGAAGTTCTTAATCTATTGATTGGACACCCGGCAGGATTGAGCATTCTTAACCACTTTTGCTTGGGATGAAATTGACGACATAGTTAAAGAAACTGATCCCACTGAAAGCCTCTCTTTTTTTATAGATATTTTGCTGAGAAGAAAAAAAAAAGTTGATTATTTAATAGATATTTTTATTTTTTTATATTACTTTTTGTCGTCAGCATTTTTTTCTCTTTATTATATATATGTATTTTTTAAATATTATATATATTTTTGAATGCCGGCCTTTTTGTTCCTTTATAAAAAAGTTAAAATAAAGTAAAGTTTAAAAAATTATAATAAATTATATTATAAAAAAGACCAAGAAATAACCACTCCACTAACTCACACACCCATAATAATTGCACTGCATTTGTCGTGTTATTGATATTTTCAGCATAAAATTGACCAGCCACCTAATGTTTTCTCGAAATGAAAACAACGTATTATCATTAATTAAATAACAGGAATATCTTACAATCATTGGTAGAGACAAAGACGGGAATCGTATGAAGCCGTATACAATCTTTAGACAAAGATAAGCCAAACTTTGCTAGTTTATGCGCCACTGAATTGCCTACGCGAGGACAATGAGCATAATTAATAATACCAAAACTCCTTAGCAAATCATAGACATACCAATATAGCGGTGCTTCGTAGGACAAATCTATATCATGACGAAGTCTGTAAACCACTATCAAAGTGTCAGTTTAAACGTACAAACTCAGACCCTCTTGAAGTATTATGATATAAATTCATTACCATGATCTCTACAAGTTTAGGTGATTACATAAATCCATTTTATTATTTCAATGTCAACTTAATGTTAAATTTAATATATATAATCATATATTCTTATAATAATAGGCATGGTAAAAACCAAAACTTTTTATATTAAATAAAAAATGATTTAAATTAACCTACTCAGTAATAGGTTATCTACTTATACAAAATAATGCTAAAATTAAATAAATTTCCACGTTTTAAACAATGATGCCATTTATATAAATGAAAAAAATATGTATTTTTTTTTCATTTTTAGCAGTTTTGACAAACAACATATATATACATATATATATTATATACACATGAAAAAAAATAAGGTAAATGTGGAGCACTTCCTCCACATACCTAATGGAGACATTAGATTTAAGGGTAGATTTGGTGTAGTCAATGTCTAATCATTGCCTATAAACTTCATTCCTCACACTTAGACTACAATTACCTTAAGAAATTGTACCGGCTAATTAATTAATTAAAAATAACTAATTTCCTTTAAGATTATTAATAATATCTTAGTAATCAAACATAAATGAAATCAAAAGATGAAAGGTTAACTTTGTCAACTTATCAGTATCTTTATTACAAAACCATTTCTTCAATTCCTTATTTCTCAATATTATTGTCCCATTTTAGATCTTAACATACAGTTAATCATTAAATTTATATTAAAAATGCACAAATATACAAGAATAAAATAAATCATAATAAAGAGCTAATGAGGATTAAAAATAAGGATTAATCAAGCTCACTATGTTTAACTTCGATTTCATTTTTAAATTTCTCCTACAAACCGAATCTTGTCTACCCTCTTTATTTCATAGTTATTTCAATTATATTTGAAAGCATTTGAAATCTATATTTATAGTATATATTAATTCCTTTTTAAAACTCACAATTAGTAGAACACAATATTAATAAAACAATTATTAAGCAAAAAAAATACAATTAATAAAACATTTCAAATATATATATCATAAATATATTATAAATACAAGTTGAAGGACCAAGTAAAAACATTGCACCTAATGATATGAATACATTATCAAACCTTAAGCATGATGCGTTTCGAGAGTAAAAAATACTCTGTAATATCAGCCATCCCAGTACTACCACTAGTGAATCTAAAAGTTTTCAGAACAGCACGTTTCAGAAAAAAAAAAAAAAAAAAAAAAAGCGCACTGAACATAAAATAAAGACCAACATCACATTGAAAAGAAGCATTATTCAAAACACAGAAACATAAACTCTGAACATGCTGTAAATAAAACCAAAAAATCACAGATGTAGGTGCAAATCCAATGGTTACTTGCTACTATATTTATCTCAATCCAGCTTTGTAGTTGTAGAGTCAGACTCTAGATGAATAACACATTTTGTCCATCAATTCTTCAGCAGTTAAAGTAGTAACAAAAATTTGTCTTGCCCCCTTGTTGAATAATATTCTCTTCCACATCATGATCTAAAAACTTCAACAAACCATCATAAAAACCATAAACATTCAAAAGCCTTAATGGTTTTGAATGAATACCCAATAGTTTCCCGCCAGTAGCTATAAACATTTCCTTAAGAGTGCCTATGCCACCAGGTAAAACTATAAAAGCATCAGGTATATTAATCAAGGCTTCTATACATTCACAAATACGGCCAACTTTTTTTCTCTACACCTATAGTCTTACCACAAATATTACCTTAAGAAAGGACTTTAGGCATAATCCCCAACACTTGAGCACCAGTAGATTGTGCCGCCATTGAAAGAACCCCATCAACCCTAAACTACCTCCCTCATAAACTAAATTAATCTTTCTACGTGCTAAAAGTTGCCCTAAATGCTCAGCTGCTTCTAAATAAACTCTATCTTTTCTAGAACTAGAACTACAAAAAACACAAACAATTTCAATTTTCCTAGGTAAATAAGAAAAAGACATATTTGTCTTTATTTTTTGAAAGTGTTTTTTAGGATTTTTGGTTTTAAGTTTGCTTTGTCAAATCTCCTTACGTTCTGAATGGGATCTTAAAGGAAATAAAGATACGTACAACTAACAAAAGCAAGATAAATTTTTCCAAGGTTTACTAAACAACCCTACAAAGTTTTAGAAAAAGGACAAAAACTCATATAAACTTTTGAAAATCAGGATAAAACTATGCAACTTTGGATATAATCAAACATGTCTACATAAATCTAACAAAAGACAAATTAAACATTGCAGGCTTTTTGATTTAAAAAACCCAAATCTATAAAACTAATATAAAAGAGAAAATAGAATATAAAAAAACTGACAAATGACTATTAAAAATTTGACAAATGAGACATAAATCTTGAAATGTCTAAATAAGATTCAGAAATTTCAAACAGATTACAGTACATCACATGATTAATATAATATTTTTAAATATATTTTTACATATTCAAGACATATTGCATTTAAAATGACAAATAATCTAACAAACATTAAAAATCGAGATAAAACTATGTAACATTTAACATTGTCAAACAATTCTACATAACTCTAACAAAAACAAATTAAACACAGTAGTTTTTTTTACTTCAAAAACTCAAAATCTACAAAACTATTATAAAAGACAAAATCGAATCTAAAACAAAATCGACAAATACTATTAAACATTTGACAAATGATACACAAATCTCAAAACATCTAGATAGGATTCAAAAATTTAAAACAAATAATAGTACATTACATGATTAATCTGACAATATAATATTTAAAAAATATATATATTCAACACGTACTGTAATAATCTAAAAACAATCTAATACTAAAAACACAAAACACATTTTTTTTCCAAAAACATTCAAACTAATCCCCACCCAATTTCCTTACAAACTGGCAAACAAGATCTTTAAAAGCCAGATCCTTAAGACGCTATCTTTTTGTATGAAATTTAGGCCATAGTTTAGAAATTGTACCTTGAACATATCCACTAAGATGACTTTGAAGAGTAACTTAGAGATCATCTAAGTTCTCTTCAAAAAGACCATCTTTACATAAATAAATTTTGTCCTCTCTATTTATTAACATAAAAGTGAACGACGCCTACCCTCGCAAAATTGTCACTCACATTTGTGGCATTTGGACCTAATAGCACGAGCCCTTCTTCTCATGGCACTACAACTGATACCTATACCTGGCAGACCAACATTATGATTAAAATCATTCAGATGAATTTTACCTTCAATCAACATCCTCACATCACTGGGAATACTAAGACATATAAAAATCTATAATCGAGTAATTCTACACTTATACTTTGCCTAAGAACCTTATGAGAAAATGATGAAAAATATTTTTTCAAATGATGATATTTGGAATCCATTAAAAACACAGAAGAAGAAAAAAATGAATAACACAAGGTAAAAATGAAACGATTTAGACAAAATTCAAATCCTTAAAAAGCTGAGAAACTAATAAAAAAAAAAGAAAAAAAAACAAGCTATAAATTTTAGAGAAAAAGAGACGAGAAAAAGGAAAATTGCAAAACTAGAGGATCGAAAAAAATATAAAAAGAACAAACTTAGAAATCAAGTCTCAGTTACACAGTAACATAATTTATAGACATATCATAGCATACTCAATTGAAGGGCCAGAACGTCAATTCAACATCCATAGGTCTAAAATGACTAAAAAAAAAATGATAGAAATAAACGCAAAAGAAGACACCAAGGGCAAAACTAGAAAATACTAAATGATAAAGCGGAATAATATAAAATGGTGAAAAAACCATGAAATAGAATAAATAAAAGGGATAGAATTAAAGGGCAAAAATGTTAGCTCAGCAATACACAAGTAGAAAAATGGGTTGACATTAATCAAGCCAACTATTCTCAATCAAATTAACTTATACAATCTCAATTAAGACCACTTATTTGAAAGTAATTATTCTTTGACATATGTTAAACATGTTCACTATAATAAATATAATATTAAAATATCCATTTGTAAATGTATCAAAAATAAATTTAAAATACACATAATAATATAATCTTAATAAAATGTGTATATATAAACTACTCTTATATAACAAATAGATTCAATAAATCAATACTACTACACAAACATAGATGTTAAAATAATTTTAATAAATATATTGCAACAATTACTAATTTTTTGTATAACAATATGGAATTTCCTACTACAAGGCATTGAATAATATAAAAAGACAAAAAAAAAAAACAAATTAAATAAAAGAGATTACACTAAAGGGAAAAAAATCAACTCAACAATACACCAGTAGAAAATGGTTTGATATAAACCAAGCCAAATATTTTTTTATCAAATCAAACTTATACAATCTCAATTAAGACCATATATTTCAAATTAATTATTCTTTGACATATATTAAATATTTTCACTATAATATATACAATATTAAAATATCCCTATATAAATATACCATAAATAAATTTAAAATGCACATTAATATAATATTAATACAATGTATATATAAATATAAAATAACAAATAAATTTAATAAATCAAGACTACTACATAAACATACACATTAATATAATTTTAATAAATATATTACAATGATTACTAATTTTTGTATAACAAAATATTCATTCCTACTGCAACGCGCGGGTATTCTGCTAGTGACTTCTACGTTGAAATTATTAATCTTTAGTTTGACAAAACGGTTGGAAGCAAAAAAAATAAAAAACTGAAATATGTGAGAGTTTATATTGTAGCGTTTTGTTTCCTTTATATTATAGCATGTGAGACTTTACAAACCGTTTTGCCAAACTGGTGGTAATTCATTGCAAATGGAAACTTCTTCCTTGGAAATGGACAATTTCAATGAGTTGACGTAATGTACTCGTTAGAGAAGCTTGACTATAATTTTTTCGGAAAATAAGAAAAAAAAAAAAGCCTGACTATAAGAATCCCGCATATCATTGAATTATTTGATGCATTGTAAGACTAGATAGATAAATATTGATCTTTGATTACATTTCTACGTTTGAAATATAATTTCTGTAAAAGGACGTTTGCTTATTTGGAAGTGGTAAAAAGTCAAAAAACTACAACCATATTTTTCATTGATAGGCAAGTATCTTAAAATAGAACTAATTTAAATAAATATGTATGAAAAATATACCAATAAAAATACATTAATCATTGTAAGCAAGCACGTATTCTTTGGTTCAAGAAAAAAAAAAAAATGGGGGTTCTTTTTGCTCGATATAGCGTTGGCTCCGCACACAGAGCGGAAGAGGATTTAGCCGGCAAAAGTTACGCGGAGGAGCCATAATTTTTTTTCAGTGGGACGATGGAATGTACTCATTCAATAGATGATTATCTCAGGACTTTTGCTTGTTTTAATTTCAATAGTTCCAATTAGGATATGCAATTTACAGTTTTGAGTTTGTGCTTGTTAGAAACTATAAGGAAAGAAAAAAAGAGAAATGATTCGTTCGTTCTCTAACCTGTATGGTTTAGATTGACAACATTAGTTAGAACTTATGCAACCGTTAAAGTATAAAGCTATCACATACTACAATAAGAAGAAAAATTTTACTACAGTTAAAGCTTTCATATACTACAATATTCAAGTTTCAACTTAATTTTCAAACGTACACTATAGTATTAAATTATTGAATGTTGGCTACCAATGCAAATGATTCATGAAAATAATAAAAATAAGCAGCATGGTCGTGGACAACAATTTCACGTTGAAAAAAAAAAAAGACTTATTTGTGTGGCCAAAAGAAAATATCTGGACTTGATGATCTGCAATGGCTGGTAACGGTTGACGGCTTGACAGGAACCTAAACTATGAAGTTTGTGATTATTAGATCCCTGATTTATAGTGTGTTTGGCAGTATTAATTTCAACTAAAAATTTTAGTTATTATAATATCAAGAAAAAGTAAGTTATAATGTAGAAGATATTTGACAAAATCAGTTATAACCAAAACTTTTAGTTGCTACAATATAAAACTCTCACACACTACAATGATAAAAAAAAAAGCTATAGTATGAAGCTCTCGCATACTACAATTTCCAGTTTAAAAGTTTTAATTCTAATCATACTTCCTAAAAACTAAATAAAGCTCTTACATACTATAACATTTGAAACCAAGATTAGTTCAAACAACATTTCCCAAACACCCTTCTAATTTTATGAGAAAAAAATTCCTCAATTAAATATTAATGGCATCGGTAATCCTTTACGTTGAACTGTTAAAATTTAGAAGGAAAATTTCACGTATCGCCGTGTGACTTGACCATTATTGTAATCTTGACCATTGAATAAAAGCCCTAGCCAGTTGCCTAAAAGAACACCTAAAAAATGGAGAGAAAGAAAGAAATAGTAATACAACGAAATTTAAGCAATCTACTATACTTAACGTTGTCCAAAACCTCACCAGGCAAGCCATCCCACACCACCGCCCACCACCATGTCCTCCACCTAAGAAGCCACAGCACCGTCACGTGTCACCCCTTCAGAACCGTGAAGACCTTTGCACATAGTTTTCTATGACTTCCTAAGGAGGAGTTTAGAAATTAAAACATGATAAAATAAACTAAACGAATCATTTAGCATAAATAGGGAACTTGAGTTTAAACAAAAATATTATTATCAAGTAAATGCTCTAGAGTTTTCACAAGTTCAAAATTCTATCAATCCACAGAATTACAACCTTCGCCCAAAATACAGTACGAGGACAGTGTCAGGTAATACATCTTTACACTTGCACAGTTTAGTAACAAAAGAAAATACCATAATCACAAGTAACATAAACCATCCTTGGAAACCTAGAACTTATGCCATAAGCTCAACTAGAAGTGACATTAAACACATTCTAACAGTTTGTCATCACTATCTCGACACATCTTGACACCGCTTACAAGGGGGTTGACAATAGAAATAATAAAAAAATGAGTAATAAAAAAATGAGTAAAAGGACCAATAGGATATAAGAGAAACTGTAGGAAATAGGCCAAATATTAAAATCATTTGGATACAAATATCACATTTATAAAGATTATAAATTAGGCCACATTTAGTTTTAAATATTTCATTTTCTAAAAAGATTATAAATTAATTCTTTTCTTCGATTTAAAAACAAAAAAAAAAAGCCTCCACCTACAACAGGTTCTGATCCCCATTTCTCTAGATTTGCTCTTTCTCTCTCCTCTTTCCTTGGTGACTCTCTTCTTATGAACTAGTTGATACCCATTTTTCTCAAGGTACAAGCCCAACCTAAATCCCATGATTTGGCCCTAGATAAGGTACGTGGACCAAAGCCACAAAGCAGGATTCTCTTAGTGGGTCATGGTTTGAAAGGCTAAGAAACATGAACAAGCCCGTTTTATTTGGTCCATTAGACTTTCAAACTACTTGCGAGGTTTTAAGTATACTTGGATTTAGCATGAAATGAGTATGGAGGAAATTAGAATAAAACAAGGAAAATTTTCATAAATTCATCTTTTAAAACCTTTTTTTTTTTTTTGTAAATGCCATAATTGTTTTAATGTGGCATAACTTAACAAATAACATAAGCAATAGTGTGTTACAACTTTTTTAAGTGCGGTTTGAATAAAAACTATGTTCAAAAGTGTGGCACAACATGTGATTTTCTTATAAAAAAGCCAAAAATCTATTTGAAAGCCCTAGCCTAACACTAAAAAAAACAAAAACAAAAAAAAAAACCCATCAAGCCAACTTGACATGTCAAGCCCAGCTGTCTGGACATCCTATTAAGCCCACCTATCATGCCAGCCCAATGACCCACCCAAGGCAACCCAACTATAAGTTCATGTAATTCCCTGTCGTAAAAGACAATTCACCCCTTTAACCAAAGCCTGTCAATGTAGGGCCTAAGTCAAAGATCTGACCCATGCACAAAAATAACAAGACAAGCTTTCTCACTTTGGCTCCTTCCATGGCAGATCACTTAAAAATAGGCTTTCTAGGCTAGCTGAGCATTTGAGTTTGTAATAGTCCAATATTATATTAAGGCCCAAGATTCAAACATAGAGGGAGATCCTTCATGCAACAGGAGATTTCCTCTTGTACCCTCACCCGTGAAACCAAGTCCTGAAGCTCCCTCGACTAAGCACCCAAAATAGAAGACTCCCAACCAAACCACAACCACCTCATGGACACAATGACCATAACCACCATTTTCTCTCCATTTATCTTTTCCATTAATGACCACCCTCTAGGAGGATATCCAAACCACCACAAAACTGCATAGCCACCATCTTTACTAAGCTCAAACCTCTATCCCACTATCTTAATAAATCTCTACAAAACCACCTCAAAACTTCTAAAACATTATCACCAACCTCAAACAATCAAAGAAAAGGATCCTCACAACCCAAATATGAACTACTATGCATTTGGAAACTCAAGAACACCATAACTTTCAACGAATTCCAAGAAAGCTCAAGATCCAAACACCACCTTTCTTGAGTACAAAAATACCATGAAATGCCACTAAATCCATCCCCTTTTATAACCCAAGAGAGGCCCATGATCAAAGAACACCAAGCCTTACACTAAAGATCCATCACCTTTTCTCTTTTGAAGCATTAAATTTCCACACTAGACAGAGGCTACACCCATTCTTTCTAGAAATTGCCCCACCTGAGATACCACCAAATCTTACTGTCTCACTCAAACACCTCATCTAATCCAACAGGCATACTCTTGCCATAAAAGGCATAGGAAAATGCTCCATAACCTTCTATGTTCCTCTCTCACACCATTCGCACAATTGGAGATCCTTTTCGGTGAATTATTATCTTTAATAGAGCTAGAATTGCCATAGGTCTCATCCTTTGACTCTACCATCCTTGGGTTTAGCTATAACCAAGTTGAGGTCATTAGCAAGCGAGCCTAAAATTTTGTTTCTACCATTCCTAATGTTGGAATAGTCATCACAAACCTACTAGATTCTGTCATCCGACATGTTGTCATCTCAGCTTCTACAGCAAGACACTCGAGCCAACCAGTAGAGACCATGAGGTTGGCACCCTCCATGTGTGAAGGCCCACCATAATAGAGCTCTAGTATTTCACGACTTTGCTAGGGAAGCTAGAATAGGATTACATGATGTTTTTGATGGACTTAGTACCCTAAGGATTAAACAATGCTACTGATTTTGAGTCATTAGATTAATAAAGAATTTATTATTTATGTCATATATCACTATTGCCCTCATTATGTTCATTTATATTGACTGTATACTGAGCAAACTATAAGCCTGAGACTATCATTCTAGACCTTTAAGATCATGCATATAATGGGCAGATTATAAGAAAGATAAGAATTTTAAGGTGATAGTCTAAATATAAAAGATTTGCAATCTAGAGAATAAAGTTGAGGTGCTTATTCATGTTAAGATTGTTACGTTGTCTAAGATTGTTATGTTGTCTATGTCTTTAGCAAGAGATAACTTGTCTTGTTCGAGTAGGACTCCATAAGGAGAGGCATTGGTATATTATCATTAATGACGATATATTGGATAGGGACCAAAAATGATTTGATTTGGTTAATAATTCTGTTTTAATAAATCAATTCACTTTAAACAATCATATGTGCTATATCTTAATCTTGAAATGAATTAGCGGGTTTGTATTCTTAACTTGTGTCTTTTGATGTACCAAAGAGTGATATCTTGAATTAAATAAAAGGTACGCATACCGGTACGTTAGAGACATGACTCTTGAATAACGTAAACCTGTTATTTCTAAATATGAATCCATAGTTCAATTGTAGAGTTAATGATATTCTCTTATAGGTATTATCCTGTAATTAGAAAGTTGAAACGCTCAACCATTTGGATACACATATTTAACTGAATGGTATACAACTTGTGTTGATTATGAATAGTAAGTATTCTAATGGTGAGATAATAGAACATAACACAAATATAATCAAGAAGGTAAAATGCAATTTATCATTAAGATAATGGAATATAGATAATTCATGTTAGTTTATTGGTTGAATTAATTTCATAAATTAATTCAAAATAAACATGTTGTATTATTTGTATCTCTTTTATTTGATATGATATTATCAATATATGACTGTTTTAATCGGGTAACTTCTCTATTGGATTATTTAAATTAAAATTGAGGATCTATAAATTTTTTCGATGTTGAATAAGATAGAGAACAATCTTTATTTTGCAGGGCTGGCAAGGTGGTGATATGTCTGGCTGGCTGATGAACGTAACTTAAGTTATGCTTTTATGACAAACACAGGCCTGTTGTGAGAACCGGCAAACACAAGCATGTAATTATGGTTATGCATTTTAATGCATGTTTGACATAGATTTTGACCTCGATGTGAATTTAAAAGCCTATCTAAGTAGAATTGAAGCTATACCAACCACTATAAATAGGACACTTGTTCCTATTATCATTTAAATCACTAGAGAAATTTAAAGAGAGATTTACAAAGAAATAAGCTTTGAAAGTCCCATAAAATTATTGTTCAACATCAAGAACTATATTTCTAGGCTTTTTTTGTCATTAAAAAAAGACGTTGCCAAGAGGAGAATCGAACGACATGTGCCTACTTAAATTTAGGTCATGCAAGAGAGAATAGTAAAGAAGACTAGTTAGTTAAAGCACCTCCACACATTAATCTTATGTAGCAATTTTACCAAATAATTTTCTATCCAAAGTACATTGTCGATTCACTAAGGTACGAAGATCTTTTGTTAATTTATGATACATACCATATCTAACTCATTTTATAGAAAAAGCTTTTATAAAAAATTTTGAAATTCTACTACATACTCTTTTTCTAGCAATTGGTACCTTAGTGAATCAGTAACCACACTTTTGATAGAAATTTTCTAATAACGGGAAAAGTAAATTTGGATCTAAATAAGAATGAATTTTAAGACAAACACCACACGAAGAAGAATATGACATAAAAATAACAAGATAAAGAATCGATATATGTTTCGATTTAATTTTGTAATCTTTATTTTTTTTCTCTTAGGTAAAACTATAATATTACGATTATTAATTATATTGCTTATAGCTTTGCATATTGTGTTGCTTGTTTACTTTATAATATATTTTGCCATGTATGTTGATAATATGTAATGTAGAATAGGGAGTGCCACTATTAAAAATTGTTCAAACATGTTTTATTATAAAGTCTTGTTTTTTTAAATATTGAGTAGAGAAGGTTTTAAAGAGAGGACATAAGGGCTTCATCATTGGTTCATAAGTAACATGTGATAGTTCCAACCCCTAGGAAGAGATTCATCATGTACCAAGTTAAATCTCCTTGATGATAATTTGTTAAGCATGCTTTTTTGTTTTTCACCCCTAGGTGGCGATTATAATACATAGATCAAGTAGTTGAAGCAATGGTTAAACACTCGAGATTAATTTCATTAGTAACCTCCCCTAGGAATTTTGTTAATAAAATTAATGGCCAAAGAAAATAATTATTAGTATATGTATACTAGACCAAGACAAGTCTTAGATGATATATACTAATTGGATGGGATCCATGTTTTTAATTGATTTTGCCTAGTCTCCCTTAGGCAGCTTGTCGAATTTTGAGTTAAAAACTATTGTTATAAGGTTGTGATTTTTTTCAAGGTTTTAACACATAAACACATGTTATATGTTTTCTTATATGTTCTTTTTACTAAATTATTATTGTATGTTTGCTTATATTTGACATATGAACTTTATTATAAATCAAAATGTCTAAAAACACATTATTTTGATACTTGATGAAAATACACAGACAGAGAGAACTTTAATGATTGAAAAAGGAACTTGAACATTGTCCTTTCCTTTGACAAACTCAAATTCGTGCTAACCATATGTTGTCTTCTCACGCCTGCCGGCGAGTCCATTATTGAGCAAATCCAAGCGTATGAACATTAAAACAAGGCATGAATAAGGCAGTATGAATGCCCTGGACCCGCCGAACATTGTACATACGATTTTTGGTGGGCAAGTTACCAGGGATACTAGTGGTCAGCAAGCCTATGTTTAGGAAGCTCGGCTGGTTGAAAGAGGGGACCTTATGAACATGTTTGAGCCTATCAATAAGATAAGTAGGTAGGAGGACATAGTGACCACCTTCACCGAGGAGGAGGAGGATAGACTTATCTATTCGCACAATGATGCCTTGGTCTATGAGCTCTAGATTAGCAACAATATGATCCAATATGTGTTAATTGACAATGGCAGCTCGACGAACATCCTGTTTAAACAAGCCTTTGATAAGCTAAAGATCAGTAATACTATACTAGTCCTGGTCTAAACCCACTGTATGGGTTCTCAAGAGAATGCATCCAAACAATTGGGAAGATCAGCCTCCCCATCACCCTTGGGAAAGGCCATGCTAGGACCACCCATTTAGTTGAATTTTTGGAGGTAGTCAAGCCATCATAGCACAATATCATGATCAAGAGGCCAATTCTAAACGTTTTGAAGGCCATGGTCTCCACCTATCACCTAGCAATGTAGTTCCCGACTGAGATTGTGGTTGGTGTGGTAAGGTCAAGACAAAAAGACTCTAAGGAATGCTATGTCAAGGCAATCAAGGAGGTAGCGGCTTGGAAATTGAACATATTGATCATCTATAAGATGGATGATGAGGAATTCTCTACTAAATAAGGGACAAAAATGTTGTCTGACCTAGACCTACGACTTCTTAAGGAAGAAGTTCGTGCATCATCGGTAGAAGATCTTGTCCTGTTCAGCCTCAACCCCAAGCATCTTGATAGAACGGTCATGATTGTCTCAACTAAGGCCTGAGACTTAAGCAGACCTGGAGAAGTTCCTAACAAAATATCAGGATGTGCTCACCTGGTCACATGAGGATATGTTAGGGATCGACCCAAACATCATCCATCACCTCTTGAACGTCAATCCCGGGCACAAGCCCATCATTTAGAAAAGAAGAGCCTTTAACCTAGAGAGGTACGCAACTATATACGAAGAAGTCTAAAGGTTGCTCAAGGCCAGCTTCATCTATGAGGTCACCTATCCTGAGTAGTTGGCTAATATAGTTCTGGTCAAGAAGTCTAGTAGAAGTGGTGGGTCTGTATTGACTTGACAGACTTGAACAAAGCCTACCCAAAAGATCGCTTGTCCCTTCCACAAATAGACTAGCTCATGGACGCGACTGTCTACCATGAGCTATTGAGTTTCATAGACGCATATTCAGGATACAATTAGATTTGGATTAATGACAAGGATTAGATTAAAAGTGCCTTCACCACCGACCAGGGGTTGTTTTGTTACATCATTATGCCATTCGAGCTGGTGAACGCTAGGGCAACATACCAATGTCTCATGAATATGACATTTACTCAGCAAATCAAGAAAACCATGGAAGTATACATTAACAATATGGTTGTATATTCAATCTAAGTAGCTGGTCACATTGCTAATCTCCAAAATTGTTTTGATGTTCTTCGCGAGTACCACATGAAGCTGAACCCAACCAAGTGCTCCTTTATGGTGTAATCTGAGAAGTTTCTCTAATTCATGGTTAATCATCGTGGAATCGAGGTCAACCCTACTAAGGCCTAGGTAGTAATTGACATGTACTCACCCCATACTATCAAAGAAATGCAAAAGCTCACCAAGATGATCGCTACTCTATCGAGATTTGTTTTTCGGTCTATTGACAAGTGCTAACATTTTTTCCATGCACTTAAGGGGAAGTTTGAGTAGAGTGGAGAATGTGAGGAAGCATTCCAAAAACTACAAAAAGGTATCTAGTGACACCGTCGTTCCTATCCAACCACTACCAAGAGAAGTACTCGATGCCTATTTAGCAATATTTGATGAAGCATTCCAAAACTTGTACTTGTCACTTCTGCTAGGAAGCTCCGCCTATATTTTTAAGAGAATGTTATCAGAGTCTCGACGAAGTGACTTTTTACGCCCAACCCTCAAAAATCCAAAGATATATGATATGATAACCAAGTGGTCATTTGAGCTTGGGGAATTCAAAGTCCAATTTGTGCCTTGAACCTTCATCAAGATGCAAGCCCTGGCTGACTTTATCTTGAAGTTTACAGAGGCTGATCAAATCACTCCCTTACGTAAGAAGGCTCCCATTAAAGGTCCCAACCTAGCTAGCAATAGCATTGATAGACATGAACCTAAATAGAAGCTGTTTATGGATAAGTATTCTAGTGCCAATGGGTTGGGGGCCAACTTGGTCCTCCTTAGTCTAAATAATTATAAAGCCAGTTATGCACCACGGTTTGACCTTAGGGCCTCCAACAATGATGCCGAATTTGTGGCATTGATTGTTGTCCTTGAGATACCACAAGAACTCGGGGTGGATCATATCCGTACTCATAGCATATTGATGCTTGTAGCTCAGCAAGTCACCTATAGATTCCAAGCCTGAGAGGGGTACATGATTGAATATCTAAAGAAAGTCAAAGCTTCGCTCAGATAATTCAAGAGCTTTGTAGTTATGTAGATTATAAGGGCCAAGAACGTGGAGGCCGATGTACTTGCTCGGCTAGCCTCAAGGCTGGAAAATGAAAATTTGACCTCGGTCCAATAAAGAGATTAGCTAAGCCAAGCATCTTAAGACCAAATAGCATAAATGAAATCGCTGATCAGACTAGAACTTGGATGGACCTGATCATCTGATACCTGACCACAGTTGAATTGACCGACGACTGCTAGGAAGCCATACTAGTTCGTAACAGCTTGACCCGATATTCAATGATTTAGGGGAAACTTTATCGACGCGACTACACAATGCCCTATCAAAGATGCGTCGGACCAGCAGAAGCTAAGTATCTCATGGTGGAAATCCAGAATGGTTTGTGCAGTAACCACATAGGTGGATAGTCCCTATCCCTTAGATGCTTTCGTCAAGGGTACTACTGGCCGATTATGGATTAGGATTGCAAAGATTTTTCCTGCAAGTGCTTCAAATGCCAGTAGTTTTCTTCGATGCTCGGGCATCATCCCGACCCTTTCAATTCAATAATGTGTGCTTGGCCTTTTGCTAAATGGGCCATTGATCCCATGGGATTTCTTCCCATTGCCCAATCATAGTTTAAGTGTTGCATCGTGGCCATCGATTATCTCAGAAAATGGGAAGAGGTGAAGCCTTATACCGAGATCACTAAGGCCAAATGCTCCAATTTTATCTGGAAAAATATAATCTATTGGTATGGTATCCCGCACACCATAGTCATCGACAATGTCAAGTAGTTTGAAGTAGCAAGCCTCCTAAGGATGTGCAAGCAGCACGACATCAAGAAGGTCTTTTCTTTGCCCGGGTATCCGTAGAGCAATGGGCAAGTCAAGACCATTGACAAGATCATCAAGAAGAATCTAAGAAAAAACTTGGAAGGATTCAACAATGCCTAGATCGATGAATATCCAAAAGTCCTCTTCATCCTCTTCCTTGTCAATTAGCAAACAGTCGAATGCAGCCACCTCAAGATGTTTCTTAAGGATGTCCTCATGTAAGTACTTCATCCCCATAAAGTAATTGTCAAAGAACTCCTTAGCACCTTTGAAATCATCCAGAGCCTGATACACCCTTTTGGCTAGCCTTCCTAGCAACTTTTCCTTGAGAAACCATTGGTGCTCCGCCCTTGTAGCCTAGGCCATTTCTTGCGCCCCTAAAAGTTCGGCCTGTGCCATCCTAGCATTGTCTTGGGCCTTGTCGACCTCTTCTTTGGCCGCCTTGAGCTCTACCTTGATCTAGGTCAACTCATGAGCACTCTCTTTCATTTTTTCCTTAGCCTCGAATCTCTTGCCAAAAGCTTTGTTAGCCATCTCCTTCTACACTTTGACCTATTGCTTGGCCTTAAAGGCAACAATTTTGAGCACAACGTAAGCCTATGAAGTCTAAGGATAGTGGAACTTTAGATAATAGTAACGCTATAGAAGGAAGGAAGGTGGTTTGAAATTTGAGATGGTACCTACCTAGACCAAATTTTGGAAGGCTGCCACAAAGTAGTCCTTGTAAGACTTATGCTGGATAGAGGTGAACAACTACTCCGAAGGAGTCAAGTCACTGAAGTACTTTATAATGGATCATGGGGGTCAAGACTTGCTCTAGCTCGTCGACCTTTGGTGCTAAGAAACCAGCCTAAGCTGTTGAGAGTCCGGAGGGACAACAACCTTGGTCTTCTTGGTTTGATCGGATCTCTTCCTTTTGCTCATAGCTTTACTCTTGCCCTTGCCTAGGTTCCAGTGCTCCATCATCCTTTGGATCCTTTCCTCCTTGGACAGCTCACTGGAAGACATCTCTTTAAAATAAGAAAGACAAGTCAAGGACTGTTTAGAAAATTTAAACAAAAATAGGGATTAGTCCTCTGGTCAAACCTCAGATCCAAAGTGGCCTAGGTAGGTAGATTTGCCTCATCACATCCTCGAGGTCCTCATCGGTGATAGGCGGCCTAAAACTAAGGACGTCACCACAAGAGTCCTCGAAATTGGACATAGATGGCACACTTGTCTGTCACCTGGGTTAAGAGGAACTTGACCCTAGGACGTCAACAATCCCTCGCTGAGCGACAATCACTCGCTCGGATGGCCAAGCAAGAGGAATATAATCAAGTATAGGGTTAGTCGAGCTGGAGACCCTAAACTAGCCATAATTTGCTAAGTTGTTCTTGCTCAACAAAAATGCCTGCTACTGAATAGGGTCAGGTTTCCTCACTAGATCTTTTGTGGCATGCTTGGCCACCCCTAATGTCCATGGCCTCTTCGACCATACGTGGCCCTACTGGAACCATATAGCACAATCCAATCAGTGGGGACTCTTTCTCCTAGCTAGTATTGCCACCTTTGCCAACATAAAACCATTCAAATTTCTATAGTTTGTTTGAGTCAGGGTTGTTGAGAATGAATTCCTTGAAGAATCTGATGAAATAGTACCACTAACCTAGCATGGGAGCTTTTTCATCTTGAACATTTGCTTGAAAATATCCCACAACATCTCAGAGGCATAGTTGTATATCCATAGCACATACATGCCAATCATTAAACGAAAGCAATTTGGGTTCAAATGAGTGGTACACACAATCAATATGTTGAGGGCTCAGCACATAAACGGATGCATTGGCAAACAAAATCTCGCTTTGAAGAACTCTGCATACAATGTAATGCACCCCTCTAAAGGTTCATCAAAAGAGTACCTAGGGTCAGCAGAATCAAGGTCACATAGTTGGGAATCTCATACTCCGGACGTAAAGCATTCATGCGAGCTTGGGTCATGGCCGAGGTATACTCGATTGTTGAAGTATGCCTGGGCCAATGCTTTCGATAGACCATGGTCCCTCTAATGCCTCTGCCTCATTTTAGGTGTCGTCCCTCTCCTTGACTCGCTGCCTTTCCTTGGCATCATCAATTCCCTTGGTGTTGACTTTGCTAGTGACTTAGGCCCCCTCCTATTGCCCTGGCCTATTAGCAACGGCCGCCAAGCAGACCCATTCTTGCTTAGTCATCAAGAACTTGCTTACAATGACCACTTGATGTAAGGTCCTCCCCCTTGCATGGTCCGGTTGGAACTGTCCCTTTTAGAAGTTCCAAAAACTTCTACTTAGGAGTGGTTCCATGTCCTAAGCTCAAAATTTGGGCCAATCGGCAGCCTTTTTTTGCTCGATTATTCTCCTAGTGTTCCTTCTCCCCTCCATAGAGCTCGAATGGTCAGAGTTGATACTTTCATCTGACCAAGAGTCGTTAGCTAATTAGTTCTAAGAATTGCTCAAGTCACTCATTTTTCGTTCAAGAATTGCCTTATCAGGATTGAAGTGAGTAAAGGTTCTCAAACAACGACTAAATAGTCTATAAGTTATGCCCTGCTTGATAGCTAAGCGTAAGCTCAAAGAAGTTTGTAAGCAAAATAAACAAACTCAGAAAGGGGCTCCTTCCTATTTATAGTCAAGGGCAGACATAGAATACAAAGAGGTGTAATAATTACCCTCGTCACAGAGACAACTAATAGCAAGCTAACATGAGTCGACTGGGTTCGACGATTAAAGCATTACTGCTAATGGATCACATCAAGAAACCTTTAGAATCCAACAATCCCGAAAACATCCATCTAAGGACCGTATTAACTAGCCGACCAGCCATGCTCAGGCAAAGTGCACCTAGAAGTGCACTAGGGGGCTACTATTGGGGTTATGCTTAGTTGTCACTCTCGAGGAGCTCACCATGACTAGCTGGCCACCACTACTTAGATAGAGTCATTACGAGAATTCAATCAACTCCCCCCCTGATCCGTGCACTTCACTAAGGTGGTCCCGAGCCTACTTGGGCCATCACCTAATGTCAGTCTCCTCAAGTGGAACATGTGCTTGAGTCGAATTGATGTAGCTCGAAGCCAGGTAATAACCCATTTGCAAGGCCCCCACATAGCTTCATTACTACTCTTGGAATGGGGTAGCCCATCGTCCAAGATCGTGACACATATCACCTACCAACCTGACATATTGTACGATGAATCTGGGTCACAAGACAGACCCGCCCTGCACTCGGTCTATATGAGGCACTATAAATAGGAGCATTAACTTCATCTTCAAGGTAAGTGGACTCTCTCACACCCATCCTAGCCTCTCTCTTGGCCTAACATGTACTTGACTTGAGTGTCGGAGAGCCCTTGGCTAAGACCACATCAGTTTCCCCCTTTAACCTCTAAGGCATTACTTGACTTGAGTGTCAGAGAGCCCTTGGCTAGCACCACATCGGTGTCCCCCTTTGACCTCTAAGACGTACCTTCTTCTTGCAGGTTCTCTCTGGGAAGCTGGGAAGAGCAGAAGGTCATCTGACCACCATGCGTAGCTGCACGTGGTGTTGATTGACAACAGAGCATCAACAATTACAAATAAAGTAATTCTCAATTATTACTTATTTAATTATCAACTTCAGTATCACTCCACTAAAATACAAGACAATTTAGTTTGGATTAATTTTTTAAGAAAAAAATCCCCTCGATTATATTTTAATGTCATAAGTAGTCCTTTTCGTTAAACTTTGTTAAAATTTGGAAGGCAAACTTCATGTATCATGCATGTAACTTAATATTGTTGTAATCTTGATTATTAAATAAGGAGTAGTTCTATTTATACCCTTTTTGAACTCTTCACATCCCTATTTAGATACACAATCTATAATTTTGAAATAATTAAACTTACTTATTGTACCCTATATAGTTCCAAAACTACCTTTATGATTATTACTTTCTTTCACTTCATTTTTCTTTTCACACCCTTTATTTTCATTATTTTAATATTCTTATTTCTGTATCTCCCTATTTTTTTTGTCAAAGCTTTCATACAAAAAGAAAGTTTTTAAATTAAAAATTATATATATTCTCTACAATTTATTAAAAATATTATATCTACTAATTATATTTGTAAAAAAATATTATTTTTTTTATTATTACATCTACTAATTTAACCAAACAAGCACTTATCATCAATTGGTTAATATTATTCCTCCAATTGACGATACATAAAACCAAATAATTCTCCTTAAAAAAAAACAAGTAATTCAATGAAATCGATGAATATTAACTACAAAAGTGAAAATTAATAATAATTGATAATACCCTCATATAATTTTTTAGAATAGTCATTGAATGGTGAAAATTAGAGTTTTGTCTTTATATTTAGGTGTGTATGGAAAAAAAAAAATGTATCGTTAGTTGTTATTTATTAAAATAAAGTTAATTATGTAATTAGGTCAATTATAATTGTCTTTTTTTGTCATTTTATTGAAGGGCTTTTTAGTAATATGAAAATTTGTTTTCAATGAGGCTTTAAATAGTAAGTGGAGGGTGTGAATAGAATCACCCTTAAACAAAAGAGAAGGGGTCAATAAATAGAATATTTTACGTATTCTAGCTTAGTATCTTGACACATGCCATATCAACTTTCTCAAACAAACCCACAAAATAACAAGTCATTATTTCCAAACATATTTTCAAGAGTGTCATCTCTACTCCTTAATCCTATGTTCGCACGAGTGACGATAGTCCTTGCACTCACTACCTACAAGATTGTCTTCTTATGCTTAGGATGTTTGGCAAAGTGAGTTAGAAACATGGTTAGAATCAATTTTGGTAAAAAACATTGTAGCATGTGAATGCTTTACACAATAGCAACTTTTTTCTTTTTATTGTAGCATATGAGAACTTTTTACAATTTGAGTTAAAACTCATGACTCACTTTGCCAAACACCCTTGTTTTCTCCAAGGTTGGCAACTGACAAGTGGAAAAACTGGAAAATTGCTTTCGAAAATGGAAAAAGAAAAACTCGATTCATACAATGTTGAATTGGAAATTAGAGTTTATAAATAGAAACAATATACCTTTTTGTCAAATAATAATTCAAAAAATTCAACAAAAAAAAGGTCACCAACATATATCAAAAAAATTAGAATTAACAAAAACGGAGGGAACATTTGGTGTTACCTCAACCCACAAAGCAAACTACATAATTAGGAATTATGAAAGTTTTGATCAAGGATTTCAATCTCCTTTTTCTTCCTTTCTGAAATATATAAGCAAGCATTTAAATATACATACACATACATAAGGAAGGTGTCAATTTTTTTATTTTTTTTTTGTGGGGGGGTGGGGTATGGAGGGAGATATACAAAGTTGTCATCAAATTCAGTAGATAGTAAGCGGAAAAAAAGTTGTGGTCAGATTTTATCTCAAATAATGTTGTCATCAGACTTGTGCAGAAAAGTAAGGTGCTCAGTGTGTGTGTGTGAACAAAAACCCTAACAAGTTAAGAGAAACGGTAAATACAACAAAATTTAAGCAACATGCTATGCTAAACGTTGTCCAACACCTCCAGACAAGCCACCCCACACCATCAACTTCCACCATGTCCTCCACCAAGGGCGCCCTTGTGCCACCGCATGTCACCCCCTCCTAAGCAACCACGACCTTCCCACCCACTTTCCCAGTTCCATTGACCCACCCGAATGAACGTTGTCATGATCTTGCACATCCACAACCTCCCTATCCTTAGACGGCAACATGTGCTCTACTACTCTTTGGTTATGCAAACCCTCCGCGTCCATGGAGGCTACTTCGTTAGGATTTTTTAAGAAAGTTATGTTTTAAAAAAAGTACCTTGATTTTTCATATTAGTTTATTTCAAAATTTTGGCCTTGAAAAGTGGCTCAAGTCCATAACACAGACATTGAAAGTCACTATTTAACAGAGTTTATGGGAAGGACTGCCAATGCAATGAAAATTTTTTGAGGGAGATCTTTGTCGATAAAATTGAATTGGAGACTAAATGGTCATAAACTTGAAAGTTTGATGTCTACAATGCAATTAACTCTCTTAATAATCCTACTACTAAAGCAAATGGCTTGTTTTGTTAGAAATCAAATCAATCTAAAAGGCTGTTTGGAAGAATGGTTGGAACCAACAGTTTTAGTTTGAGAATTGTAACATATGAGAGCTTTATGTTGTAGCAACTTTTTGATTTATACTGTAGCATGTGAAAGCTCTACATCATTCACAGTTATAACTGATAGTTCCAACAGTTCTTCAAAACGACCTATAAGTGTTAAGAACTATTTCGGTCTAAAAGTTTAAGTTCGATATAACCTCAAGTATAAGGTTGTTCAAGTAAAAAAAAACTTGGCGAATCCAAAGTCAATCCCATAGGAAAAATGTATTGCAAAGGTCCAATATATTATTTATATTAGTTCTAGCTGAAAAATTTGAGCATTAAAAAATTAATTATTTACAATATTTACACATTTTTTCCTTTTTCTATTTTTTTATTTTTTAATGATTTTTGAAACTTTAATAGCAAAAAATATGACTTAAATTGGAATGGTAAATAGAACTTTAATAATAAGTGCAAACTAACTTGAAAGAAACAGTAATTTTAAACAACACTGAGGATTCAAGATTCTATTCTAATAATTAACTTAAATTATTTATTAAAATAATTTAAGCATGCAATATGTCATCTTTTGTCTCTAATAAATCAAGAGTTATTAAGCATTTAATGTGTTAGTTCATGTCTATAATGCATCAAAAACTTATTTTTAACAATTATATATGATTTCAAAATTAACTAACTAAGATTACTAACAAAATTTACAATTAAATATTTACAATGTCATTCCCTGTCTGCAAATAATCAATCATTTCTAAGCAGCACCCGTGCCAGCCTATGTCTATAATAAATAAAAACTTAATTTTGCAAGAGCTTTATCTAAGTTAATAGAAAAATCATAAGGACTCTAAAAATGATTTTGACATAATAACAAGTTAGAAAACATTGAAAAACTTAAAAAAATATATTTACCTTAATTTTGCCATAGTTTTCCTTTCTTTCCTCAGCAAAAAGGAAATTTAGAAAGACATATTAAAACTAAAAACACACATAATTTTACTAAGCATAACTATTTTATAATATAAACTTAAAGCTATTTTATGAAAACTTAAACTAGAAACTAAAAAAACTAAAACTAATCTTAGAATGATATTTTTACAAGAGGAAAGAAATTTCTCAAAAGAAGAAAAAGTGAGTTTTATAAGGCATAGAGAGAAGTATTTATACTAGTAAAAAATTACTATTCACATAATTATTTTTTTATTATTTTATTGAGATATTTTTAGGCTGAATATGAGTAGGATTGCAACTTTGGAGATTTTTCTTTGATTTTTTTGATTAAAAATGGTCACTCATATCCTTTAAAATAGATTCAAATCTGATTTGTAATGATTATGTTCACGTTTTTTCTTTTTTTCTTTTTTTTTTCTTCAACGCGAATCAGCTCTTCTTTATGCTAATTTTACTCTCCGATCAGGCACTTCGTGGAGCAGTGGAATGGGTGGAGACACGTTGAAGACCATCAGATGTGTTGATTTTGACTCGCGTTGATTTTCTCTAAAGGTAGGGGCATGTGGAATGCGTTGCATAGAATCCCGAGGGGTACTTGGATTGTGAACAGTGCAGATCATCTTGGCAGCGCAATCGGATGGTCCTATTTGTGCCACATGGCTTTTCTTTTGATTTTTATTTTCTTTTTAATTTTTTGATTCATTTGTGTCCTTTTTGCTCGTTTTCGCGTTGTTTTACTCCGTTTCTCTTGTAGATTTTAAATCCAAATAAAATAAATGAACTAAAATTAATTATTTTATAAACAAAAATTTTAAAAGAATTAAAAATATTCATTTTAGAATAAAACACACAAAACACATTAAAAATAAATAAAAACTTTTAAAATTAACAAACCTTAACAGATATATTGGTTAAGACTCGAGACTATTTTTAGAAATTACTAGAAATTTTATAAAACATACTTATAGACTCAAAGCTTATTTACAAATACTTTAAGACTTAAAATAAAATCACACAACATCGGTTTTGATTATTTACAATCTAATTAATTATAAAACACATAGAAATGATTCTAGAAATTACTAAAAATATTATTAAACATAAAAACACACTAAAAATATATTCTTAAAATATTTTCACACAAACACACTAAAATACAAATTAACACACAAATTCTATAATTAAGGGATTTAACGAGAAATGTTAATGCAAAATAATGATATTTAGCATTAAAAAAATGTGCATTTTCACAGTCTCATCACACGCCCAACCAGCATATTGCTAGTCCCAAACAATTAAAGTGATGAAAAATGAAAACTAACCAAATAATTAATTTCTTAAAAGCTTGTGACTCTTTACAGAACGTCCTCAGGGGTTGTTTTAGAATCACGACTTAAAATAAAAACATAAATATTATTCAAGTTTATGCTTTATTTTAAAAGTATGTCTCATATTTAAGATAGATTTTCCTATGTGTTATTCTATTATTAATCATTGCATGTAAACTGGATAAATTTACATTAGTATAAACTAATTTATTTTGACAAAATCTTTTAAGTTTGTTTCTCATTCCTCTCTCCACTAATGTGGAATAACAATAAATTGAGGACCATTAGAATTTTATTCGGCTTGTAACGTAAGGCTAGGGTAAGAAGGTAAGATGAAGAATAATTTTGAAGCTTGATTCACCTATAAGTCATTTACAATATTCTTGAACTTTTGAAATATACAAATTAATCTCCAAGTAATAAAGCTAGACTTGAAGTAAACTTTCAGTTGTCATCTACTTTTTATTCCTCTTTTTTATTCTTTTTTTAAATTTTTTTTCTTTTTTTATTTTTGATTTTCTTTTTGAGTTTACAGACTTACAAAATAAACAAACTTCCTTTCATAATCCTTCCCATCCTCCCACAACATTAGCATAACCCAAAATACATCTGAACGGATCATATGCCTTATGAATGAATGATAAAAAGAAAGGATATGAAATTATTAAAAAAGCTCAGCTAAAAATTTGTGAGTGACAAATAAAATAGAACATTAAGCACAATGGGGTAACTAAGGATATATAATGTATACAAGTATGCTTGTAAGGCTCAATCGATTCAAAGATCGCCTTGAGAGGGATTCAAACAAATTGTAAGATTTTATAAAAATAAACTAAATTATATTAACATAAATAGTCTCCAAATTAGTATAACAAATCAAAGTTTAAGATTAAGTTCTCAAATTTTTAGAAAAATGAATCTAAATATGAGGCTAACACAAGAAACTAACATCAACTTAAACAATATCTGAATTTTATAACAAGACATGATATAACCATGTTTCTTCATCAGATAAAAGGCACTTTAAAAACAAAAACAAAGAAAACAAATATTTACAAAATATTTTTTTAGGTTTTTCAAAATTTTTTTATTTTTCCAAGATTTTTCAATTTTTAGTTTTTTTAAGATGTAGATGTTGACTGATGAGAGTATGAAAGTGTATATTTTTCAAGGCTTAAATCATTTATTTATGCTTTTATTTCTCATTAAATCCTCTAATTAATGGCATTTTTTGTATTAATAAGTGTTTTTGTGTCTTAGTGTGTAAATATGTTTAAGAATGTATTTTTAGTATGTTTTTATGTTTAATAGAATTTTTAGCAATTTTTAGAGTCATTTCGGTGTGTTAAATAAGTGTGTAGTCTGTAAATAGTCAAAACCGTAAAAGTAATGCGGTTATTTTGTTTTGAGTCTTAGAGTGTTTGATAGTATGTTTTAAATTTGTAAATATGTTTTATTATATTTTTAGTAATTTCTCAAAATATTTTTAAGTTATAAAAATTATATTTGTGTCAAACCGTAAGAGAGTGGAAATTTTATGAGTTTTTATCTATTTTTGTGTGTTTTATTGTAAAATAAATATTTTTAATATTTTTGTAAATATTATGTTTGTAAAATAATTAATATTAGTGTGTTTGTGATTTTTAGATTTGAAATCTGGAGAAAAAATGGAACAAAACGGCACCAAAACGGATAAAATCGGACATCAAATGCATCAAGAAGAATAAAATTCGAATTTGAATTTTTTAGGGACACGTGGCGATTTCTCACCCCTCGGATCAGTGCCAAACGAATCTCGTCCGTCCATGCACTGCAGATGACATGCCACACGTCAGCCGAGGAGAAGCGTTAGCGCTGACGCATGTCAGAGAAACAACGTGTCTCAGTTGTGGATTCCACGTGTCAACCTGTGATTGACGCGTGCATCACACGTGCTGACAAAGCTATAGAGAGAGTCAGAGGGAATCTCGGCTTGCGTGAAATCTCATGCGGTCATGTCCACGTGCAGTCACTCTCTCAGCCATTCGATGCGAATACCAAGACTGATCTAACAGTCCTAAATCTCGGTCCCACCTGGGCCCATCTTGCCTACGTCTAACAACCATTAGATCTCTTTTTGAATGGTTCAGATCGTGCCTGTTTTGTGCTGGTCTGGTCTACGTCACACTAGATTACAAGCTCGAATTCGCATATCAAAGAGCGACTCTCAACATGAAAAAAAAGAGGAGAAAAAGGATCAAATGATCCAAATTTGTCAACTTTCAACAAGGAAAAATGATAATTACATATGGCAAACAGTAACTTTTCAAGGCTATAAATAGCCTTGCAATGCCTCCTTCAAAAAAAACATCCCTTCGGGCCTTTGGCCCCCTTTTCCATTCTTTTCTTTTCTGTTGAGTTGAACTCAGCAGTATCTTCTTAGATAAAATAATGCTTAAATTAGAGTAGAGTGTCTGGTGAGGCAAAGAGATGATCTTGTATGCGTAGTATTTTGGTATGGATTTTAACTCTATATCTGTGATGTAATGCTTATATTTTTGTGGAATAAATTATATCTTTATGTTTTCAATAATTATTGTTACTGTTGTTATGCTGCCAATTTTTACATAAATTCAGTCATGCTTTTTTTTTATGTAATTTAATTGTGTTGCATAATTAATATTAATAATACTAAAGTCATGCTCATTTATTAAGTTGAGTTTCTGCTGCATTATAGACATAGACTGGCACAGTAAATGCTTGGTAATTCTTGATTTATTGTAGACAAAGGATGGCATAGTATATTCTTAAACCGTTTAATAAGTCGAGGTACTGCCGAAATTAACGTAATAATTTATTCCATAAATATATATTAATTTTGATTTGTTATTATCTTTTTTATCTTAAAATTATGTTAATTATAATTGAGTGACAGCGGTTATAATTTTCATAATTAGTACACTAAATCATTAGTGACAAATGATTATTTTGCTAGTTTTTATAGGAAAACCCTTACTGCATTATGGCTTGCAATATTGTCGATTTAGGTTGACCTATATAATTAGTAAAAAGTGCTTGCAATTAATGGAAAAAGATATAATAAATCAAATGCCTTAGATAATTATTAATTAGAGCTAAAATTCCATATCAGTTGCGAAACATACAAGGGATTCTCAAAACTTCACCATTTTAATTTTATGCTTTAAATTTTGAATTAAATAACATAAAAACCAAAAAAATATTTCTTTCATTTTAAACTTTGCTCTGAAAAACCGCATGCCTTTTTGAACGTTTATTTTTAACAATCTCTCGAGTTACAAATTTTCACCTCCCTGTGGATACGACAATCTTTTCTATACTACATACGTCCTTCGTTTATTGAGAGTAAACATTTTTTGGGCGTTACCATTGACAAACTCAACATAATAAAATATATTACAAACATGATTAGGACACGTCTCAAGAATGCTAAAGACTCTATTACTCAGCTATCATAAACATGCATTCATGTACACAACATGGAGAACATAAGCATTAATGAAAAAATATGAAATATTACATTCTCGGACCAAATCGAGATGCACTTCAAGAGAAAACTCCTTCACTTAGCCATCCTGACACTTAACAAGAATCTTAATAGTTTTACATATAGTACACAATATTTTCCTTTTTAATTTTTTAAATCTTTTTGGATTTTTTTATTTTTTTATACGCTTGGTTTTAGAACAAGTCCTATTTTAGACAAACAGACTCAAAATTGAAATATTTTAGCATAAATTTGAAAAATTTTGACATAAACCTTCTTCCCCCTACCTAAATTGAACATTATCCTCAATGTTTAACAAGATTAAGTAGAAAGAGTACTAACATATATATGAAGAGTGATTATTCAAAACACATAAAGAAAAATAAACATAATATAATTAAACATGTTGTATTAAAAACTAAAAGATCAAAGAGCTTAGAGGGAAAGATTCAAATCTTGTTTGCGCTTCCCGCTGAGCTTTGAAGATGCAGTGTCTGCTTTGAGAGTGATGACTTACATTTACTTGAGCAATTCCTCAACAGCAAGAGTAGAGATAAAAATCTTTCTTCTTGACTCTACAAGAAAGTTATGCTCTACAACATTGTCTAGAAAACCTAAAAGACCATTAAAGAAACCATTAACATTAAGCACACCCATTGGTTTATTAAGAATACATAACTAATTTGAAATAGCTATGATAAACATTTCTTCTAGAGTTCCTAGGCCTTCTAGTAAAAAAATGAAAGCATTTGAGTGACGAATCAAAAGGTTTAAATGCCCAGGGATATTTGTGACAATTTTCCCGGTCCTATGGTTTCACCACAAAGACTACCTTGAACAAGAAAACGAGAGATGATACCTAGGACTCCTCCTACTTTGGCTCCAGCTACGACAGTTTACATTAAACCAAGACTACCCCTTCCATACCCAAGGTTTATCTTTTTCTTAGCCAAGACTTGCCCTAAATGGAATGCAGTATTTAAATAGTTAGTATCCTTTCCTAGATTAGAACCACAAAGCACATAGATATTTTTGAAATTCAGAGACTATTGGGACGAGGACTTTATAATGGTTTCTAAGAAACTAAGCCTTTTTTTTCAAAATTTTATTTTTTTTATGACCTGAAAACTTTTATACAGCTTTGAGTAAGACTCTAAGATGACTGAGATATAATACATGATTGAATGTGATCAAAAACAAATAGGTAGGAGAAAATAGATGAAGACAAATATGACACAACTGTAGAACTTTTAAAATTATATTTAACAAGAACTATTCAACTACTCAAAAATTAAACACTAATGTATAACTTTTGACAAAATTGGATAAAACCAAAACGTAAATGACGCACCAAATATCAACCAAATAGTGCATCTGATAAATAAGATAAAATAAATATTAAATTTGAACAGGACAAATACAATAATTAACGAAAAACTACTACAACAATCACAAAAAAAAGAAATCTTTTTTAATTTTTATGTTTTTTCTTTTTTTCTGATGAAAATTTATTAGAGAGTGAATGAAAACTCATGTTCATCAAAGCGCATCTCTAGAAAATCCATTACTCAGCCATTTTCGTGATTTTTCACTAAAACTAGATTCATATTTCAAATAATCTCTAAAAAAATTTTAAGAAAACAAAATCACACAAAAACTAAAAATACTTTACTAATTTTGCTTAAAACCATACAAACAATGTGACTATTTCCCTTTTAACATTCCTGCAAACTGAACAATTGGGTCTTTTAATGTCAGATTCCCTATATATATATATATATATTTTATTTTTTTTTTTGCATGATATTGAGGGCATAGTTTATAAATGACTCCTTGAACATAACCACTAGGATGGTCTAAAAGAAAATTTTGAAGATCATCTAAGTTTTCTTTTGAAAGCCCATTTTTACAAAATAGTATTTTATCATTTCTATTTATAGATGTAAGATCTTTTGACTTATATCTACAGTCACAATTTTGACAAGAACACTTAAGATACTTTGAAGCTATAGCTTGGGCTTTTCCTTTCCTAGCACAAAGACTTGTACTCATCCCAGGGAGACCTTTATTTGTGACATAACTAGGATGACTAAGACCTTCTATATATTTTTTTGTATCAGTTAAAAGTTCAAAATGAGAAAAACCCCAAAGACGAGTGATTCGAGCTTTAGTGAATGTATTCTTTTGCCTAATTTTGCCTAATTTCTTTCTATATACTTTTGCCTAATTTCTTTCTAAAAAAGATAAGGAAAGTATTCTTCAGGTGATCATATTTAGGATCCATGATGAGAGAAAAGAGATTCTTGAGAGTGAATTGAGAACTTTGAGATAGATTTGAGCGCTTTGACACTACTACAGACTGGGAATTCCTCGACAGTTTAAATTAGTCATGGAAAAATTTCACAATATTTAAAAAACTAGAATTGGATGCAATCTATGGTTTCCATATTGAACACAAGGACACTAAATTTTATCACCATTGGCATGAGTTTTGGAAAAATCCAAGATTTCTTCCACACCATTCACATATTCTCTAGACAATCGAAAATCCCACATCCATTTCCTATCCATTTCGCAAGTCCTAAATCGAAATAATAAATAGCAATTCAATTAAAATTAATTTCACAAATTATATATACCCACCATATTCTAATCATAAAACAAAAACATTCACCCATCATAAAACAAATTACACATATCCATCATAAAACAAATAAATCATACCCATGATCCACAATACAATAAACATGGATTAAATAACAAAATCAACAACAATTTATCAATTTTGAATTAAACAACAAAATCAACAACAACTTATCAATTTCTAATAAAAACTTATAATTAGGAAGGAGATTAAGGAGTGTTGAGGTAGAGAGGGATAGAGGCAGCAGTTTTGGAGGGGTCTATATTTGTATTTGAGAGGTGAGTTTTTTATTTATGTTTGATTGTCGATGTGGAAAAAGGAGTTTTAAGCAAGCTACCACGACGGTTTTTTTCAAAAATGATCGTGGTATGTGTCGCCTCTATCATGACGGTTTTTTCAAAAACCATCTTGGTTTGTTAAGCTTACCCTGACGATTTTTTAAAAAACCATCGTGGTAGACCGAGTACCTACCACAACGGTTTTCATCTTCTAGGGCGTAACTCCCCATGTTTTTTTCCCTTATTATGATGGTTTTTGAGAAAAGGTCGTTAAATGAGGGCCGTATAATCTCGAATTTGTTGTAATATGAGTGGATCTGAGAGCTTTAGAGAGATTTAAATGCTTTGATTGGTTTTGAGAGCTTTAAAGAGTACTGAAATGATTTTGTGGAATTAAGAAAAAAAGATTGAAAAATTTTCAGGATGAATGTTTAAAGATCGAAAAAGTTTTGAAGGTTTTCTAGAAATTTTTTGAGGAAAAGCTTTGAAAATCTAAAGAGAAGGCAGAGAGAATTTGGGAGCTTAAAGAGAGAAAGAACTTAGAATTCTGGGCTTGGATGTACAGTGAATGGTAAGGATGCGACACTATTTAGACATGAAAAGACAATTCTAAGACATGTGAAGGTTATTTTGGGCTGGGTCAAACAATAATTAGGCTAAGTGATCTAAAAATAGTGAAAAACAACAACACTTATTTACAAAGAAAATAAAATATTTTTATGATCTTAAATTTTGTATTTTTTTTTAAAACCATTTTTATTTTTTGTGTTTCTTTATATTTTAAAGAAAAATTCTAAAAATAAAAAAAAAATCATTTTAATCATTTCATTATAATGCATTTCTAGAGGCTATTAATATAAAGTACCAACCAATCAAACTTGATTATATCCTCCATAACCTCAGTTACTTAAATGAATTTTTCAAAAGAAAATTTCCAATTTTTAGAACATTACACACATGAAATTATTACATTACAAAAGAAATGGTAAAGAGTCATCAAAATTATTACATTACAAAAGAAATGGTAAAGAGTCCTCAAAAAGTGGTTTTCTCCCACAAAAGTGTCAAAGGATATCACATATGGGTTTTGTGTGATTATTTCCTTAAGATTGGTAAAATGAAAAACATTTGAGCCTGTGTGACTTGGATTCATTTCATAGTCTTGACAAGTCCATAAGAATGATGCTAGAGATGGTGAAGGAGGTAGGGGCCACATAGGATCATAGTAAATATAGTCTTATATAATTTCTAGTGACAATATTAGTTCAAAACCTAAGACTAAAGGTAGTCATTGCTCATTTTTTGTGATCGTCTTTTGGCTGTTCAACAATTAAAGAGTGTTTTTCAAACATCTCTAAGAATTCAACTTCTAAACTAGGTTCCTCAAAGTAGGTGGGTTCTATATTTTCTTTATTTTTCAACACACCATTCATGGATTCAAAATATTTTCTTAGGATTTCTAAACTTTTCCTATTTGAAGAATTTGATGAATTTTGCAGTTCAACGGTTGATTCCTAAATTTCAAGTTGAGTGTCTAGCAAAGGTTCTAAAAATATTGAATTTTTTTTCCAAACCTAAATCGGTTTTAGAATTATTCAATCTCCAATAATCATACTCGACAATGTCTTCCAACATATAATAGGCTTCATCTAGCCGTAATTGCTAAAAAGTGGTGGATCCATCTCCTTTTTCTAGCCAATTTCTAGTTTCAAGACTTAACCCATCTAGAAAGATTCCTAATAGGTAATCCCAGGAAAAACCATAGTAAGGAAACCTACATTGCAAATTCTTATATCTCCATCAAGTATTATAAGATGGTTCCAAGTGTTGTTAGGAAAAATTTGCAATGATTTCTCTGTGAACTTCCCCAACATTTTTAATTTTTATTTTGTAGACATATAAAACCAAACAAACACAAAAAGAAAAACAAGCAAAATTTAGTCTATGCGAATAGTAACTAGACACTAACATGCAAACTAGTGAATAGTAACATTTTGGGTTTTCATTTTTTTATTTTTTTTATTTGGCCTTTTTTTGGCACCTACAAAACAAAGAAAATTAACGATAACAAAAATATTAACAGGATTGGGTGGTACAACCGCCCCTTTAAGAAAAGAAAAATAAAAAGTGTTGCTAGAAGTTATAATTTAGGTTAGATAATTAGAAAGTTAGAAGTGCTGCAAATATAAAAGTTAGATATTAGAAAGTTAGAAAGAAAAATTAAGCACAAGAAAATAAAATTGTAGAAATAAAAATATATATGTATATAATAATAATCATAATAATAATAAGGTGGTTTATTCAGCTACATATATAATATACTATGTTAATATATTATCCTTATGTTAGTCTGTTCCCCGGTAACGGTGTCAAAAACTTATTCTAGTATAAAGGTATAAGTTCGATATAACCTCAAGCATAAAGTTATCTAAGCAATAAATTTTGGTGAATTCAAGGTCGATCCCACAGCAAAAAATATTGCAAAGGATCAATATATTAGTTATATTAGTTATTGCTGAAAATTTTAAGGATTTAAGTTAATTATTTACAATATTTACACTTTTTTACTTTTTCTATTTTTAGATTTTTTAATGATTTTTGGAACTTTAACAACAAGAAATATGACTTAAATTAGCATGGTAAATTGAACTTTAATAATAAGTGCAAATTTACTTGGAAGAAACAAAAATTTTAAATGACACTAAGGATTAAAAATTTTATTCTTGCAAGTAACTTAAATATGTTTTAATTTTTTCTAAAATTATTTATTAAAATGGCTTAAGTATACAATATGATATCTTTTATCTACAATAAATCAAGAGTTACCAAGCATTTAATGTGCCAATTTATGTCTATAATGCATCAAAAACTCATTTTTAACAAATATGTATGTTATCAAAATTAACTAATTAAAATTACTAACGAAATTTACAATTAAGCATTTATCGTGTTATTCCCAATCTACAAACAATCAAAGTGCTTCTAAGCATTATCCGTACCAGTTTATGTCTACAATAAATCAAAACTTAGTTTTGCAAGAGTTTTAGTTAAGTTAACATGAAAATCATAAGTTTTCTAAAAATGATGTTGATATTATAACAACTTAGAAAACATTGAAAAACTAAAAAGAATTACCTTAATTTTGCCAAAATTTCCCCCCTCTCCTTAGTAAAAGGAAATTTAGAAAAAACATATTAAAGGTAAAACACACATAATTTTACTAAGCATAACTATTTTACAACATAAACTTAAAACTATTTTACAAAAACTTAAACTAGAAACTAAGAAAACCAAAACAAAACTTAGAACTATATTTTTACAAGAGGAACGAAATTTCTCACAAGGAGAAGGAGTGAGTTTTACAAGGCATGTAAGGGTATTTATACGAGAAGAAAATTGCTATTTACATATTTATTTATTTATTATTTTGATTATTTTATTTAGATATTTTTAGGTTAAATATGAATAGGAGTGCAACTTTGGAGATTTTTTATTGATTTTTCTGGTTAAAAATTGCCACCCATAACCTTCAAGTCAAATTCAAATCTGATTTGTAATGATTATTTTCACTTTTTTTTCTTTTTTTTTCTTCTTTTTCTTCAGTGTGAATCAACTCTGACTTATGTTGATTTTACTCTCTGATCGGGCGCTTTGCGGGGTAGTGGAATAGGTGGAGACGCACTGAAGACCATCAGATGCATTGATTTTGAATCACAAAACAGCTAGGATTGAGGCGCTCGAAGGGCACGTTAAAGACTGTTGAATTGGTCTTACGTATACTGATTGAACGGATCCAAAGGCAGATGCACATGGAATGCGCTGCATGGGATCCTGAGGGGTACCTAGACACACGGACGGCAAGGATCATCTTGGAAGTGCAATCGGAAGGCCCTAGTTATGCCATGTGGCTTTTCTTTTTATTTTTATTCTCTTTTATATTTTTTGATGCATTTGTGGCCCCTTTTTGCCTGTTTTCATCCGTTTTGCTTTGTTTTTCTCGTAGATTTCAAATCTAAAATAAAGAAAATAAATAAAATTAATTTTTTTAAACTTAATTTTTACAATAATTAAAACTATTTATTTTACAATAAAACACACAAAACACGCTATAAATAAATAAAAACTTCTAAAATTAACAAACCTAAATATATATAATATATAAGACTTAGGATATTTTTAGAAATTATTAAAAGTATTATAAAACATATTTAGAGACTTAAAACTTATTTACAAACACATTAAGACTCAAAATAAAATCACACAACACCAGTTTTGATTATTTACACACTAATTAATTATAAAACGCACAAAAATGATTCTAGAAATTACTAAAAATATTATTAAATATAAAAACACACTAAAAATATATTTTCTTACAAACACACTAAAATACTAATTAACACACAAATGTTATAATTAAGAGATTTAACGAGAAATGTTAAGGCTAAATAATGATAATTAGCTTAAAAAATGTGTATTTTTACAATCTCCTCAAAAGCCGTAAAAAAAACTAAAAGAAAGAAAGAAAGATAGAAAAATAAATCACAAAATAGCAATGCATGACTTTCGTTGTTGTTCCAATGCTCAACTTTGTTACATTGGGGATTTACTGCTATGGCAATGTCTTATATCTGGCGTATGCCTTACCTACCAGTATATGGAAAAAAAAATTATGGTAGGGACAAATGTTGTGAGAGAGAGAGTTGTGTCAAGAAAGCATGGCGTTTATTGACTCATGTGAGGCAAGAAGGCATGTTGTCAGTAGGTTGTTGGGATGCCGCAGACCATGTCAAGGATTTGCCGAATATAATAATAGTTTGAAGGGCTTTGTAGTAATTTTGGAGGCTAGGAAAATAAACATATATGTTAGAATAAAATTATGATGAAAACTATCATCACCTAGGATCGTTTATGTCAAATCATCAAGAATATTAATAAGATGCGGAAGCTAACCTGAATCCATTGATAGAATGTGATTCTTGAGTCTTTTGGTTGAGGATCTTCCAAGTCTGGTACGTAAATCCACCTTATCAGAATGCTCAGTAATCTCTCTGTAGATGGGAAACAGAAAAATAATGTACGTACTGACTTGGGGACCACAACCCCCTTTATATAATTGCTAAACCCTAGCAATTATCCTTAATTACCAATTTAGCCCATCATAAAATTAGTAATTATATTTTTGCTCTCTACACATAGGAGTCCCACACTTAATGATGCATTAAAAGCCCAAAACCCAAATTGATCACTTTTAATTGGGCAACCTTATTGATAGCCTTTAATTCACATTTATTTAATATATTGGCCCATAATTGGATTTTGATCCAACAATCTCCCACTTGGGCTATATATGAAACTTTATAAATGTGTATTATACCTTATGAGCTCATGAATTTTGCTATCAAAACCTTATGCACCTTATCAATCTTGTCCATTAACCATATCAATATAGGACCAAAGCGACCTTCGTTACATATGTCGTAACTAGACCCATCAATAATCACATATACCAATACAACTAATAACAAGATCAAGCATAGATGTGTAGCATGGAAATTTCATGCAATGTGATCTTAACATGCCTATTTCTAACTGGTCCACCTTAATACCTTAGTGAGATCAAACCATACCAAAATCAGAGTGTGAATAAACTGAAAACTTTCTTTCTGTAGAAAATAACCTCAAAATATTCATAAATTGAAATAACTGAAAAAATGTCTATATCATAAGAGCATTTAAAATTACAAACTCCCACTAAACTAAATATCCTGAAATGATATGACACCCATACCAGCAGTGTGCTCATGAAACATTTTGGGTGGCAATCCTTTAGTAAGCGAATCCGCAATCATGGAGTTTGTGCCGATGTGCTCTATAGACAACTGTCCACCATGAACTCTTTCTTTCACAACTAGAAACTTGATCTCTATATGCTTTGACTTCATCGAGCTCCTGTTGTTGTTGGAATACAAAACTGCTGACTTATTGTCACAAAATATCTTGAGTGGTCTTTGAATACTGTCCACTATACGCAACCCCGTGACAAAATTTCGCAGCCATATTCCATGATTGGATGCCTCATAACACGCTATGAACTCTGCCGCCATTGTAGAAGATGCTATAAGAGACTGTTTAGCACTCTTCCAAGAGACAGCACCTCCAGCCATAAGGTAGACATAGCTCGATATAGATTTCATACTATCTTGGCATCTAGCAAAATCAAAGTCAGTATACCCAATGATCTCAAGCTGTTCTGACCTCCGATACGTGAGCATGTAATCCTTTGTTCTCTGAAAATACCTCAAGACTCGTTTGGTTGCTATCTAGTGATCCTTTCCAGGATTGCTTAAGTACCTGCCCAACATCCTTGTAACGTATGCAATATCCGGACGCTTACAAACCTGAGCATACATTAGACTCCTTACTACTGACGCATAAGGAATCTTCTGCATTTCCTTAACCTCAAAATCATTCTTAGGGCACTGATTGAGACTAAACTTGTCTCCCTTAGCCACAGGGGTATCACCTGGTTTACAATCCTGCATGCCATATCTCTTAAGAATCTTTTCGATATAGCCCTTTTGTGATAATCCTAAAATACCCCGAGAGCGATCCTGGTGTATCTGCATACCCAACACAAAAGAGGCATCACCAAGATCCTTCATCTCAAATTTCTTTGATAGAAATCTCTTAGTTTTGTGCAACAAGCCTATATCGTTGCTGGCAAGCAAAATGTCATCGACATATAAAACCAGAAAAATATACTTACTCCCACTGAACTTGTGGTATATACAATCATCGACCAAATTCATCTCAAAACCAAACGAGATGATAACCTGATGAAATTTATAATACCATTGACGAGAAGCTTGCTTAAGCCTATAGATAGATTTCTTTAATTTGCAAACCATCTTCTTTGCATCTCCTGACACAAGGTTTTTCGGTTGCAGCATATAGATTGTTTCATCAATGTCACCATTGAGGAACGCAGTCTTAACATCCATCTGATAAAACTCAAGATCAAAATGTGCCACTAATGCCATTATAATCCTAAAAGAGTCTTTTGAAGAAACTGGAGAGAAAGTCTCTTTATAATCAATGCCTTCTTTCTGTGTAAAGCCTTTAGCGACAAGACGAGCCTTATATCTCTCCACATTGCCTTTCGAATCCCTTTTGGTCTTAAATATCCATTTGCAACCAATGGGTTTTGCACCTTCAGGCAATGGGACAAGATCCCAAATGTCATTGTATTTCATAGACTTTATCTCTTCATTCATGGCATCAATCCACTCTTGAGATCTAGAACTTTCCATGGCTTGACGGAAGTTGATTGGATCATCTTCCAGCATACCAATGTCATATTCATGTTCTTGGAGAAATACAATGTAATCATCTGGCACCGCACTTCTCCTTTCTATAGTGGATCTCCTTAATGGCATAGGTTCTTGAGGTGGTTGAGTTTGTTCTTCTGGAACAGTTTCTGGAATGAGAGGTTTTCCGACATTGTCTTGATTTGGGTCTGCTTCTTAAACGATGTCAGGAGTAGGAACCTGATCAATGTCAATAACAACTGTGGGAATATCAACATATTCCTCTGCAAAGACAAAGTCCCTAACCATATCTCCCCCCGCAAACTTGACATCCTCAAAGAACCTGGCATTTCCCGTCTCAAATATCGATTTGGTCGTGGAATCATAAAACTTGTACCCCTTAGATCTTTTAGAGTATCCAATAAAATAACAACTAACCGTCCTTGAGTCTAGTTTCTTTTCATTAGGCCTATAAGGCCTTGCCTCAGCTGGACATCCCCAAACATGCAAATGCTTTATACTAGGCTTCTTGCCCGTCCAAAGTTCGTAAGGGGTTTTGGCAGTTGCTTTAGTTGGAACCCTGCTAAGGATATACGTTGCAGTCTTAAGTGCTTCTCCCCAGAGTGATTCTGGTAAGGTAGAATGAGAAATCATACTCCTCACCATGTCCTTAAGCGTTCTGTTTCGTCTTTCAGCAACACCATTCATAGTGGGCGAACCCGGCATAGTGTATTGTGGGACGATACCGCTTTCCTCTAGGAACTTAGCAAACGGTCCCGGACGTTGTTCACCTGAATCATCATATCTACCATAGTATTCACCACCACGGTCAGATCTGATGCTTTTAATCCTTTTGCTGAGTTGATTTTCAACTTCAGCCTTATAATTTTTGAACATATCCAGCGACTGTGACTTTTCATGAATGAGATATATGTAGCCATATATGAAAAAATTGTCTATGAACATTATAAAATATTGTTGACCATTCCAAGAAGCCGTAGGGAATGGCCCACAAATGTCTGTATGTATAAGTTCTAAGACGTCCAAAGTCCTGTTGGCTTTAAATATCCTTTTATTGGTTTGTTTCCCCTTAATACAGTTAACACAAATATCAAAATCTGTAAAGTCTAAGGGGTCAAGAATTTTGTTTGACACAAGTCTCTTTATTCTCCTTCTGGAGATATGACCCAATCTCTTATGTCATAACGCAGCTGAATTTTTATTGGTTAATTTTCTCTTTATACCTCGTGTACTTAATTACAAGGATTCATTAAATGAAGCAATTGTATCAAGTAAATAAAGATTATCATAACCTGATAAAGAACCAGAACCAACTAATTTTGAATCATGAAACAAACTAAATTTTTCATTTCCAAATGAACAAGAATAACCAGATTTGTCCAAAGCTGAAATAGAAATCAAATTCCATCTAAAAGACGGTACAACAAATGTTTCATCAAGATCCAAATAAAATCTAGTCTTTAACAATAAGCTAAATTTTCCTATTGCTTCAACTTTAACTTTCTTGCCATCGCCCACGTAGATGTATCTTTCACCATCAGTTGGCTTTCGGCATCTCAGGCATCCTGCATAGACACACTGATGTGAGTGGTTGCACCAGAATCCATCCACCAAGTGTGTTCAGGTACCGAAGTTACATTAACCTCAGAACAAACCAAATTAAGAAGCATACCTTTTCTAGCACGACAAGCGTGATAATTGGTGCAATGCTTCTTCTTATGTCCTGCAGCTCCACAAAAGAAACAACCCGTACCTTTCAGATCAACCAGTCTCTTTTGTTGCTTCTTTTGAGGTGCCGTAACTGCAGCTTCCTTATCCTTTTTCCTTTTTTTCCCTTTGTCCTTGGAAGTATTAGCCAAGTGAGCACTTTCTGTCTTTTCTTGCTTCAACCTTTTCTCTTCTTGCACACAATGTAAGATGAGCTCATTAAGAGACCAAGTCTCCTTTTGGCAGTTATAGCTCACCTTAAACTGACTAAAATATGCAGGAAGAGATATAAGAACCAAATGCACTAGCAAGTCCTCAGAAAGGTCAAGCTTAAGTGCTCTTAATTTTGAAGCAAGATGAGACATCTCCATGATGTACTCCCTAATGTTCCCCTTACTTTTGTATCTCATTGAGATGAGGTTTGCCAAAAGTGTACTTGTTTCAACCTTTTCATTTTTGGCAAATCTCTACTCAATGTCCTCAAGGAACTCTTTGGCTGTCTTTATCGTTTCCGATATAGTGCCCCTAAATGCTTCTGGAATGGCCTTCTTCATGATCATCGTACACATACGATTTGACTTCTCCCACCTTTCCATGTTCATCTTTTGATCAGAGGAACTTTTATCTGTAAGAGGTGCGGGAGAAGGAACCCTTAACGCAAAGTCGAGATCCATGACTCCAAGAACTATTAGGAGGTTCTCTTGCCATGATTTGAAGTTGCTACCATTCAGCATAGGAATTGAATTGATGTTGGCAGTAATATTAGAGGCAGAACTAGTAGCTGAAACGGAGAACAAAATAAACAAAACCAAAACAAGCTCACATAAGAATCCTTAATAACAATAATAAATTCAAATAAAGGTAACCCCATCTCAAGATATCGGGCACTCCATTAATATTTAGTCTTTGGATAGAAATATTAACTTGTAAGTGATATCTTGGTGTAGTAATCAAACACTGACAATAAGAATATGTCAAACAATAAATCTTCCTTTGGGCTGATTTATTGCTTACATATAAAACCGAATAATCATCACGTGTTTATCACCACAGGTGTACATGCAATTCTGTCAAATATTGCCTTCCTTTGGGCCGGTCAATATTCACATAAGTTATATGAACACAACCGTTTATATTTCAAAACAAATTAATTTCCACAAGAGAGGCAACTTTGGTGACATATTACTTCAATTAATTCATCTCAAAATATATATAAAATACCAAAATTTGAATTTAAAATTGCACCAAAAAATGACCAAAAATAAAAAAAATAAAAAAAAATTTGGTCAAGGTCAACATTGACAGGGTCGGGGCTGGACTGGGTCGGGAGAACCCTACCTGGATCCTAACCCAGCCCCCCTTTATTTCCTTTTTTTTTTTTTTGGGTCACCCAGGGGTTCGGTCACGGGCCCAGCCCGTGTATGAATGTCCAATCATAGGCCCGGCCAGTGTATCCTTTTTTTTTTTTGCAGTAACCCAGGGGTTTGAATCCCTGGGTTGGGACTGATCACGGGCCCAATCGGGCCCGTGTAAAGAGCCTCAGGTCTGGGCCGAAGCCCAGACCTGCCCCAAGCAACCCTAGGGGTCTTTCGACCCTTGGGTGAAGTTGATGGGCGGCCTAACGGCCACCACCCCTGTGCTGCGGCCAGATGGCCGCAACTTCTCTACTCCGGTGCCACCTGATGGTCGCGCCCAGACACGGCCGACGCCGGCACGCCGGCAGTCGTGGGGCCAGCCGCCGGCGAAAGCTCTTCTTTTCGGCAGATAGATGTTGTATAATAAACAAGAAACCAAACTGAATATATAAACCAAAAGAATTAACAATGAATGCTGAGCTAAAAACAAAACTGATTCATATATCTAACTCCTTTTTTTTTTAACTTTTCGGCAAACATGTCATATATTGCAACCAAAGGAAAAAAAAAAGTACTTTCAACCTTTAACCGAATTGTATTCAATCAGAAATTCAAACAATTGTTCTCAAATTCAACAATTTAAAAAAAAACTGTAGATTGTTAGATTTGAGAATTGTTATGAGAATCACATCTATTAAAAATTATTGATTCTTAATTATTCAACATGAAGAGGCTCTAGATACCACTTGTTAGAATAAAATTGTGATGAAAACCATCATCACCCAGGATCGTTCATGTCAAATCATCAAGAATATTAATAAGATGCGGAAGCTAACCTGAATCCATTGATAGAATGTGATTCTTGAGTCTTTTGGTTGAGGATCTTCCAAGTCTGGTACGTGAATCCTCCTTATCATAATGCTCTGTAATCTCTCTGTAGATGGGAAACAGAAAAATAATGTACGTACTGACTTGGGGACCACAACCCCTTTATATAATTGCTAAACCCTAGCAATTCTCCTTAATTACCAATTTAGCCCATCATAAAATTAGTAATTATATTTTTGGTCTCTACACATAGGAGGCCCACACTTAATGATACATTAAAAGCCCAAAACCCAAATTGATCACTTTTAATTGGGCAACCTTATTGATAGCCTTTAATTCACATTTATTTAATATATTGGCCCATAATTGGATTTTGATCCAACAATATAGGCTTAAAAAAAAAAGATAAAAGCTCACGTCTAACAACATTTAAAAGAGCATCATTGAAAATACCTCTAGTCATAAGGATGTAACCACTTAGACCAAAAAGGATGTAATCGACCTTTAAATGGAAACAATTAGGTGGTGAGTTGTGTTAAAATATGAACAATATGGTAGGAAATCATTTCTAAATTTGTAGATAAATGATAACTGAGTTTTAACATTTCTGGTTGAAGGTAGTATCTAGAGTTTGAAGCATGGCATGAAAAAGTAAAAGGTTTAAATGAATGTAAAGCCTAAGGAAAGTAGTTTGTTGAGCATCCTAGTAATCATTTGGGTGTCCCATGGGTATGGAATCTTTTGATGTAAAGTGATTCATATGAGGATCATGAGTTAGAAAATACTAGGTCAAGGAATCCATGAAAACGGCTATTACTCATTATTGGGTGTGATGGTTCTATAAATGTCAAAAATGGAAAAGGAAACAATGTCCTTGAAGCTCAGAATATGTTTTGATTGTGTCACAGTAGCACTGGTTGTGTAAACTCAATCAGTACGAAATAGTTTCATGCTAGATTGGTGTGGTTTGAATGAATTTGCTTCAAGTAAAGTTACTACTTTGCATGTTGACAGGGTAGTATTATGCGGGTCTAAGCAATCTTAAGGTTAAAAGCGATAGTGGTGCTAGGGAGATGGACAGGTTTTTTCCCTCAAATCTAAACCTAGATGTCTAGCTCCTATTGGAATAGCAGGCAGGGTGGCTTATTACTATCCATTTAATAATGAAATTGAGCAAAAATTGATGGTTTTGTAATAATGTCAAGCCTCACTTTATATTAGTCTCTATACTTGTATGTTGTAGTTAAGTTAGGGGATGTATCTCTTTAATAGACCCAATTTGTCATAAAATATACTTGGCAACAGGACAATGTCAAAAGCATATGTTTATTTTTCAAAGACAAGAGAAAAGAAAAACATGGGTAAGTAAAGTGGTTTACATTACATATTATACAGAAACAATAGCTAATTTAAGAAGTAATGTAGTCATAGCAAGACATAAGATGAAAATACAATGAAAAAGTAGCTTGCGTGTTTTCTCAAGCTGTTTACGATCATCATCTAGTCTGCAAGTAGTAAGAAAAACGGTTAGTAAATGATGAAGTATTGGATGAGCTATATAGTATAAATGAAAGAAGTATGCAAGAAACTGTATAAAGTTTTATCCAGGGAAAAGATGGCGAAGTATGTTCAGGTGTATTAATGCTCCAATTACCTCTAGTTTAGCGGCAAGGGATAAGGTTGCCTGACAGTGAAGTCTGCATACAATCGGAATGTAGTTATAAAATGATAAGTAAATGTATGGATGTACCATATTGTAATAAAAATTCTTCTTAGTATAACTTGTGAGTGATATTAAAGTATCAAAGCAATGTTTTATTTTGTAATTGAAACTTGAAATGAATTTTATTGCTTGTATGTTCGAGGAAGGAATATAATATGGGACATTACATAGTCTTTACCTCGTTTCAGTTCACTAAAATATCTAGGAAAATGATGAAGAAAGGGAAACACACGTTAATGACCTAGTGTCGTGCAAATGTGGTTAGAACATTGGTTCATAGCTAACTTTGAAAGCAGTTGAAAAAGTTGCTTGGGTGCTCGTTTTGTTGTGCAAGTGAGGGGGAAAATTAGCTTTGTTGTGATTAGAAAGTGGGGTGGTACTATTGTCCCATGGAAACTACATGCATGAGGTTGGGCATCATTTTATTTAGGTCCTAATTTTGGTTGTCCTCATAGTGAAAACTTGAAAAAGGAGTGTAATAAAGTCATATTAGGTCCTTAAATGCTTTAGTGAATTATACTTAATGGATTGTAAAGAGTGGGGGCCCTTTCAAGAAAAATTGGGCTCTAAAAAGCCCCATGAAACCTATACACACAACAGTGGGCATTTTGGACAATAAAGATGGGTTGGACATGTGGGTGGATTCTCCAGCTAGGTATGCGGATGTGTTTGTAATATCTCGTTGTGCATCAAGTTTTTGTGGTCAGAAAGTTTATGTCCTTACACCGTTATGAAGCACGAGGTTTTTCCTTTTTAAATTAGTTTTTTAGAATTAAGTTATCAATTATTGCTTAATACTTGACTCGGTTGTTTGACAAGTATGGTTAAAACCAAATTTTTAATTCAAAATACTTTGACTTGTCAGAACTTTACACTGTAACAACTTTTTGCTTTTATTATAGCATGTGAGAGCTTTATACTATTTAGTAACCAAAAAGTTTGTTCTAACCATACTTAATAAACACCCTAAACATTTTGAGGGCTCATAAATCATGGTTAATTACTTTAAGTAGTTCATCTGTTAAACATTGATACAAGGGCGTTGTCATATATTGTAGGTTGAAGATACATCTACCAAGATTGATGACATTTTCTTAAGATGTCATGAAAATTCTACGTTTGCTTAGGATTTTGGTTTCCTACGAAGCTAGTTTAACTACTTTTTAATCGGTATGGAACCGACGAGGCAAAAATATCCAAAAATAGTTAATTATTAATCCCACAATACCACTATTTTTAGCAACAAAATCCGACAAATTTTCACTCTATTTCACATGGTTAATTGATTTATACCTAGCCATAAACTACTATGAATTTTAGTTTAGAATTTGTAAACCTCATCTGATAAGGATAGAATAACTTTTTCATAGGCGTAGGTATACATGAGATCTCATTGAAAAAGTACATAATATGTTATACAGCCCCAAATGAAATCGCAAATGGATCTATTTGATATATGAAATATCTTACTAGCAAAGACATAAAGAAATATAGATCAACATAGCGGCCAACATTTTAGGCATCAGGGAATATAGCATAGGCATATTAGCAAGGCTATGGCCTTCCTGCTGACGTTTTAATAATAAAAAGCCATATATTATAGGCACTTAATTAACTTTAACTACTAGAGAGGAACACATTCATACATTGCCTCCCGCTTCGCCTCATTTGCATTCTCTCGTTGGTTTCTCCAAGTTCCTCTGCCAGGATTATTATCCTTTCATGAGAAACTACATATCTATCACTAGGCTTTCAATTGCAAAGCACTTACCATCAGAGTAAGCAGTCCTACGGGCAATGGACATTCTCAGGCGATGTTCAGACTCGTTTTCAGATTTTCAAGATACTTGCATCTTTTGCACACATCTATGACAACACGAGTAGAACGACGATAACACAGATCCGGGTAAGGTATCGGGGGCTGGTGATTCCAACGAGCTGGGATTAGTCTGCTTAGGTGACGAAACGAGCTCATCTTTTATCAAGGTCGTGATTAGTGGAAATAATTTTATAAATTGCAACATTGGTTTTGTTTGGTCCTGTTTGGCAAGTATTAGAACATTGGATTAAGAGAATTGATACTCTCATTAATTTATGAAATTCCTATAAAAAACAGTTGCCCAGATGTGATAGTGTGATGTGTGGCGCCAAAATCCATGCACATTCTTCTTCCTGCTTAATGTTGATTCCCTGACCAATTTGAGTGAACATACGGAATTGGCTTTTGTTGAAATTTCCACCTGAGAGTTGGCGATACAATTTCCAATGATAGACATGGCATGATACTTTTGTCAATACCTATGGTATTATATAGCCTTTTCCTATAGAGCATAGGTCGGCGGTAGCAGTAACTCGTCAGGTGAATCTCACAAATATATTGTAGTACCTCTATGAGTTGGACTAAAGTCTAAGAACTCCTTGTCATTATGAGGCACGATTGACAAGTTTGAAATGGTGTTTGGTTTGAACATGTCCTATGACTTGAGCAAATAAGTTTTGGGAATGCATCGAAATAGAGGAGAAATGAAAAACAAAAAAAAAATTGTTCAAATGACAAATTATTTTAGTTTCATAATTATTCCAACAAACGTGAAAAAAAGACTGCTCTAAAATTAATTTAAGGAACCCTCTCAATTTATATGGTCAGGATGTAACGTAAGACTCAACATTTAGAGAATAAACGAATCTTGTTTATGGTGACTTTTGAGGGTCATTATAATTAGGGATGTATTCAATAATTTTGTGTCATGACAATTTGATTTTGGTTCTTTTGATTTCACGTCTATGTGACCCATACAAACAATTTAGGATGTCGTCGTTAACTTTATGTAAATACAAAGAGATAGATGTTTTATGCATGTTACCATTTTTATACTGACAATGATTATGTTTAAATGTTCTTCATTTTAGTGTAAGAACTATAAAAATAGTGTCTTATACCCAGGAAGGAATTCAAATATTCATGCAATCTGTAACTGAGTAGTGGTCTTGCTTCATTTTTCGCATTTCAATTGACTGTGTATAGTGCCCCTACGGAATGAATAAGTGAAATAGAAAGCCATCGAATAGGGAAGACTTTCTCAAACCTGCTTCCTTCATATAATGGCTAGGTGGTTGATAATAAGTTCAATCTCATATATAAAAATGGTTTTTAACCCGCATCATAATACTGGAGTAAACAACTCAGTTTGCCAAGAGTAGGGGTGTTCTGTGAGGGTTGGACGGTTTTTTTCTCTAAACCACCAAATCTCACCTTAAATTTAAGGATTATTTTTTAGTGGTTTGTTGTTTTTATAAAAACCAAATGACCTTTTGTGTTGTTTGAGCCTAGGATTAAAAAAGTTTCAATATGGCAAAAATTTTGTCTGATGTATACAAGTTCACTGTTCAAAGTTTCAATACAAACCAATAACACAAATTAAAATTCACCAATAACAAAACTAAGAGTCAAAAGTAAATTTCGATTTAATTTTGATTCTTTGATTTGATTTTGATTCTTTAATTTGATTTCTATTTCTTTTTTCTATTTTTAATGCCAATAAGTGGTGTCTAATGTAATTTTAATGTGATCAGGTAAAAGTATACTTGTGAGTGTGCAAAGGTTTATCTTATATGTACAATAGTTTATTTTAATGACGCATGAGAAACAACACGTATAAAAAATAATAAAAAAAATTATATTTTATAAAAAAATATTTTATAAGTTAAAATTCTATATGGAGTGTTTGGTGTGCAGTTTGATTGCTTTGGGAAGTCCAAACCACTAAACAAAGTACCCAAAGTTATTTGTGTAAAGAATCACAAAAACCACCCATTAATCAAGAAAAAACCACCAGTTTGGACGGGGCGGTTTGAACACCCAGAGGCAGAAGCATATTTGACTATAGACATTGTTTGCTATTGAAATATGTGTACGTAAAAACTAGAAGCATAAAAAAAATGCCTGAGGTAATAATCATGGTGAGATTAAGGTCGACTCCAAAGGTCAAAGATTGTTTTAGTCCAACTATATTAAGTTATCATCTATCGGGTGTAAAATTGGTTATTTACTATGTTAAGAACTAAAATAAACTAATTTAGAAGTTATTTAGAAATTATTTATAAGATTTATAGTTTTTGCTATTTTTTTTTTTATAAATCACCAAATTTGCCTGAAATATACAACTATTAAGAATAAAAGTGCAAGTTAAGTGTGGAGTGAAACAAATTTATAAAAATGCTGATGTCTAAGGATCCACTTAGGTTTTAATTTAATTCCATTTTAATTTTTCTAAAACATTTGCTAAAAAGGTTTAAGAATTCACAATAACACTTGTTATTTTTCATGTAACGGTTGATGAGAGATATTTAACGATGTTAAATATTTTCTTTATGATATAATGATACTGGCCATTTATTCGAGAATTATGATAGGAGACGGTCATACAGAATTGATGTACTCAAGGTGTTTATGTCATTTATAATGTATGCATGATAAATATTTAATATTTTATTTTTTTGATATCTTTAAGTGGCACTTTGATAGTCGAATTTATTTTCCAGAATAGCAAGCCGATGGATTTAATTTGCAGGCCGAACTCACAACTTCGGTAGGTCGAATTGAGCCATCGGCAGGCCGAACACTGCTAACGGGAAATCAACAGATAATTCCAAATTGTGGCATTGATGATTAATTCAATTTGATTTGAGAATTCTAAATAATTGATATATATTTATCTCTTTCCTTATCCGTGTATGGGAAGGTTTGACTTTTTCTTTTTAAAAGATAATTTGACTTGTGATAAGGTTTCCCAATTTGAAAAGATAAGATTTGATAGTTATAGCAAATCATTGTTTTTTTTTTTCCTTATCTTGCTCTATTCTCCAACGTGTAAGCATCTGTTTCTAAAAATAAAATATTTTCTGATATTAAAGAGACCATTAGCCTATCTTATAATATCATTCATGTAAATTTTTCTCTCTCTATCGTTTTATCTCCCTCTTTCTCTCTAAAATTTTCTCAGACACTCTCTCTTTCTTTCCCCACATTTTCTTCCCCTTCTCTCCCTTATTCTCTGCAAAAATTTGAAAGAAATATTGAGTCTTTCCTTGGGCGAATTCAAAGAAAATTAGAGAGGAATAGTTTTGAGGTAAGAATTCATTCTAGGTTACTACAGTAATTGTATTTTTCCCTTTAATCCAACCCCCACAACTTTGTCTAGGAACTTCCATTTGCTCTGAAATTTTAGTATGATATTTATATATGTGCTATTTGATATTCCTCAAAATTTCACGCCAATTGGAGTTTTCTATGCTGAGTTATGAAATTTTTATTCACTGCTACTCATAGTTTAATGGTTGCTAATCGATATGTTGCACAAAAGTACAGCCTTTGTTCATAGGGCAAACGAATTGTGATTTGAATGAAATTTTGTAGAAATATTCATACATATGTTAGGTTATAATCTGGAAAATTTCATGGTGATTTGATGAATATTTGATGAGTTCTTGAATTTTCTTTAAGATGGGTCTTTATGGCTATTAAATCAGTGAAGTTTGGACTTCTTGCTTGTGTGACCTATTTGTATGACCTTGACAACGGGACTTTTGGTGGTATTGTATTTATCTGTTTATAGGTTATCATAAAAATTTAAGAGTCAAAGTAATTTTATTTTAATTATTTGAGTATGATGATCGTGTGTTGCTCACTGCTTTATGTGTTTAAGGTTTATTTTGTCTCTGAATTCTAATGCATGTTTTGAATTGTTGAAAATTTATTTGAAGCTAATTTTTGGATATGTTGTAATTTTAGGTGTCTAATACATGTAGGAATTTTATGAAATTATTTCGTGATATAAATATGTATTATATGAATATTTGTTATGGGTTGCTCACTGTTTTGTATTGCTGGCAGCTTTGTGCTCTGAATTGAATGACTTATTTTATTTATCTAATGGAATTTTTATGGCTAATGAAGAATAAGGGTAATTTATATATATGTTAATTATGTCCCTACAAAGTCTCATGCCCTAATTGTGTATGAATTGTGAGTTATTGAATTATGAATACATAAGGATCAAGCAAGTATAAGTAATGCAATTTTTGCATGAATATTTATAAGTCAGTAAAGTGTATTTGTGTTCTTGTAATTCTTGAGATGGAAGTATGAATAATGTTATATGGTTTTGGATGATTTAATAGGAATGAAATTTATTTTTATTTGTATATGGATGTATGAACACACCAAGAAGTGAGCATATTGAGACCGCGACGATGTCATCTAAGATAAGGTTTAAGTAAGTAAGTCAAGTAAGTACATTCTCACCTACAATATGATAAAAGTTTACAAAAAAAGGTTTTGATAACATATTTTATGATAATTTTTAAGTTTGTTTTTACATGTTGTTTTCTCATGAAAACTCTTGTTGCAACAAGAAAGTTTAACGAATGTTTTAATGATGATGTATGTTGAAAGTATATCTATATATATGTATCACTTAATTAAGTATTGCACACTCTATGTTTATGTCTATGTTTATGATGTCCAAAGTTAGACTTGTCATGTTTGGTTTAGGAGTAGCTACCCCTCTCCTCTCATGTCGGCGCACCTACGATAATGATAGTAGTACAACACTTGAGCCCTCAAAGATAAAATGAATGAAGTTTTAATATGGATAATGATAATGAAAGATATGTTCTATATAAAACTGTGTCACATGCACTATTATATTAATGATGATTATGATTATGATTATGATGTTTCATAAAGGTGTTCATAAAATATTTTATATTGTGAGATAGGAAAGTATACTTATTAAGCTTTTGCTTACTTAGTTTATGATCATGTTGCAGATAAAGGTAAAAGGATCATAGAATAGGTGGAGAGCAAGGACGGGTATGTGAGCAAGGAACGATGGATTGAAAGGAAGAATGCCAAGATAGTATTTTTTTTTTTTAAAAGTTTATGAACTATGTTTTTGTCTCTTTGTGTGTTAAATTTCCACACTATTGAGTAAAAAGACTTGTTTTACATTTTTATTGATTTTACAGAAGTTTGGCCTACTAAATTTTTAAACATATTTTAAAGTTTGTTTTAAATTTTATTTGAATTATGGTTTTATTGATTTGGCATTGATAAACTATTTAAATAAATATAAAAGATTTCTAAAATAAATGTTTTAAAAAAAATGTCCACATGGATCCTAGGATATGTTTAATAAACCTTACTTTATTTGAATGGTTTATCTTAAATATTGTTAACAAGGATGAATGTAATGACATCTATGACTTCCGTAAGGGAAGCGTTACAGGTTTTAATATCAGAACGAGATTCTGTTTCCAATCCACATCGCCACACGTTAGTTCAAGTCCTCCAAGTAAGTATGTTTAAGTTATATGAATATGGATGTAAGTTTAATGATGAATGTTGGATGTAAGTTTAATGACGAATGTAAGGTCCTGACGTACAATGATTAAGGCCTTAGGGCATAAATGTAGTAGTGAAATCGTATCTCATTCCCATAATTAGAGGTTCCTTCCTAAGCTTGTGATTCTTTTAGAAAGAACTCAAAACCAATTGTCATGGTTAGATTAATTATATGGTTGAGTTTGACTCAAGGAACAAAACAATATGAAGGAACAAAATGAGGAAAGAAAGTATTGAACTTCCTTTATGGAGAATAAGTTTCTAATCATAAGTTAACGGAAATTAAGATATAGAATGACCTAAATGAATTTGCATGACTATGAGGATTTGGAAGTCTTCTATCATGTAAGAAATAATGTGACATAAAAGGCTAGAGTTGTCGATATTAAGAGCAAATATGCCTATAATAACTTCTTGGTACTACAACTCATATAATTATCATAAGTGGGCTAGACTAATATAGAATACGAAGTGTTGGAAGGAGATACTAATTTCTTGAGGTAATACAAGAGAGCTTAGGAATCCCATGATATGGTATCCAACATAGTTTAAGTGATGATCTTTTGGGTTAACTAGAAATATTGCTAAGTCAAGGAATTTGTAAGTCGACTTATTTAGGTTTACATATACTTTCATGTGCAAATAGTGATAGGTTTTACTACTGATACAAGATGTTTGGAAAAGTTAATTTGACAATGATTTTGAGCATATATATAGTTTGATTACAAAGGAATTCATTAATAGGTGTGTTTTATAATTTGAATGTTAAACATGAAATATGAGCATGTATATTATTGGATGAGGTAATTGTCTATCTATAAATTATTGGAGTTGCTAGAGGATTTTAGTGCCATAGAAAAAGAAAGAAAGGGATTTGAAATCTAAGTTACTTCATGGTTAGGAGTGGACCCATTGTATTCTAATGGAAATCAAGTTAGTCGGACAACATGTTATAGAAATCTATTATTAGATGAATGATATGTGATAATAAGTTGATGAATTTGCTTTAGGTTAGAATAGGAACCATGATGCTAATATTTGTAGGACTAAAGAATTCGGATGGTGTTGAAGTAAGTATTATGATGAAAAGAGAGTAAGGATAGTAGAATGATAGGAAAGTAGAAAGAAATAAGGAACCTATGAGACAGGGATTCACTATGATAGTACCCTCAAGGAAATCATTATGTCTACGCATTAATTGCATACAGTTCCTTTACGGATTACCGAAAGAGAACTTTTCATCGATCATATTGTAATCGACGTGTATGACTATGATATCGTTCTCGGGACGAATTTCCTAAGTAAGTATAATGTTTTATTGAATGCCGAAGGCAAAAGATGATTCTTCGTCTGAAAGGTGAATTTCCATCCAAAAAAGTGAAGAAAGATTCATATTCATGGGAGACTCAAGAAGAAGCCAAATATGTTTTTGTCAGCTGTGAAGGCAAAAAAGCTGTTAGCAAGTGGCTGTATGAGTTATTCAGCGAACATCATAGATTAAAGTCAAGAAAAAAGACAAAGATTGAAAATGTTCCGGAGGTTTGAGAATTTCCAAAGGTTATTTCTGAATGACCTGTCAAGCTAACCTCTAGATAGAAAAATCAAATTGAGATCAAATTCGTTCTAGGTACATTTTCGATTTCCAAGGCATCGTAAAGAATGGTTCCAGCTGAATCGAAAGGTTGCATTCCCAATTAAAGAAAATTTCTTAGCAAGGGTTTCATTCATCCAAATCACTCACCATAGGGAGCACTAGTTTTGCTTGTAAAGACGAAGGATAGTTCCACGAGACGATGCATCCACTATCGAGAGCTAAACAACGTGACAATCAAGAACAAGTACCCATTGCTCAAATTGATGATTTGTTTGATTAACTTAAAGGCGTGTCTGTGTACTCGAAGATAGATTTACGGTCAAGATATCATCAGCTGAATATAATAGAAGGAGACATTTTTAAGACAGCCCTTTAGATAGAGATATGGTAATAAATTTGTGGTTATACCTTTGGTTTAACAAATGTACCAACACCCTTTATGGACCTAATGAATCGGGTATTCAAGGCTTGTCCTGATGAATTTGTTATAGTGTTTATTGATGATATTTTGGTGTATTCGAAGCGTCAGGAAGAATATGTTGAGCACTTGAGGATTGTGCTAGAGACCCTAAAGAGACGTAAGATGTATGTAAGGTTTTGTAAGTGTGAGTTTTGGCTCAATAACATATGTTTCTTGGCTTATATGTGTCAAAGGATCGAATAATGGTGGATCCTTCTATAGTCGAAGTTGTTTTAAATTAGAAGCAACTAAAGAATGCAAGTAAGATAAGAAGTTTCTTAGGATTAGTTAGTTATTATCAGAAGTTTACAGAGGATTTCTCTAAGATAGTGACGCCCCGCACGAACCTAACGCGCCAAGGAAAGAGTTGAATGGACAAATGTATGTGAGAAGGACTTTCAAGAATTGAAGAAAAGGTTGACTATAATTCTAGTCTTGGTTACTTTAGAAGGGAATGATGGATTCATGACTTACAGCAATGCTTCTATGATGGACCTTGGCACTATATTAATGCAGAAAGATAGAGTGATCACTTCTGCCCCAAGATAACTGAAGGATTTTGAGATGAACTATCCCACTCATGGCCTCGAGTTAGCAGTTAAGTTTTCACACTAAAGATCTAGAGGCACTATTTTATGGAGTCCAATGTAAGACCTTCACTGATTATCAAAGTGTAAAGTATTTCTACACCCAGAAGGACCAAATATTAGGCAGCAGAGATGGTTAGAACTAGTAAAGGAGTTTAATTATGAAATCTTGTATCATCCAAGAAAGATGAATTGGATAGTTAATGCTTTAAGTAGGGAGACTATTGTAGCATTGATGCCATTGCAAACAAGGTCCTAACCTCTAAGGAAAGAAATTATGGTCTTTCATTTAGAACTTATGACAGGACAACTCTTAGCATTGACTGATGAAATTCGAAGTAATCGAAACAAAGATGTAAGTCTAGCAATGATCAAGCGAGAAATAAATGAAGGAAGATGTGAGGAATTTTGAGTTACTGATGATGGAACATTATGTCTCAAAGATTTCTTACTTGTTTTCAATGTTAATGGTTTAAGGAAAGGATATAGATTCATGATACTCTCTTATTCAATTCAACCAAGTGCGACAAAGATGTACAACGAGTTAAGGATCAGTTTTTAGTGGTTTGGAGTGAAGCGTGATGTTGCAAGGTATGTAAAGAAATGTTTGACAAGCTAGCAAGTTAAAGCTAAACACCAATGGCCTGGCGGCGAATTGCAGTCAATACAGACACCGAAATGAAAATAGAAAGAAATTGTAATGGATTTCGTCACAAGATTGCTAAGAATTATGAATGGATTTGATGCTATTTGGGTAGTTATTGATCAACCAATAAAGACAGCACACCTCATTCCCATCAAAATCAATCACTCTATAGAGCAAGTAGCGGAACTTTATGTCAGAGAAATAGTGAGACTTCATGGAATTTCTAAGCCTATCATTTATGATCATGACGGTAGGTTCACGTCCAAAATTTCAAAAAAAGTATACAAACTGCAAAGGGAACTAGGTTACACTTAAGCACAGCTTTTTCTTCCTTAAACTGATGGCCAAATGGAGAAGATGAATTTGAGTTTAAAGGACATGCTTCGTGCTTGTACCCTTAGTTACAAGACTAGATAGTGTAAAATGTTTCCGTTAGCAAAATTCTGATTTTGTTAACAAGACTTTTGAGATGATAAAGTTGATACTAAAGAGAATAGAGCCCGTTCAAAGCCGTCAGAAGTGCTATGCTGATGAAAGAAGAAAACCCTTGTAATTCGTTGTAGGCAATGTTGTATTCTTAAAAGTTGCACCAATGAAGGAAGATATGAGAATTGAAAAGAAAGGGAAGTTGAACTGAGGTTATCGGATTTTGTGAAATTGTGAAGCAGATAGGCAAGGTAACTCATCAATGGAGTTCACTATCAAAAATGTCATTTACTCACGATGCATTTGAAGTTTCGATGTTTAAAAAGTATGCCTCAGACCCTACGGATGTGATAAAGCCACAGATGATTGAAATACGAGAAGAACTCAGTTACAAAGAAAAGCTACTTGGGATTTTGGATCGGAAGACTAAAACCTTAAGGAATAAAGAGATTCCTTTGGTCAAGGTTTTATGGAAAAATCACAAGGTCGAAGAAGCTACATGGGAACATGAAGATGAAATGAGAGCCAAGTATCCGCAACTATTCTGAGTTTCAAGGATGAAACTCTTATAAGGTTGATGAGAGATATTTAACAATATTAAGTATTTTCTTTATGATATAATATAACTGGCCATTTATTCAAGAATTATGACAAGTGACAGTCACGTGGAATTGATGTGCTCGAGGTATTCATGTCATTTATAATGTATGCATGATAAATATTTAATATTTTATTTTTTTGGTATCTTTAAGTGGCACTTTGACAACCGAATTTATTTTCTAGAACGGCATACCGATGGATTTAATTAGCAGGTTGAATTAAGCCATCGGCAAGCCGAACGCTGCTGATAGGAAATCAACAGATAATTCTAAAATCATGGCATTGATGATTAATTTAATTTGATTGGAGAATTCTAAATAATTGATATAATTTTATCTTTTTTCTTATCCATGTTTGGGAAGGTTTGACTTTTTCTTTTTAAAAGATAATTTGATTTGCGATAAGGTTTCCCAATTTGAAAAGATAAGATTTGGTAGTTATAGCAAATCATTAATTTTTTTTCCTTATCTTGCTCTATTCCCTCATGTAAGCTTCTTTTTCTAAAAATAAAATATTTTTTGATATTAAGGAAACCATTAGCCCATCTTATAATATCATTCACGTAAATTTTTCTCTCTCTCTATCATTTTTTTTCCCTCTTTTTCTCTAAAATTTTCTCAGACACTCTATCTTTCTTTCTCCACATTTTCTTCCCCTTCTCTCCCTTATTCTTTGCAAAAATTTGAAAAAAATATTAAGTCTTTCCTAGGGCGAATTCAAAGAAAATTAGATATTAATCGTCTCGAGGTAAGAATTCATTCTAGGTTACTACAGTAATTGTATTTTTTCCCTTTAATCCAACCCCCATAACTTTCTCTAAGAATTTCCGTTTACTCTAAAATTTTAGTATGATATTTATGTATGTGTTATTTGATATTCCTCAAAATTTCACACCAATTGGAGTTTTCTATATTGAGTTATGAAATTTTTATTAACTGCTACTCATAGTTTAATTGTTGTTGATCGATATGTTATACAAAAGTACAGTCTTTGTTCATAGGGCAAACGAATTCTGATTTGAATGAAATTTTGTAGAAATATTCATACATATGTTAGGTTATGATCTGGAAATTTTCATGGTGATTTGATGAATATTTGATGAGTTCTTGAATTTTGTTTTAGATAGGTCTTTATGGCTGTTAAATCAGTGAATTTTGGACTTCTTGCTTGTGAGACCTATTTGTATAACCAAACGAATATATTTGACAATGGGACTTTTTGTGGTATTGTATTTATCTGTTTATAGGTTGTCATAAAAATTTAAGAGTCAAAGTAATTTTATTTTAATTATTTGAGTATGATGATTTTGTGTTGCTCACTGCTTGATGTGTTTAAGGTTTATTTTGTCTCTGAATTCTAATGCATGTTTTGAATTGTTGAAAATTTAGTTGAAGCTAATTTTTGGATATGTTGTAATTTAGGTGTCTAATACATGTAGGAATTTTATGAAATTATTTTGTGATATAGATAATGTATTATATGAATATTTGTTAGGGTTACTCATTGTTTTGTATTGTTGGCAGATTTTGTGTTATGAATTGAATGACTTATTTTATTTATCTAATCGAATTTTTATGGCCAATGAAGAATAAGGGTAATTTATATATATGTTAATTATGTCCCTGTAAAGTCTCATGCCCTAATTGTGTATGAATTATGAGTTATTGAATTATGAATACATAAGGGTCAGGCAGGTATTAGTATTGCAGTTTTTGCATGAATATTTATAAATTAGTAAAGTGTATTTGTGTTCTTGTAATTCTTGAGATGGAAGTATGAATAATGCCATGTGGTTTTGGATGATTTCATAAGAATGAAATTTATTTTTATTTGTATATGGATGTATGACATGAACACACCAAGAAGTGAGCATATCAAGACCGTGACGTTATCTAAGATAAGGTTTAAGTAAGTAAGTCAAGTAAGTATATTCTCACTTGTAACATGATAAAAGTTTATGAAAAAAGGTTTTGAGAACATGTTTTATGATAATTTTTAAGTTTGTTTTTATATGTTGTTTTCTCATGAAAACTCTTGTTGCAACAAGAAGGTTTAACAAATGTTTCAATGATGAGGTATGTTGAAAGTATATCTATATATATGTAGAACTTAATTAAGTGTTGCACACCGTATGTTTATGTCTATGTTTATGATGTCCAAAGTTGGACTTGTCATGTTTGATTTGAGATTAGCTACCCCTATCCTTTTATGACAGCATGCCTACAATGATGATAATGGTGCAACACTTGGGCCTCTAAAGATAAAATGAATGAAATTTTAATATGGATAATGATGATGAAAGATACGTTCTATATGAATCTATGCCAAATGCACTATTATGTTAATGATGATTATGATTATGATGTTTCATAAAGGTGTTCATAAACAGTTTTATGTTGTGAGATAGGAAAGTATACTTACTAAGCTTTTGCTTATTTAGTTTATGATCATGATGTAGATAAAGGTAAAAGGATCATGGAATAGGTGGAGGGCAAGGACAGGCATGTGAGCAAGGAATGATGGATTGAAAGGAAGAACGCTAAGATAGAATTTTTTTTTTTAAGTTTCTAAACTTTGTTTTTATCTCTTTGTTTGTTAAATTTTTGCACTATTAAGTAAAAAGACTTGTTTTATATTTATATTGATTTTGCAGAAGTTCAGCCTAACGAACTTTTTAAATAGATTTTAAGTTTGTTTTAAATTTTATTTGAATTACGGTTTTATCGATTTGGCATTGACAAACTATTTAAATAAATATAAAAGAGTTCTGAAATAAATGTTTTAAAAAAATGTACGTATGGATCATAGGATAAGTTTAATAAACCTTACTTTATTTAAGTGGTTTATCTTAAATATTGTTAACAAGGATGAATGTAACAACATCTATGATGTCCGTAAGGGGCATTACATTCACTATATCATTCATTAATCTACGACTAATCAAGAGTTACAAGGTACTTTTATAAATTTGGTAGCATCATGGTCGTGGTGGATAGGTTGAGCTTCAATGCGGCATCAATCGATTGTACCGTGGAGGAAGTGGCCAGACTTTTTCTTTGCAATGTGGTCAAACTATGGGACGTTCCAATATGCATCGTCAATAACCCTAATCCCCGTTTTACCTAAAGGTTTTGGACGGAGTTGTTCAAGATGCTAGGGTCAGACTTGAATGAAGCATATCAATGCTCCTTTGGAGTTATACTTAAGGCACTATGTGAGTGCCAACCAACGTGATTGGGCAAAGCTTTTAGATGTAGCGTAGTTTTCTTATAATCTGCAAAGAAGAGAGACCAATGACGGTACCCTACGACACCCCTTTCTCTCGCTTCTTGCTACGAAGGAAAGAGCCTAGCAGCATTCAAATTTTCAAAGTCTTGGCATGAGCAAGCCAAGTTGGCTCGTGCTGCACTTCACAAGACTGCAAAGCACATGAAGAAATAGGTAGACAAGAAGCAAAGGCACGTGGAGTTCAAGGAGGGAGACCTTATACTAATGAAACTTTAGCCACAACAATTCAAGACCTTAAGGAAGGTGCATAAGGGCTTAGTATGAAAGTACAAAGGCCCTTTTTTGATAATTAAACAGGTCGGTAGAGTTTCTTACAAGCTATAATTACCACCCAATTTGAAGATCCATCCAGTCTTCTATGTGAGTTCGTTGAAGCCATACAGTGAAGATTTGGAAGAACCCTCACAGGGAGTCTTAAAAAGGGCATCTAATGCAATTGTGACTTTGTTCGACAAGGAGATCAAAGAAGTGCTTATGGATAGAGTTATCTAATGAAGGTGCATGCCAAGCTATCTAAAGTACTTCATCAAGTGGCTGCTCGACACTGAGGCCAATTGGGAATCTAAAGATTCACTGTGGCAATTTAGAGATCAAATTGAACGCTACAAAGTTGGTGTGACAAGGTCATCGCGAGATTAGGTGGGGGGAAAATATCACGCCTAACCTAATCCTCCCGTCAAAATGGAGGTTCTAGCCTAGGGACATAGGCATCTAGGGCTAATTCAAGCCAAGCGTATTTTTGTCCATTCACTTATAATGTTGGGTTCTTGGAAACCTAAGTAGTTTAGACAAATTATGCAACTAGGAAAACATTTTCAATTAGAGGAAAAGGATTGTTACTAATATCACCTACACCAAGAATTCTTCCTTTTCCATTATCTCCAAAAGGTGACATAGCCACCTTTCTTCTTGGTAAAGTTTGAGAAGAGTGATAGGTCCCCCATCATATGCTTTGAGCATCCACTATATAGGAACCACTTGGCTTTATCCTTCTTCGGTTCCTACAAAAGAAATTTAGTTCTTGATTTTTGGTATCCATATAGCCTTGGGTCCACCATTGTTAGTTTTTGATCCTTTTGGAACCCATTTTTACTTGATTCTAGAGTATGCACTTTTCTTGATTGGACAATAAAATGACGTATATCCATCTTGATTACAATAGGTGCATACATATTTTGGATTAAAGTTATTGGTTAATGCTTTTGACAAAATAATTTTTGAAATATTTTTTTATCAATATGTGGTTTATATGCTAAACCACCTTTGTTGAACACACACCTTTGTTCACCAAAAATCGATTTGAAAATCTTTTTGCCCTTGGTGAATTTTAAAACTATTTTTGTCAAGTCATCAACTTTTTTCTTTTAATGACGTATTTTCAACAAGCAAAGCATCATATTTTGATTTTTCATTTTTCAAACCATCTATCTCTTTTAGAAGAGTAGATATTTTCTTCTTAAGTATGGAATTCTTAAGAGCTAATTTCTCATAATCATCATGCAATTTATCAAAGGCTCTTGATAATTCCTTCAAATCAATATTATCATTCTCATCATCGGAAGAGTATGAAGTGCTTACCTTGTCATCGTCGTCCATGGCCATGAAGCACATATTGATGACTTTCTTTGGTCCATCATAGTTTGAGCCATCAGATTCAAGCTCATCCCAAATAGCTTAAAGTGCGTTCTTCATCTAGTTCTTCCTTGTTTCCTTTTTAAAAGTGGAATCTAGTCTAATATGACCGGGTTTCTTACAATCATAACAAATAATTTCATCTTTCTTGGATTTCTCACTTTGATCATCTTTCTTTCTTGTAGCTTGCTTCAATTGAATTTTTGATAAAATCTTTTGTACTCCTTTGCTTTCGTCATCATTTCTTCAGAGTCTTTGCGATTGAGGCCTTCATCATCATCCTCGTCATCTTCACCATCGAGAATGAATGCCTTTAAAGCTATTCCCTTCTTCCTTTTATCTTCATCTTCTATTTGATTTTGCTTCTGGATCATCTCATGGGTCATGAGGGATCTAATCAGCTTTTCAAGGGGTAGAGTCCATAGGTCTTTGGCTTCTTCTAAAGTTGTTTTCTTAATGTGCTAAGAGGGAGGTAGAGATCGAACAAGTTTTCTCACCAATTTGCTACGTAAATGTCTTACCCAGGGATTTGAGACTGTTAGCAATATCCGTAAACCTAGTATACATTTCGGTTATGGTCTCGTGTTCTTTCATTTTAAACATTTCATAATCATGAAAGAGATAGTTAATTTTAGTCTTCTTACTTGATTTGGGCCATCGTGTACGATTTCTAATGTGCATCAAATTTCTTGTGCTGTTGTGCAAGATGTGATTCTATTAAATTCCTTTCAATCTAGAGCACAATAAAGCATGTTTATAGCTTTAGCACTTAAAGACAACTTTTTCTTATCATCGTCACTATATTCTTTGCGCTCCTTTGGAATTAAAATTTTTTTTGATTCTTTCATCGGTTTGTACGTACTACTTTCAATGATATCCCAAAGATCATAGTCAACTGATTGTAAGTACATTGTCATCCTAATTTTCCAATAATTATAACCAATTCTATATAAAAAGGGAGATCTATTGGTGGATTGACCTTTCAAGCTTTGAAAACTTTGAGTAGCCATGCTTAAGATTGTTAAATCTTTTTCAAAAATGAAATCAAGATTCTTGCTCTAATACCAATTATGAGCCCAAGGATAGCTATCCAAGAAGGGAGTGAATTGGGTTTTTAAAATTTTTTATAATTATTGGAAATTTATAGCTAAAATTTGCTCAAGCAATAAGCACACAAACAACAATAACTTATAATATAGACAAATATAAAATGCGGTAAAGTAAAAGATTAAAGAGAAGAAATACAAACGCTATTTATAGTGGTTTGGTGAAATGCCTACGTCAACTGTCATCGAGCAAATCCTTACTCGACCTCTTGAACTATACGATCGTCTTTTCAGCACGATCACTCCTTGAACAATGATAGGAACTTGGTCTACCCAAGACTCACCACACCTTCTTACAAGCGTCAATTTTCTAGAGATTGATAAATAAAAAACCCTAAATTATAATGCTTGGAAACCTAAGGATCAACGGGTGTGTTTTACAAGATTTTGGATCACTCACATAATAATCTCTCCAAAGGTAAATGTATACAATGTTAAGCTTGAAAATATAGATTGTGAGCAACTCTCAAAGAAGTGTATAGAAAATGTAAGCTCAAGAGTGTGCATATAAAATGAATGCTATAAAAACAATGTAAGAATTCTTTCAATCAAGTTCTTAATGTTTGCATAATGAATGGAGGTGTTTATGTGGCCTCCAAGTACTCCTTTTGTGGCTTAAAGAAACGATTTTGGGTCAAAATAGCCATCGCAAATGGAGTTTTAACAATTAAAAAACTAGCCGTTATAAATAGTATAGTAGGCCAGAATTTGAAATTTGAAACAATACTCTAAATGATCATTTGATCGACGGGCCATTGTGGCAGTTCAGCAGGCCAAACTTTGACCACCGATAGGCTGAACCTTGGAGTTCTATAAGCCGCCTAAGAATGGTTTTTAACCAGTCTAAAAACCCTTAAATCAATAGGTCAATGCAGGGTATTCGGCAGGTCGATCCTGGACCATCAGCAGGGCAAACCTGAATGGTTGGCAGGCTGATCTGTCTTGCCTAAAAACTTTTCAAAAGATGTATTCTAAAATGTTGTTTTTATAAAAACTTGTTTAAGTGCTTTGTATGCATTTTTTAGCACATTTCAAATTATAAAACAATTTGAGAATTTGAAAACACATATGCAAAGATTGAAAACATTTATGAATGCAAATATGTGTGTTGAAGAATTGCTCACTTACATTAAGACTTATGACAAATTATTAACTTGCAGTCTTCAAGTCTTCATGAGTCAATTCTTTGTTGCATCCATAGCGTGAAACTTCTTGAACGTTCTTCACTTGATTTTGCTTGAGCTTGAACTTGAACTTTGCAACACTCAAGAATTTCAGTAGCTTAAAATGCATATTTGCACATAAAAACAAAAATTATGTTTGTTATCATAAAAAAAAAAAATTAAAATACTTTATGAAACCTTGAAGCCAACATGGATCCCACTCATTGGGTGGCTGCAGCAGACAGGGCACCACACAAGGGGGCAACTACATGCCAACCAAGCCTGCACATGCGCACAAGTGGGCTACTACGTGTCAACCAAGATAACACGCCACACAAGTGGGTGGCTACAAGTGGCCCAATCAGATTCTTATGTAGGTGGGGGGTTTCATCCTATAAATAGGGCCACCCCCTCAGTTGTAATGCATTCAGAATTCTAAGCTTGAGAGCTTTTATATAGACTTTTATTCTTAATATCAGTCATCTTTCATTTTTCTCTCGAATTCCTTCTCTCATTATTTCATTGGCCCTTTGTTTGCGTGACTTGTGCTTACTTATTACTTGTCAATATGTTAAGGCCGCACTGTTGTACTCAAGAAGAGTTAATATATGACAAAATATTTACTTTTGTGAAAGGTTAATGACAAACGAAGTAATTAACCCTAAAATATAATCAAACATAGACCTTAAATAAGAACTTATAAGAGAAATCATCTTTTCATTTTAAACACTTTCCACATCAAGGTCTAAACTTGTCGGATGAAATTTCCTTTTCCAAATTCTTGTTTAATTTCTTCCAAGAAGTGATCACTGTCACTGCTAGATCAGATGAGTAGCAACACTAAAGAAAACAAACTAGAGACAAGATTGTCAATAGAGTTCACGATCTCACCATTCATGATAGGCCTTTTCTCACGACATTGAGGCAAGATTAGTGATGACATGAACAGAGCCGCGTTGTTGTGAAGAAGGACAAGGACATTTTGTGAATTCTTGAAATTTTGGAGCTAACATTTACGACTAATTTTATTTCTCTAAAATTGTCCCTTTGGATGTGCTACTCCCCTCCTTCCCTCTTAGATTTATGAGTTTGTGACTTATCTAACTTTTTTTTTTTTTTTTTTTGCACTTAGTAATAGATTTTCAAATCATTTCCAGTTGAATTATTTTTATTAAAAAAGTGTTAAAACGTGCCCTTATTTTTTAAGCAAAAGATGAGAAACTACACTTGTCTATTATTGTATATAGAAGAGAGACTACTCTTCAGGGGGCGTTTGGTATGCAGTAATCAGTAGGAATCATATTCCTGGGAAAATGATTGTAAAGAATATGATTCTCAAAAACCAAGATTATTACGTTTGGTTGCACATAGGAATCTTTTATTAGATTTCTAGGAATAATATATTACTGTGTTTGGTTGCACATAAGAATCTTGTATAATTGACAAAATAATTTATAGTATTAACATTAAATGTATCAATATAATATATTAGTACTAATATTAAATAATAATAATATAAATAAAAATAATAAAATAATATTATATATAATTTAACATTAATATTACTATGAATATTAATGTTATTATTATCATTATTATTAAATAATTATTATTTTATATTAATATAATACTTTCTTTATATTATATAAAAATATTAATTATAATAATCATAAAATTATTATTTAACAATATATCAATATCAAAATGTTGTATATAATATAAAATATATTGATATGAATATAAATAACAATAAAAATATAATTCTTAATAATATATCAGTAATTATATTAATATTAACATTAAATAAACATATTGTTATAGAAAATATTAAACATATTTAGCTATATTTTATATTTATAATTATTATAATAGTATTTATATAGTTTAATATTGATATTGCTGTGAATATTAATATTAATATTATACTATTCATATTGATGTTATATTATTATGTTTTTATTATTAATGTTATTATTATTCTTATTATTAAATTATAATTTTATATTGATATAATATTTATATCTATATCATATATTAATATTAATTTATAATAATAGTACAAAATTATTTTATTTTATTATTATAGTATTTATATATATATATTATATTTAGGTATTGTATATGTAATATATTATATATGTTTATTATTATTGTTAATGTTATTATTATCATTATTATCAAATTATTATTTTATATGGATATAATTTTTATATTTATATTACATAGTAGAGATGCAACAATGGGCCGGGGCCTGTGGGCCGGCCCGAGCCCGTCTTGCTATAGTGATGGGCTGGGCCGTGCCGGCCCGGTACTGTTTACGGCCCGGCACGGCCCACAAATACTTGTGGGTTGGGCTGGGCCAATATACGTTGGCCCATGGGCCGGCCCAGCACGGCCCATGGAAAATCATGGGCCGGCCCATCTTGGCCCATCTAGGCCCACAATGGGCCGGCCCATCCCGACTCACCCTTAATTCTTACTTCTATCTATTGTTGATCTTACATCTTTCTAACGTCACTCTTAATTTTTTTTTGGTTTTTAGTAATTTTGTAAACATTTTATGTATAATTATCCCGATTTTACTCTTTTTTTCTTACCAAGGTTTTGTCCTACTAGGTTTTCCTTGGAAAGGTTTTTAATGTGGCAATCGTAAATAAAATATCATTTTTTTATATTTCCCTTAACTATTCAAACTTTTATATTTGTTAACTTGTTTAAAAATTAAAAAATTAAAAAATTAAAAATTACATGCTTAGATGGGCTGGCCCATTTAAACACATGATGGACCAAAATGGGCCGGTCCATTTAAGGCCCACGGCACGGCCCGACACGGCCCATGTAAAATTGGCCCGCGAGCCGAGCCAGGCCAAGTTATTTTTAATATGGGTCGGGCTGGCCTGCGGCCCGTGTGGGCCTAAGGAAAACGGGCTCGGCCCATTCTTGCATCACTATTGCATAGAAATATTAATTTATAATAATATTATTATTATAATAATTTAATAATAATATAATTATTATCATCATCATCATGAAAAAAAAAGGGTGAGATTTCTATATTTTTGAGATTTCCAAGAATATGAATATTATTTTGTTGCGTGGGCTTCAGATTACTCCAAAATGAGGTAATCTGAATCTTATAGGAATGAGTTTCTTAAGAATCTAAAACTGATATTATTGCATATCAAACATGAAAATTTGTAAAATTTTTATTCTCACCTTAAAATTACTACATACAAAACATCCCCTCACTGTTTTCAACCCAAGGGACACCGTTTTGGTTTAAAAAGGCATCAATTGTTGCTTCCTTTCATATCATTCTTTCATTCTTTTTTTTTTCTTCCCTAACATTTCTGCTAGCCTTTCTTGTCAATGATACGGCTGGCCTTTCCTTCCTTTTTTTTTTTTCCTTGTTTACTTTTGATGCACATAATAAAAGTATTGTCCTTTTCTGCATTATTAATCCTCCTTTCTAATTTTTGTTTTTTTTTTTGGTACTGCTTTTAACATTTACCCTTTTCTTTTTTTATTTCGTACCAAAAATCTTATATCTTATATTTATTTATGATTCATTGGACTGTTTTTGCCTTTGGTTCATCTAATCTAATTTAACTACATAAGAAGTGTCAAAAACTACAATTCACCTTTCAATCCAAACAAGAGTTATGGTCTGTCGTTTTTCTTTTGGTAACATTTTCAAGCTTTTTGTCCTTTTTCCCCACTAAAATTTACTTGTTATGTCTTCTTTATTCCTTTTGTATAATTTTGGCCAAGAAATCTCCTTTTTTATTTTTGAGCCCCTTTTTTTACCTTTTCTTTTATTTTGCCCTAAAATTTGATTCTATTCATTTTGATTCTTTTTTTATATATATATATATAAGTTTCTCTTTAAATCTTATGTACTTTCAAATTTGTTTTGTTGAAGTACTTTTTTTTTCTAATTAAACTAGATTTGAAATTCCTTTTAAATATGTAAAAGATTCAGAAACGTATTTTCTCAAATCTGTATATGTGTGTGTGTGTGTATAATATTTACTTATCTTTTAAAATTTTTCTCAAAGTCGATAAATTGTATGCTTCAACCTTTTTATTTTTTTTTCCCGAATCTCATATCTTAATTAAACTGACCGTTCGTATATTTTCCAACAAGTTCGTATTATAACGACTTTTTCAATTATATGCTTGTTTAAAGATGCGTTCCTATTATAATGACCTTTTTCTTGAGTGATTTTTTCTAACGTATCGATTGTGCAAGTGCCTCCTAACAAGTATTTATATAAATAAAAATACAAATAACAAATACAAAAAGAGATATTCAAGGAATATACCATAGAAAAATTTAGTAGATTAAACTTTGCCACGCCTTAAAAAGTCTTGCATTCGCTGTCATGTTGTTTAAATAAAATTAGTTTGTTAGGCAATTATACTCTCTTGATCAACAAGTATTTCAACAAAAAAAACCATAGAACTTAATTGACATAAACCATAAAACTTAAAGGTATATTTTGTATTTTAAATATATTGTATAATATAACTGTGGTATCTTCCACTAATGTGTTTTTATATGATACAAGTCAATCTAAGCCTAAAATGCGTCACGTCCTTGTAAAACCTTGAAAAAAAAAATGTATTGCATGCCCAAGACGACACCAAATCAACGAGGTGTCGTTTTCACTAGCAAACTGAAAAAATGATGTCGTTTCCTGGGGAGCCGTCGCTCCGCCTCCTGCCAGTGAGGTCCGCAGTAACAGAAGAAAACTGAAAAAGCACGAAAAGAAGCGAAGCATCTCATTTCAGCTCTGCCTTTTGAGTTGGACTGTTTGTCGTTTGCTCGAGATAGTAAAGAGATGGCGGATAGATTCTTCCCAGATGTGACGCCCAACTTCTTAGCAGAGAAGCCAGTGGACGATACGACGCCGTCTGAGGCAGTCATAGACTCGCTCACAATGCTTCTCTTCCTTCTATACAAAGGTCTTTCCGACACCCTCAGATGCTCGGCTTTGGACCTCAAAGACAAGGTATTATCTCTTCTCTTTACACAAAAATCACACTTTCAACTAAACCTTGAGAAATTTGTTTGTTTGTTTTTAGGCAATTGGGTATGCTTAGATACCGAGGGATATGGAGGCTTTGTAAAATTTGAAACAAGATTTTGGGTTCTGAGGTTTTGTGTTTTTTATGTTGTGGGAATCTGGAAAGTACACCTATCAGTATCAAGTGCTTTTTATTTCTGGGTAATTTTTGGGTTTCAGGTAGTGAGAAAGACATGGGGTTTGAGTGGAAAGCGTGCACAAGATTATACTGTATATACTGGGGCGCTTGGACCGGCTTACTTGGCCTTCAAAGCTTATCAAGTTAGCAAGAATGCTAAGGATCTTAAATTGTGCTTGGAGATTTGTTAAGGCTTTTTTCCTTCTCATCATACACATACTCAGTTAACTTGCTCTTTTTCTTTTTTTTTTTCTTTTTTTTTTTGGAAAATATGTTTGGTAAAAAGCTTAGCGCTTCCTTTGGTTTTTCAAATTGAGTTTACTCTGTTGGGTCCTATGTTATATTCATTTGAGAATTTCATTTCCCCCTAAAGGAAAAGACTCAATAGGTATCGAGGTTGGGGTAAACAGATAACTCAACTCTAGGAGGCAGTGCATTTCCTCATGGAATATGGCTCCCTCACAAAGATTATTACCCATATTACCCCGAACGTCATGGTGGGACTTAATCGAACCTAAGACCTTGTCAAAGAAAAGGAAACATGCTTACTAACCCACCAAATGACTTTTTAATTTTTTCTGCTGAAAATTATTGTTTTACGCAAAGGCAACGTATGGATCAACTTTCGCGGTAAGGTCGCGGTACCAAAATTTCATTAAGAGTAGTTTGGGGAGTTCACAAGTTAAGAGTAGTTTGAGTGTCTCTCAAGAGGATTGAACAGATTTACTATTGAATTGGGAATGAAATTTATCTGGAGATCAGTTGTAGATGAAATCATAAAGGCTGGTAGAAAATTGGCCAGGAAAGGAAAATGCCCCTTGATGTTGAATGGCGTGGGAAGAAGAACTGGGTTGCGGCCCATGGATTAGCAGGGATCATGCATGTCTTGATGGACATGGAACTGAAACCTGACGAGGCAGAGAATGTCAAGGGTACACTACTATTGAACTTCAAGTGAAGGAAGCGAATCGAACCGTCTTGTGCACTGGTGCACCGGTCTTGCTCTTACCCTTGCAAAGGCAGCTGAGGTAATTCTTTTCTGGCATATTATATGATCATTAAGGAAATGAATTAGCAGAATTTAGGCTTTATACGCTGCTATTGAACTTTCCCGTGTCCTAATTGTTTTTATATTTGCACACATCTTGCTATTCTCTTTATTCTTTCTTTGTCGTCGTGAGCATTAGCGGCCAACTTTTATGTCCTATATCTTAAAATTGGCTTTTTAATTGATAACAAGCTTAAAAACTTTCCTTTTTCTTAATGGGCACAGCATTTTCGGGCTTCACGACACTTCCCGATATCTTAAATCCTTGGGTGTTTGAAGACAAGGAATTTCTGCAAGCAGCTATGGACACAGGGGATGTTGTATGGGAACAGTGGCTGCTAAATCGAGTTGGTATCTGTCATGGCATCAGTGGGAATGCATACGTCTTTCTTGCACTCTACCGTTTGACGGGAAAGGTGGAATACTTGTACAAGGCTAAAGCATTTGCGTGCTTTCTATATCACAGAGCTCAAAAACACATATATGAGGGACGAATGCATGGGGGCGACCGTCCCTATTCACTGTTTGAAGGTATTGGAGGGATGGCTTATCTCTTTCTGGACGTGACTGAACCATCTGAGGCCCGGTTTCCTGCTTATGAACTTTTTAAGTTTTTTTCTGTGCATGTTAGAGGAATGATATACAGTTATTGTACAGATTAGATTTAGGTATGCTACGTTTTTGAATACTTACTGCATGAGACTGAAATGCTGACTATGTAAAAGATTGTGTTTGAAAGAATTAAGTAATTAAATACAGCTTGAAAACTTATGCCCAAGACTTTCCAGAGCTACCTTCCCTTGTTTTGAAAATTTTGTTGTTAGAACATGGTGCTTTTTCTTTTATTTTTTTAATATGCTAATCATGGTGCTTGAAAGAGAGGATGTTTGAACATTTTGGTGAATGCGTGATAAGTTGGCAACACTTTGTTAAAGTCAGTAAACAAGGTTGTACCCTAGCGTTACCCTTTTTTGTATACAGAAATTTTGAAGAAGCTGGAACAAGTTTGTTTGATAATCTTTTAAAGTATTTATGTTCCTGGTAAAGAAATTATAAAAGATGAGTTAAAATTCTGTAGTGAAAGCGCCAAACATTTTGTTGAATAATTTCGAACTACCTTAATGTTGGTTTCACTCTCCCTAAATATGATTCTTTTTTCCAAACAGAGTGATAGGATGCTCATTTTATTGAGTTAAAATTGGTAAGCCTTTTTTTTTTTTCCAGCAATAAAGGCATCAAACACATTTTTCTACCGAAGAAAAAAGGAATGAAATAAATTGAATATAAAAGAAAAGTTTAATTCTCTTGAAAATGCTGCCTTCACATATCTTCCAAGGCAATATTGTTCCCAGCCGAAGAATATAAAGCAATATTTTATTAACTATTAACAAATTGTGGCCATAAATATTGTTCTGCTTTTAACTCAATTCTGTTATCGCCTTTTACTTCTCTTGGGACTGTAATAGTTTGGTTATTCGATCGCTTGACAAAAGAGGGGGAAAAAAGCAATTGTTAGATTGACATGACTTTGCAAAAGATTACGAGTGATTTTATTCAGAACTGTAACAAAACGCCTACTCAACTACAACAGAAATTTTCTCCACACAAGATCAGACCTTCTTCTAAATCGAAACCCCGCACTCACAAAGGGACTCTCTCACCTCCTTGACACCAATCCTCTTTGACCTCTTCATCAAGGCAAATTCAGATTAGTTGACTAGAAATGTCACAAATTAGGCCAACCCCACGAGCTTCTCACTGATTTCCCACACTTTGCGGGCCTTGTCTGCATCACTAGCTTCCTGAGACAATTGGTTCTCAAATGAAGCTGAATCCTTGTTCCAGCTCCAGTAAACCCCCGACTTCGTCAAGCTTGGATCGCTTACAACCTGAATCAGAAAACAAGCGATTTTCATGAGTTCATTTGTAAAGCTTGCTCTGATGCCATGTTACGATACCATGATAGGCAAACTGATTAGTTTTTATGGTATAATACTATTTCGGTTTCTTACCTGAGCAAGTCTTTTGCCGGATTCCTCTTCCGAGACAAACCCCTTGGTGATGTACTTCTGGAACGGAGGGAAGAGAAGCCTGAACAAGGGAATGTGCTCCCTGAACAGACCAGTTGTGGCAATGCAGCCAGGATAAAGGGAAGCAAATGTAATGCCGGTCTCCTCATGGTATCGCCTGTGGAACTCTTGCATGGTGAGCATGTTGCAGACTTTGCTGTCCTTGTAGGCCTTGGCACCGTCAAAGCTTCCACCATCGATCATGGGTGAGGCGTTTAGCCCGCTTAAGCCCCCTGCAAGTCCCCTCAAGTCACCCAAGTTGGCCTTTGGAGGTACATTCCCCGCCAAAGTGTTTGTGTTCCCTGCATCATATTTAGCCTTTAGCATGTTAAATGTGACTAAAATGGATTTTCAAAATAGCATGCAAATTGGCAAAAAATAAGCACTCTTCGTTCCAAATGAGTTTTGTACATTTACTACAACTCCCCACATATTTGTCACGAAGGGCATTTATTGACCCTGCATATCTTGAATGGCTTGGCAATATTTGCATTGTTTAGAGATTATGAAATAAATTTAATACACAACTTTCATTCTTTCGCTCTTTTTTATCAATCCAAAAACGTGATTCGAGTTAGAAATTTTAAAAATTCAATCAATTTCATTGATGCAAACCTGTAATGGAGCCAACAATGATGAGTCTCTTGGAAGGGTAATCAGATTTGTTGAGGTCCTCAAGCAGCAACCTTGAGAGCAGAAAGTGGCCAAGGTGGTTAGTCCCAACACTGAGCTCAAACCCTTCAGCAGTGAAGGAAGGTTCCTGGGCAGTTGGCTGGTAGACAGCAGCGTTGCACACCAGAACATCAAGTGGTCGACCAGAGTTCCTAAAGTTATCGACGAATTGGCGGACGCTGTCAAAGGAGGCGAGGTCCAAGTGCATGATGGTATAGTTTTCCTTGACAATGCCAGCAGACTTGGCTGCTCTTTCGGCCTTGAGGAAGTCCCTGCAGGCCATGATCACATGCCATTTTCCGGTTTCAGCGAGGGCCTTGGCTGTGGCTAGACCGAGCCCAGAGGAGGCGCCGGTGATTATGACACTGCCCTCTCTTAGAGTCTTCTTCCCTTCTGCTCCAGCTTTAGTCACTGATGGGGTCGTGGTGGCAGTTGTTTGTGCCCTGACTACTCCACTTCTCAAGTTGAATTCTCTCTACAATGGAGAAACAAAAATGTAAAATAAAAGTAAAAAAGAATCAGTCTTGTGTTATCACATACATGATAAGAACCAGAAAAAGATTTGCAATTTAAAGGAGAAAATAATCCATTTCTTGTGGCTATGTTGGAGTGAAGTTAAAACTAGCTGCCATTATTGGTACAGGAATACAAACATGATATGAGGTAATGAGGTATATCCATTGACATTTTTGTGGGTCCTACATAAAACTATCAATAATGAAATTCTGCGTTTCTTTTTCCTTTATATAAAAATGCATTCAAGATGACATTGACATGCCGGAAATTTTCTTCTTTTTGAATTGAAATCCCAAATATAAAAACAAAAACCAAAAAAAGTCACTGTTTGAAGTAACTAGTAGTCCAAGAAAAAACGGAATTTTGTGCAATTATGTTGCAGGTTCCAAAGTTATTGGCCAGAAAACTATATTACTATATAACAAAAATAAAACAAAGAAATAAAAAATCAAGCATCTTATTCCTTAACTAACCTTGCTTCCCAGTCCAGCAGTGCTGAATTCAGCTTTGATATGGTCCGAGAGAGAAACTCCAAACAGAGATAAATCCTTGAAAGAAGCACTAGACTTGGCCTGCAAACCAAAACCCATCTCCCAAAACGTCATTCTTTTAAACTGTCCCTTTTATTCACGACAGCAACAAAAGTATAATATTTATTTTCTGAAAAAACAAAAATTTAAATATTAACCAACCTGTTTGGGGACGGAGAAAGCAGAGGGAACCAAAGCTGCAGCCTGAAGAGCCATTATCACTTGAAGAGTAAAGTGCTAAACCTCTTTGGACTGAGTTTTCTTTTCTTTTTTTTTTTCACGTTTTGTTAACGACACAAAATGGAATTCAATGTGGCTATTGAAAGAGAAAACCGTGCTCTACTTATATATCGTGTCGATGTTGGGCAGATTTTTGACGGTCAGAGAAAAAAGTGTTTTTTTTTTTTTTGTATTACTATTATTTGGGATATGAGGGGATAAGATAATTTGCAGCATGTGATTCTGCCACATCAATTTCATCCAACCAATAAGATTTTGATTTTTGGATTCCTTTTGATATTTTTGACCTTTTTCTCTTCGTGATGTCCCATTCCCTGCCATTTATGGGCTGTGAATAGACGTTGTAGTTGGGGGAACACGATTTGGAGGATTAGGATTTTTTTGGGGCTTAGCAGATTTCCAACATCTTGGAGTGGGGTCCACTTTTGTTGGAGGGCATTTCTAGGCTTGTATATGGATCAGGGCCAAAATACTGACCAAGGCTTAAGCCCAAAAGAGTCAAAGCCTATTAGATGCTCCAGTCCATAGTTGAAGACAAGGAAAGAGGAAATAGACCCCACTGAGGTCCAATTAAAAGAGAAATTGCAGGGAATAATACATTTTGAAAAGCTTAAACATCATCTTTTAAGATATTTGAGAATAAATGCACTTTATTTATACCATAAATATGTTATTTATCTCAAATGTTTAAAACATACCATGTACTTTTAAGAAAAGAAAGTTTCAAAAAGATGTTATTTGCCAATCGTTTTGCATCCATGACCACAATTATCACAAGGAAGATGACATTATTCGAGATTACCATTCTTGAATCTCCTCCCTCTAATTTTGTTTAACTTTTACAAACCTCGTTGATACCTCATTTCTCAGCTCATCAATATTAATAAAATAAAATAAAATAAAATAAACTTTAGTTGAGGAGTGCTATCTGTCTCCGTATATGGATGCCCCATTTCTTTATCTATTTGGAAATAATAACTACATCAAATATTTAGGTCCAATGTCTTCAAAAAGGCAGGGAAAAAAGCTAGAACCACAAATCACTGCAAGTTGGATGAGGGACATTGATTTGACAAAGTGGAGCACTTTGTCAAATCAACCGTAAAGACATGATACTCCATTAGGTTCTCCTATACAAGCAATTATTGACGGAGAGTTGTGAAAAATAAATAGTAAAAGAATTTCCACTTTTAATTCAATAAGGCTTTTGCCATGCTCATAACTCTACAATTCCGATTACACAAATCCCAACGGTTTTTTTTCTTTTTTTTTACTCTAAATTCATGGTGTAGTTTTCCTTCCTTTTTTTTTTTTGTTGTTGTTTTCCTTTATCTTTCAACAAATCTATTTTCTTTCTTGATGCACAGTCGGACAGCCTCTCCCCTCCGAGGCTCCGCGCCCAACAGGCAACAAGCACATGGAAAGAAATGCAACTCTGCTAATATTGCAAATCTCAACCAATATCTCTCTCTACACAATTTTGCCAATTACCTGTGGAAAAGATGAGCCCTTGAACCTCTACTTTTTGCATCACCATGTTCCCTCCAATGCTCAAGGGCCTCCGTTCTTTTTCCTTTTTCCTCTTTAGACCCTTAAATCTTTATTGGCAACCCAAAATTTTGGAAAGTTCTAATTTCCCCACGAAGGCCAGCGGTTACAATCACCATACCCCAGGCTGACATGTTTTGGCTTACCCCATTGCTGCTAAAATCAACGCTAAGACGAGGGCTCCTGTTTCTAGTTGCTAACAGAAGTTTCTCCTCTGGCCATGTCGCTGCGATTCTGTCGAAGAAATAACTGTTAGATGCACTAGAAATGGTCCCATGAAGAGGACTATTGCTGCAACCAGAAGCTGATTGTGAGCCCTCGTGGGCAATAGCCTCCTCAACGGGTGTTGGGGGATGGTTGGCTGTGGAGACTTCATCGAGAGTGCCGTCAAGCGTGGTTTGCTGTTCATCTTGAAATCCCCATGTATCAGCCATCCCAGGCCAAGGGATGGCCACAGATATATCTTGACAGTGGAAATGTTCATAAGCAAGGGTGACCGTTACGCCTTTGCTTCTGCTAGGTCGGGAATCGGCCTCATGTTTCCATATATATACATGAGAATCCTCACTAGCAGCTACCACATATCTGCCATTGGTTGTGGGGGACGCGGAAATCTGCGTGTTTGTGTTTCGAAATCCTGTGACGAAATCAGTAGCAACAGGCCTTTTTTAAATTATGAAACTATTGAATGAGTATAATAAGATCAAGATAACATCTCATCGATTCAGAAAGCAACAAAAGTCAGCATCCCTGCTTCGTTCCTTCTTTCTTGACTGTTGAAAAGACAGGAATTAGTTTCGAGAGTAAAAGTTTGCACCATATGCATTTTCTTGAGCCTACACAAATAACAATTCCAATAATTGGTATATATTTTGTCCTCACCTTTGAACTTGTGAACCAGATCAGCACCATCAACCACCCTGATTCGTGAATCTGCAGACGTGATGAGTACTTCTGATGAACTTCCTGGTGCAAACTGTTCACTGAAATCAATCAGCAACTGAAAAAGAATTAAGCAAACTTGCAGCTCAAAGGTACCGTGGAATGGCCTATGCAAGGAAGGAAAAATGGTATCCAGGATCCTTTCTTAATTGCTTAATGTATCATTAAGAGTGTAGTAGAAATCGTGGAGCTAATAAATTACCTGGAAACCAGTGATTTTCTTGTGATGAGATTTCTTTTTCTTCTTCTGCAGATTAATTTGGCTCTTTTGTTGTAACTTATTTTCTGAAAACGTGTCAGAAAAGACCATTATTACTTAATCATATGGGTTAAACGAAAAAATAAAACGAGGCACACAGGTCATACAAACAAATGCCGATATACAGAAGAGAGAGATTGATAAATACCAGATGTATTATATAAATGGCAGTTCCCTTTGTATGATCCGACTAGTGCACCCTTCACACCGACAAAAGTTACATGAGCGCCTTAACTCGTATAAATCACGTAATAACATATAAAAATGATTATCCCAACCTGACCATCAGGAGTGTAGCAAGCGGCAGTGACCATCTCATGCAGATCATTCCAATCAACAACTTGACGATCAGGAATGCTCCATATGCGGACCTTGGCATCAAGTGATCCACTGATGAAGTAATTATCATCAACAGGGTTAAATTGGATGCATGTTACTGTGTCAAGTAATGGAAAACAAGAAGTCATTAGAAATGAGTAATAAGAGAGGAGAAAAAAGAAAAAAAAAAAAAATTGCTTCTTACTGACATTGACCATGCTCTTTTTAGATAAAGGACAAACTATTAGACTCCCTAAGACCTAGAAGAAACGTAAAAACCATAATTACATACTGATTTATGCATCTACTACAACGTATGAGAATACATATTAAACGTAACCGGGCAAAAATTACAAAAGCATCAACTCTCAAAAAGAGGGTCCGTGTATCCTCGCCAAATTTGTGCACCAGTTGTTTAAGTTAAAGGATACTTACCATAATCACTGTGTGAGAAAATCTTCAAACAAGACTTGCTAGACAAATGCCACAACCTCACGGTTTTGTCCATCGAAGATGACAGCAGGTGCTGGGAAAGAAAATACACGTGGCTTAGAATTACAACCTGATGTCATATGCAACAATGAATGAATCATGCAGGCAACTTCCTTTAAAATCCATTTCAAGAAAGCATCAAGCATTGTCGAAAGCGGACGGACTCGTCAATCTTCACTATCGGTTGTATAACCTTCTTTTTTTTTTTAAACTATAAGCATATAAGTTTCCTTTCCTTGAATCTGGTAACTGCCTCTAGAATCTCTGGAATGTTTTTAAGAACATCAACGTTTTGAATGATAAAATTACGTCATCGCCTCATATGCTCTTAGATAGAGAGGTAATCACATTAAGGAGGACTTAACACAGCACTACATTTTTATGAAAGCAAAAAATAAATTAAAATTAAAATTAAAAAAATCTACTGCCACCATTGTAATCTTTAAGGTATATCCCAGCTCATAAATCTTGGCTACCAATGAGGTGGTTCATTGAAGAGAGAGATAGAGAGAGAGAGAGAGATCAGATGGTTCTTCCCTTCCTATAATTATGGAACTTTTGTTTATTTCATGGGAGAACACCAAATTGCAGGTAGCATAAGTTTCTGTTCCATTCTCATAATTTTAAGCAGTTCCTTTAACTAACACTTGAGACATCTCCAACAAGCCCCCTGGAAGGAGATTTAAAAACATTAAAAAAAAAAGTCTACCTGTTAGCATCTTTACCATCTCTCCACTACACCACAAAACCTTAATTTCCAATCTACCATTTTCCATCAGCGCATCAAAATCCTAAAATTCCTTTTAGTTGCAAGAAATACATCACCCACCTTCGCAAGAGGCTAAAAAAACTCCATTCTTAACTTTTAGACTTCCACTTATGCCTTGAGAACACATCTAAAACATCCTTCTTCCATTCAACTTCAATATGTAAGCCCTCCCCTTTGCATATTTCATTGCTTATTTTGGGATTATCTAATAACTAGCAACAACTTAAATATTTTTCAAACTGCACAAAGTTAAACTTTAAAGGTTAGTTTGGGCTAGCATTTGCAATACCAGAACTTATTTAGGATACCAATACATGTCCAGCAAGAAATATCCCTTCATTCCAGAGTTAAGATATAATTATTCGTAAGTATACCCATATGGCAATATTCATTATAAAAATTCACATTCAAAATAAACTCCAATCTCTCCCTTTTCAGAGTGTGTGTGTGTGTGTGTGTGTCCATATATATATAAATATATAAATAAAATAAAACCAGGAAAAGAAAATCATTTTCCATAGAACCTCTGGTATTCTGAGAGCAGCAAAGGATAAAGGTTTCCTACTTGAAACAAACTTTAGAGTAGCAAAATTGTGATCACATGGTTAACAGAAATGGCTCCAACAATAGGACAGTACCCAGCATATCAAGGTGCATTAATGTACTCAATGGCTATACATAAAAGGTTATGGGGAAATGGCACTTTCGCAGAATGTACAAAACCACAAGTAACCCTTCGCGATGACTTACTGGAAGGATTTAAAAACAAGCCTATCACCAGAGAAGCAGAATTGTAACTAACCTGGGACTTGGACCATGAGAGATCAAGAACATCATCAAGATGTCCTTGGAAGGAACAAATAGGCTTTTCTGATAGAGCAAAGACAGTCTCCGGCACATAAATATGATCCAAGCTCGCTGATTTCCGACATATCGATGTCCTCCCTCTTCTCTTCTTCTCCAGATCGTTCTCCACATTCGGAGACAGCGAAGTTGGTTCAGGTAACCCATTGGCGACAAAGAACACATTCGAGTTACTATCATCGATTTTCTCCATCAACAAGTCCCCCTTCCTCTCCATTTCCACAACCTGCCAAACGTGAATGACAGAGTCCTCACCAGCACTCGCTAAGTACCTCCCATCCAAACTAAACTTAATGCTCCATATGGACCCATTGTGTGCCTGAATCTCTTGGCTCTTGTAAAGGGCAGTGAGGTCCTTGGATGACTTTCCGTACTGCCTAACCCTCACTCTCTCAGGTCCATGAAAGGAAGCATCTTGGCTATCATCAGTGGCAGAGCTTGACCTCCGACCGCCCTTCTCTGATGAGGTATCCCTCTCGTCGCTGCTTCTCCTCTCTTTCTGTCCTCTCATTGTGCTTGCAACAATCTTTATGGTCTCAAACCAACTCCCTTTCTTCTTCGATTTAGAACATCCCCCACTAACCCCATTAACATTTGAATCCAAACAATCCTTATTACCCTCTTCCACATTTTGTCTTCTCATCAATTCTTGCACAATTGGAGAATGCCCCACGCACATCTGAAACTCCTCCATGGTCAACTGCCTCCCAGTCCCAACTTCTTTTAGCTTCTTCCACGTCCCATCTTCCCTAACCTCATTCACAACAAACTCTTTCCCGTTATCAAGATCTCTAATGGTACAAACTTGGGATTCATTGGTTTTTTCATCACTCCCATTACATTCCAAAACCTCCTCAAATTCATCACTACCGCCACCGCCACCCCCATTCCCAAAATCCTGATTCGAATTCGATAAAGAAGTCGACAACAATGCAGGATTCGGACTGACATTGGGATTGGGATTGCTAGTTCGAATCTCATCCACGGGCCTCTTGAAATTCTTCCCCGAGGGCGGTTTATTAAGCAAAGAAGCATCGGCAATGGGAGATCCATTGCTCTTTCCGCTCCTCGATTTGCAAAAACTAGTACAAGAGTTCTGATTGTTGTTGACATTGTTCTGACTATTATTTACAAATGAACCGGCCTCTTCGGAGACCGAACGAATCGAAAGAATTTGACAAGAAGAACAAACAAAAGCAGAAGTACAACAAGCAGAGGTTAAAGAAGAAGAAGAAGAAGAAGAAAAACAATTACACTGATCGGCGCCGTCGGATTTTGATCGGACCATCCCGGCGGCGGTCTGTCTCTGGCAAGTCAACTGATCCGACGACGCGGATCGGCCGAACTCTCCGCAGCCGTCGATACTGTCGTCGTCATCGTTCGGCTTGGCTCCGGAGAGAGAGGGGTCGTTGCTGAGGCCCATCTCCCGGAGGAGGCGACGGCGTCGTTCGGAGACGGAGGAGGGCTCGGAGACCCAAACATCATACTGCGAGACGCGCATTGGGAACTTAGGGATTTGGAAATGGCGATCATAATTGGAATTGGAAATGGCGTTGAGTTGTTGTCGTTGTTTTTCGTCTTCTTCTTGTTCTTGGTTTTCTTGTTCGGAATCGGAGTTGGAAGTGGAGCAAGAGCAAGACGAGGAGGCAATGCGATCAAGGGACTCGTAGAAGCACTCGTCTTCGTCTTCTTCGTCCCCTGTTTTGCTCATCTCATCGCTCGCCTCTGGGCATTCCCATTTCACAACGACACACCATTCATCGTCGTATTCTCCTTCGTCTTCTTCTTCTTCGTCGTCGTCGTCGTCGTCGGCGATCGTAGGGACGGATCAGAAGAAACCAAAGCGATGCTTCGATCGATCGCGATCTGTGTGCAAAGTCGTTGAATTCGAAAGGGATCGGACAAGGAAGGACCTGGAAGTACTTTGTGGGTTTTCGGTTTGCGAATCGGATCCGATAATGGCCAGAGAGAAAGAAAGAGAGAGAGAAGAGAGAAAGTGAGCAAGAAAGCGGGGGTTTGAAAGGGAACGAAGCCCTATGCTTTGTGCTGGTGTGAGGATTTTGGGTTGGGGTTTGAGCAATGTTGTTGTTGTTGTTGTTGTTGTGCTGCAAATGGAGAGAGAGAGAGAGATTTTTTTTTTTTTTTTTCCTAAGAGCTATTTTCAATGGGAAATGTGAGAGAAAGTGGGAGAGAAAATTTCATTTTCAAGGCTGGAGTCTGGGAAATAGATTTTGTGGATGGGGAAACTGAAGAGCAACATTGTTAGGTTCTATTTTTAAAAAAAAAAAATTTCAAGTGATGTTGGTGTGGTTGGGAGTGAATTTGTAACTGATTTCCTTGGAATTTAATGTTGTGCCTTAATAATTAATAACATACTCTTTTGCCAAAAAAAAGGAAAAAAAAAAAACATGCATTGATTGTGTTTGTTTCTCTCTCTTTTTTTCTTTAAATTGTTTGGCAATAATTCAAAGTTCAAATCAAACCCATTTGCTGCAACCTTTGGTTGACATAATTATAACCTGCTTCCTCACAAAGTTATGGCATCTTGTGATCAATTGGGCACAAAAGAAAAAATAATAATAATAAAGGAATAGGTGAATGATTATTAATGTGCATCTTTTGACAAAACTTTAGTCATGTATCATTTCTTTGCTTTTGGTCTCTACATTCATTGACATGTTGGAGGTTGTTAAGAAGATTTTACCATAAGAGTGATGGATTTGTATCATGAACCAATAATCAATAAAGGAAAATGATTTCATTAGTTCCATCCTTCAAATTTCTAATGATGCCATCCTAACCAATGAAATAATTATGTATTTAAACTCTACACTGTATTAAAAAAAAAAAAGAAAAAAAAACTATGCCTCTTCAGAGAAAAGTTACTTGATGGAATATGACATTGAAGGGTATGGTAGATTGGTGGTGGTAGAAACTCATCCATACCCTAAAGAGTAAGTATTGTCTCAAAGGAAAAGTATGGAACCATTAAGTATTAAGCAAACAATTTAAAAAAAAAAAAGGGTATAAAGCAAACAGAAGAAAGAAAAGAAAGAAAAATCCTATGGACTATAAAAAGACTTGTATCCAATCCTCCTTTAACAAGTTTCAAGAATTTATTGGTTAAATAAATTTCCCTTGCTAAAATAATTCACCACTAGTTGTGTGATCAATTCAGAATCACACTTCTAAAAAAAACCAATCGAAATTTATTGTCCAAGACTCCAAGGACAGTGCATATGAATTGCAAATAACCTCTTTGCTCACAAAACAAAAGAGATAAGATATGGGGTATTTAAGGACTCAATCATCATTTTTATAAATCTTTACTATTATGCTAAAGAAATCAACAACACTACACTTGTAAATCATACGTGGTTTTGGGCTTTTATATTTCTTTGACAAATAACTGATTTTCTTTAAAACAAAAGAAAAATAAAAAAAATATAGCTGAGTTCACCTCTTCAAATAATAATAATAATAATAATAACAATAATAATAATAATTAATTTCCCATTGCTCAAAGCCATCCATATAGGGACGAAAGTGTAGTGATGCACGTATTATTTTCATTTTTATTTTTAAAAAAAACCTTGAGGCATATTTTTAGTTCATGTTGGAGAGAGAGAATAAGGTGGATAGTTGACTTAAAGCTGTACATTTTATTTATTTAATATTGTAGACATTTTTTTTTAATGATTAGTTTTTCAAAATGGATAGAGAAAAGCACGACGAAAGGGTATGTTTTTCAAACTAAAAAGGTGGACAGGCCAAATGGAAGTGTTAGTTACAAATTTCTTCCTTTCCTTCTTTCTTCTTTTTTTTTTTCTTTTTCTTTTTATTCTTTTTATTTTTTATTTTTTATTTTTTTTGCTACACCGCCGACGGGAAGTTATGACTTCTAGATATACCAATGGCTAGTATAACCGTAATGACAATAGGGTATGGAAATATTATGACTTCTTTCTATTAAAGTTTTGGAAGTTCAAAGTTATGACCCATAAACTACTCTTTTTTTTTAGCATTGAAAGGTGCATGGGATGAGTGGTAAAAGTGGCAACATCTTGGTTGGATAGCAATTGAATTAACACTTGGGCTATACTAAATGGGCCTATAGAAGATGACAAAGTAGGCCCAGGATAGTCAAATGCCAGTGTAGTACAACCTAATCTGGCCGACTGCGCGCTATTTCTCCCCACCTTGCACATGATCTCCAGCCCATTACTGTTATGTGAAGGTGACCCACCAGCGCTGTCCAACTGCTTTTGGGACCAACTTATTACACCTACTATTATTAGTGTCTCTCTCTCTTGTTTTTTTTTTTTTTTTCTGTTAAATTATTTTTCCCTTTGACAATATAGGGACCAGAGTATTAATGTCCACCAGCTTGGTCAAGAATTTTTTTCTTCAAGGGAAGAAGAAAAAATTCATTCCTTTTCTGTTTAGGTTGTTTGCTTCCATCGATTGGTGGGTGGGTCTGATAAAAATCATGTACCCCAAATCCCAAGAAGTAATAACGGCTGAGATTTGAGTTACTAAGGGGGTTTGGCAGTGGTGGGAACCACTCAGTTCCCACCACAATCTCATTTATAAACAGTGTAAAGCTCTTATATGCTACAGTAACAATAAAAAAAATATGCTACAGTATAAAACTCTCACATGCTATATTAAAAGTGGTTCCCACCACTGATTCCCACCACCCTTCCAAACACTCTATAATTAGACATATTTTGAAAAATGAATTGACACGCCAGTTTTTTCTTAACAATTTCTCTGCTAGAAACTGCAAAAAATATTCATCAGTAGAAACCTATCTTTCGACCGTCATAACTGTAAAAAAAAAGGTTAATTTGATTAGATATAATGGTTTCAAAAGATACATCATCGGTGGAGGAGGATTCTACCAAAAAAGTCCTCTGTTTTCTCAATAGTTTTGCATATTATTCCTAAGTTTAACAAAATATTATAAAATACTCCTAAACCGTTAACGACTAATAAAATTTGGACGAAAACACTCTATTAGGCGTTATATGATTCGATTGAAAGAATAAATTTAAATTTCTAATGATGATTAAAGCGTATAGGCCATGTGCACGAGGCTGTTAGCTTTTAAAATTTCACATTGTTCATCCCTTAATTTAATATATATTAACATTTGAAATTGAGATTTCTATTTTTCATTTCTCACTCTCTTATCAAAAAAAGGCAGAAAAGTAAAATTAATGGTCAAATATATTGCCTAAACCTCACATCGATTAACAAAAAGAAAAAAAGAACTAATACAGAGCATATTTGAGAGAGTAAGAGAGAGCATTCTTGGGGAAACGGTCGATCAGAGCTCCAGTGCCGCCTTCAGCAGTGTCATCGAGCTTCTGACCTAAAATCTTGCCCGCAAACTGGCTTAGTCGCAGTCATAATGTAAAATGTAGAGCAACAAATGAATCTACTTGGTGCCCAGGGAGAGAAGGGAGGCCAAAGTTTTGGAGTCTCGATCTCAGTGCGTCTGACGCCTAAAGGCCTAGATTGTTGGGGCCCTTGAACAACCTAGTGGGGGGTTTCCTGTGGTGGTGGTGTCATGTTTTTTGCGGTGGTGGGGTGGCATGTTAGAGTCATTTGCTCTTGATCTTGTGCAGCTTCAGCTTCGCCTTGTGTCTTTTATGATCCGTTTGATAAGAAAGGAAAGAAAATAGGATGGAAAATAAAATTATGAAAGAACGAAAACTATAGAGAAATAAAAGAAAATTATGACCCGTTTGATTTTTTTTTTTGTTGTTTGGTATGTAAATGTGGAAAAAAATGATTTTATCTTATCATGTTTGGTATTACAGAAAAAAAAAAAATCAAAGAAATAGAAAAATTATTATTAATACAATTACCACTTTGCCTAAAAGAAGGACAAATTGATCACTTCACTTTCTTTGCATTATTGTCAAACTTTTCTCTCACAAAATCATCTATATTTGGAAAGATTCATTTTGGTAAGAACTACATGCCATTTCTTCTACACAGTTTTCCTTTCCATTCTACTTTCTTTTCTACCAAACACCCCATCATATCAATTTTTATCCTAAAATCCTTCCAATGTTTTCTTTCCCTCCACTTTTCACTCATATCAATCAGAGCATTAAGGTCTACTGCTACTTTTGGGGGTCCTTTCCTTAGTCGTCTCATTGTCGAAAGCTTTAACAATGGGAACTTTTTTGGCATGTTTACCCTTTAAACTTTAGGCTTTTTGTAACGTAGTCCTTAAACTTTTTTGTGGCACTTGAGTCATTAAATTTTGCTAAGTATAGCAATTAAGTTCTTAAATTTAGCTAAGTATAACAATGAAGTCCCTATTCACTAATGTTTCTCAAAATTAAGATGAAAACAATCACATGGGGTGCACATAACCCATTTAGAAGGGAAGTAACGTAATTTCAAGCCTTACAATGATTAAAATATAGATAGAAACTAACAAAATTATAAGAAATATCATTGACAATGATATAATTTCTTTTGTTTTTTATAATTGTAGATATAAAATTAAATAATTGGACTCTTATTAAAATTAAATGAAACATAAAAGTATTCTAAATGGGCTATATGCATCTCATATGATTGTTTTTCTGTCTTGATTTTGAAGAAACTTTATGATTAGAACTTAATTACATACGTAGCAAACCTTAAGAACTCAATTGCTTAAAAAAAATAAATAAATAAGAAACACATTACAAAAAAGCCTAGATTTTAAAGGGTAAATGTGTCCAAGAACTTTTTATTTTTCTTTCTGTTTTGGCACGTAATAATGGTGGGTTTTAGTTGTTGTGTTGGCGTGTTCGTTTCATTGTAGTATTGGGTTGTGCTTTTTGTCCGCCACTTTTAGGAGCGTTGAACAAATTCACCAATTTTAAAATGGGTCGGTTTGTTCTTTTATTAGTTTGGTTAATGGTTTTATATATTTCAAAGCACAAAAGTGAACCAAACAAAAAAAATCCATTATATCCTTTTAAAAAATATATTTTTCTCATGTTTGTCATATTTCCCACTATTTCCATGCATCTTATCTTTCTTATAGCTTAATGGTATTTAAATTTTTATAACAAAAATTTTAACTAGTTAAACGATCTAAAAAAAAAAACTCTTAATGGTTGATTTTATAAGTTCAACTCATACCTTTTATATGTTGAGATTTATTTGAGTTATAAATCTAAAACGATCAACCAACTATACATAATTTGATTTGATTTGATTTCACTTAAAAATTTCTTACCACTCCAAATTAGCTTGACATCTTTTATTTGATTGGTGGTGTTTTCACTTCAAACAACAAAACTATAATGAACACCCTTATATGGATTTGTTTTTCCATAGTTTTTTGTCTGGCCTTAGTGTCATGGGGTTCTTAGTTTCAGTTGATTTGATATTTTTATCAATTGTAGAGGATTTGTTAAAGAGTCATAGGTGTCCTTAATACTTGTAATGCCTTTTCTTTGTGTATTCTATTGGAGTTTATTGGAGAGATTCGTTGTTTATTATAGGCATATTTTCATGTAATTTGAGGTTTGTGTGAATTAAAATTGACATTTGTATTTCTTTGATTTGAAATATATTTTCTCTTTTTTCAACAAAAAAAAATTGATGAAAAAAGGAGGAAAAATTATAAAAATGTCTACATGATTAAATTACACAGTCTAACGTCATATTTGAAATTCAAGAGGTTCCTTTGTGATTAAAAAGATTCAGTTATTCATCATATTTAAAATATGTTTGTGTGATTAAATTACACATCAAAGATGAGAAGATATATGCAGACATACTTTTTTTAAATAAGAGTTCAATTTTTTTTATAAAAAAAAAAAGCCATAATGAGAGTGTAAATATAAAACAAAACTTAAGAGTAATAAAATCTTATTTTTGTCTTTAAAATGACTCATGTGCGAATCATATGATCTTAATGCCATCTATTTGAATGGAAAATCGGAAGTTAAGGTAGCAAAATGAGGAGCTTTGGATATTCAAGGGACAAAATAGTGATTTTTAAAGTAGCCGGGAAAAGTGAGGAAATTTAAAAGTAAACGGAATAAAGTGATGATTTTTAAAAGTTTAAGAGACAAAATAAAAATAAAAAAAATTAAAAAAAAAAAGAAAGAAAAGAAAGAGGGAAGTGTTGAAAAACTTAGCTGAAACTAAAAGGTGGAAACGGCAGTAAGTCCTAGTACTTTGGAGCAAGGCCCCCTCGGATGTGAAAGCTATACAGTCTAAGCCTAAAGGACCAGTCTGAAGATTAGATGGCCAAATACATACACAAAATAAAATGAAGTCAAACTGCCAAACAAAAACATTATTCTTCCTCAGAGTTATGTTTGGCAGAAAGTGGTTACCACTTTCTGAGTTATAAACAACGTAAAGCTCTTACATGTTACAGTAATAATAAAAAAATCGCTATAGTATAAAATTCTCACATGCTATTATAAAAATAGTTCTAATCAACGGTTTTAACCACCCTAACAAACACCCATGAGGCAAAACCACCCTCCCCCGCCTTTATTTTAATCTCCTTCTCACTCTTTCTTCCTCACTCATTCATTCTCCCTCTCAGACTCACTCTTTCTCTCTTTTTTTTCCCTTCTCTCTCGCTACCTCTCCCTCTCTCTTTTCTCTCTCATTTTGATCCAAAAATTTTGAGTTCAAGCTTTAATTCTCAATTGGATTGGAGGTCAAGGAACACATGTGAGCCACCAACTTCGTTCAAAGATCAAACTCAAAATTAGTTACTCTATTTTTCAAAAAAAAATTTCAAACTTTTTCCTACAAGTTTCCAATTCTCTTTGTATGTTGTAATCCGAGTTTCTTGAGCTTAAAAAACCTCCAATCTAGATTTAGGGAACCCAAATCATCACGAATCTAGGCTTGATTGGACGAAATTCAAATTTAATCAAGTTTTCCTTTTTTTTTCTCATGTTCAAATTTTTTTTGAAAATTTTTATGTAAAACTTGTTTAAAAGTGTTTAAATATGTTTCAATATGCTTTTCTATTAATTATAAACATTATGTATGGTTTGGGAACTGAAAACAAGTTGGAAATGAGATTTCAAGTTCGGGGAAGCCGAGACTCAAAATCTAGAAATTTTCATATTTTGCCAGTTTGGTAGGTCGATCATGAATATCAGTAGACTGGGTTCATAAGTCTAGCACTGGAATCATCTTGTCAGAAGGCCGAATCTAGAGCAGTTTGGCAGGCCGGTTCTGTATAATCGGTACTCCGAACTATGGGAGTGTGGTGGGCCGAAACAAGAAGTTCGGTAGGCCGATCGGGCTTTGGAAAATTTGTTGTTTTTCATCGGTTTTCACTGTTTACACTATAGATAGAGACCTTAGCCTTATTGCATGATTTTGTGAATTACAATGGCACACTAAGACACCATAAGATAGCATTGTAGTGTAGAATACTTTAAGTTAGATATTGATAAACTTAGCTATATTCAAGGTTGTTCGTTGTTTCCTAGAACTAACATATAGTGGTTTGGGATTGCGGTGCTTGAGTTCTAATGCTAGATAACAAGATAGGACTCTAGACCTCTTTCTTTGGTAGTTGTGTTTTAAAAAAGGGTTTTGGCCACAAAGTGATTTCTTTCAAAAAGTTTTCAAGCAATGATTGAGATGCGTTTATTGGTTATTCTCATTAACTGTCAAGTAATGAAATGATCGTAATGAACAGTATAATGAATGTAAATGGATACACTTGGTAATATGAAACTTGAATAATGATATGAATATACATAGGGCATGATGCCATACTCAGAGATCGGGTCATATAGAGTATGATAGTGGGGGCAGGTCCTAAAACCCAACTAGGCCACTACGGTGGTGATTATAATAGCTTTGCTTTAAACATGATAATGAGATTATTTCTGGATGACTAATAAGCCAAATGGTAAGAATGAATTTAATTGAATTTTATTCATTGTGCTTTCTAACTTTTGTTATAAATGATGTGCATACTCAATTTAATGTTTTCAAAGCTAAGTTCTACTGAACCTTCCGCTCACAGTTTCATTTGTTTTAAAACCCTTTTCCCCTCTAGGTGGATTGTAGCATAAGGCAGATTGAGATTCTATCGAGCAAACACGTGGACTGTAGGATTTCTATTTTGAGGTTATTTATTTATTAAACTAAGGCATGTAATATTTTAATTGTACTATATTTGGATTTAGACTGTGGTTGTATCTATTATTGTTGGTATACGTGTGTGCACTAATGTGGGTCCAGTGTGGCCCGACTTGATTCTATTAGTTCTTATTTCTTTTCATTTTGACTTAATTTAGCTTAAAGGCATTGATATATTAGTGTTAAATTTATCACGTTTTCATAAATAACTCAATTCATTAATTGACAAGTTTAATTAAAATTTGGTTTAATTAGCTTAATTAATCCGTGATGTTACCACCCGAATTGGAGAGCGCGACATGATGTCTGGTAAACATGCAAGTCTAGTCTTTCGTCTCCACCGCTTTGCTCCACCACCAAGACTCCTCACTTTGTATCTCTCTTTGCTTGGTTGAATCTCAATCTTGCGTAAATTTAAACTAAACCGTCTCAACCGATGACCATAAAGTCATCACAAGTGGTCGATTATTTGATCGAGCGCCCTATGTTTGATTCGGTGGTCAATTTCATCTCTTGAAAATGGATAAAGGTTCGGACGTTAGTGAAGCCCATACTTTCCAAATCCAAGTCCCATTCTACCACTACCCCAAATCATTTGGCCAAGTCATAGGCGCTCGATTAATACTCTACTCAATGCTAACTCAATCCTTATACAAGTACGTAATTGTATTATCCATGTGGGACATGCCTTGAAGGGGCACATTTTTGGGCATTTCAATAGCTTTTACCCTAGATTTCTCCGTCTAATAAATAAATTAATTAAGGTTTTTGATGGAAAAAATAAGTTTGAAAATCATAAAAATTGTTTCTTTTTGCTTCTTTCTCTTTTTTCTTCTTCCCTTCCTCCCTCCCTTAATTAGATACAAACTATTTGTGTTTCCCATATCAATGAGAGACAAAATACATATATACATACAAGCTAATATAGGCTCTATATATAATACCTTGCCTTAGTACACCGAATTATTGGAGCGACGCTTATTGTAACGTGGCTTCCTAATCTTCGCATGCCTATTTATTTTAAACCAAGTTGCTTTTAATAAAGTTTCCAGCTAAAAGTGACATCGAGCTGTACAAAAAATATAGTTTACAACTCATTATATATATATATATATATATTCAACATCATAATTGAATATTAGTTTTTCTGATTAATTTTCGAGAATTAAATATAAGAGGAAGCGTGGAGAACAATGAGCGACGGTGGAGACGGTGGTGGCTGGCGGAAACCACCTCAATGCAGGCAAAATGTGGCATTGGACAAAATGTTTTGAGACGAATAAAACAAACATTAGCTTGGCTTTGCTCCATATGAATCAATCATTCTTGTTTATGAAAACAAATAAAAAAACCCACAAATGGATATCTATCTTTGAGCATTCAGATTTGAAAAAAGAAGAAGATAATTTTGACCAGATAGAACTATTTAAAAACGTACAGTATTGATGGAGATTTCTACCGGAGAAATCCCTCGTTTTTAATACTAAATTATAGTTTAACGTTGTAAAGTCAAAATTACGTCTATTTTTTTTTTGCCGCATTACTAAATATTGTCGTCCTTTCGGCTAGGCGTCAGTTAGAAATTTAGAAATGTTTTGTACTTGCATGGTAAATGACGTACTCAAATAGTGCTTTAGGTATAGGGGGCCTTAAAACGGGGATTTGGATAAATGACATTATGAAAAAAGTTTTTGGACAAATGACCTTTTTTTTTGCATTAAAAATCAAGCCTTTTGAGCACAGAAACTGCTTCAAAATTTATTTTTTTCATCCTGTTGACGTTCCTTTCCTTGCCTAGGGTGTTTTTTCATTTTTCTGAAAAAAACTGGAGCAATTTTCCTACCCAGAAGGTTTGATCTTTATGCCAAAAAAAAAAAAAAAGAAGTCATTTCCCAATTAAAATTTTTTGGTGGCCTTTTTGTCAAAATATCCCCCTTAAAACTATTAACACGGTAAATGAGAATGAAAAATTTGAAAAATTTGTCTAGTATTAAATTACTAGACTATGGATTTGAATATATAAAACTCACCTTCCAACACCTTAAGCTTTGAAAATAGATTGATAAATTTATATAGGGTACAAGAAGATTTAGATTATTTATCTAATTTTGTATGTTTCATATAATATCTAATCAATTATATTTTAACATGTCATTTAATAAATATACATAAAAAATTTCAAGTAAAGAATATTTCTAAATTTTTGAGTAATGTAATATGATGTGACTAGTTAGATACTATACAAAAATTGGACAGAATAATTTAGGTTGATCGTATTATAATAGGAGGTTATGAGTTCAAACTTAAATAATTGAACTCTTTATTCTCTTTAAAATTGTAATTGCACCAACAACTTTTGCCGACCACCAAAATTTCATTAACTTATTCTTCAATTAAGAGGTTTTCTTTTCATGCCTTATACAATTTGAGTTCTTTATAATTCTTTGAACAGTGACCTTATATTTGGAATTTCTTGTTTCTTATCAATAAAGGTTTTTCTTTGTTCTTTTTTTGGTGATATATATATAAATATATATGTATAGATATATATAAAATAACTTAAACAGATGGGAAAGCTGAACTGCTGAGAATCAATGGTTAAACTTAAATTTTCGTGCACATAAGACTTATAAACTAAGTGTAAGAGAAAATGGGCACTTTTCTTGAGTCCGTGTTGAAATTTTGTAATTTTCATTTGAGTTGTCCTCCAATTTTGTAACTTTTGGTATTGTGGTCTTTATTTTAAAAATTTGGATAATCTTGTCCCTAAACTATTTCTTGGTATCTTTGTCGCATTTTAAGAATTTGGACACTCAGGTCCTTAAAATCTTAATTTATTGGCATTGTTAGCCTTTATCTTCTTTTTACTATTAAATGACATAGATATCAATATCTTGAGGCTTACTTATATTTCATAATATCGATGTAATTTAAACCAACTTACTTAGAATATAATGGAAAGAATGGAAAATTCCCCCAATGATGTTTGTAAATTTTTTTCAGTTTATAATGATTAATCAATAATCATCATAATTAAGTTTATTCTAGGGCATTTGAATTAGATAAAAAAACAATAATAAGTTATACTTCAAAAGAAAAAAAAACAAAGGAGCTATATATTAGAGACCTTTCTTCAATATATATATATATATATATATATATATATATATATATTAAGGGTATATATGTTTTTAGAATCAAAGAAACAAAAATGCTTCAAAATATTATATATGATGTCATTTAACAGTAAAAAAAAAAAGTCCCCGAGGCACTAAGAGTGCAAACAAATTAAGAGTTAGGAGACTTAAATGTCTAAATTCTTAAAATAGGGACTTACAATATCAACAAATTAAAAGATGGGGACCTGACTATCCAAATTCTTAAAATGTGGACAAAGTTGCCAACAAATTAAGAGTTTAAGACCTAAGTGTCCAAATTCTTAATATGAGGAACTAAACACCAAGGATTACAAAATTTAGGATACCAAAGATTACAAAATTAGGGACCTATGGTGCAAAAATCTCTTTTCATTTTTGTAAATTCTTCTAAGGAAGATCTCTAACTCAAATATTGGAGAGTTTTCCTCTTAAAAAGCTCCTTTTCTACCCATTTTAAAGAAGGGAATAAAAGTCGTTTAGAGTCTTCAACATATTGATGACGATTCATATTAATGGGTCATATTCATATCAATAATATTGAAGTTTTTATTTTTAAAATCCCCTTTTTCTCCCATTTTTAGAGTTTAAAAAATCAAGCAAGTAGCACTTATTTGGAGTTCCATTTTACTCCAACACTACTTAATTTAAAAAAGTACAAAAAGATTTTTGATTTGAAACATTTTGGACCTAATCTTTGCAATTTTCGGAAGTTGGATCATTTCTTCTTCTTCTTTTTTTTCCTAGGAATGGTGTATATGCTGGGGTGGTAGCAAACGACCCTTGGATTTTTTGTGATTTATGATTTTGCCTATAGTGTTTAAAAACTTCTTTATATATGGCCTCCTCTCATTCACAAAATTTTATATATGCCCTCATCATTAACAAATTTTTTCTTCTAATTTTATTCCTATTAAAATTATTTTTTATATGCACCTTATTAATCTTTTATTTCTAAATTGCCCTTGTTTCAATAATGTTTCTGAAATGTGCGTCTATTTAAGTATATTTTTCTTTTAGTTCTATAAAATAATAATATTTTTAATAAATATGACCTTCATAGATACAGTTTCCTAGTTGCCTTAGTGAAACAATTTTTCTTGATTATGTTTATACTAAAGCCTCTTTTCATGCATCTTTTTTGCACTTCTTAGATAATTTATTATCAGTTTTGCTCCATCAAATTCATTTTCTCATAAGTGTTCTACTCTTTTTTTTTTTTTTCCTTTTTACTAAACTAAACTCAGAAGAAAATAGTAAATCAAGAAGAAATTAAACTATAAATAAAATTTTACATTTATGTGGTAAAAAATTCAACAAATTGAACATGCATATCCTTCTAACTATTCTAATGTATCAAGAGTTGGGGCCGTTTGGTAGAATTTTTATTTTAGTTTTTGTTTTTGAAAATTTTGAAAATATAAATGATTAGATAAATATGCTAGAAAAAATTTTGAAATTGTGTTTGGTTACATATTGTGGTATGTTTTATGTTTTAAAAACAACAACAATTTTAATAGAAAATTATTAACATAAATAAAACCAAATTTAATTTAAATAATTCTAATTAATTATATCAATTAGAGTAAAAAACCATCAAATTCCCGTAAAAAAAAAAAAAAAAGAACCTCTGTTCAGCCCCACCCTCCATTGTCGAGCTCCACCATCGATGACTACCAAACAGCCCTCGACGCCCCCAATAACTTGGCTAGCCCAAGCCCAACCCCGGCTAGCCCAGCACCACCCCCGTTAGCCCCTGATGCCCCTGACAGCCTAGCACCATCCAGACCAAAACAGCCCCCAACGACCCAGCACCACCCAGACCAAAACAGCCCTCGATGCCCCCGACGGCCCAACACCACCCAGACCAAAATAGCCCCCGATGAACCCAGTGCCACCCTATGGAGATCAACAACCCTCTCACATCGATGACCCTTGATGAGACTGTAAAAGTGTACATTTTCTAAGGCTTAAATCATTTATTTATGCTTTTATTTCTCATTAAATCCTCTAATTAGTAGCATTTTGTGTTAATAAGTATTTTTGTGTCTTAATATGTAAATATGTTTGAAAATGTGTTCTTAGTAGTGTTTTTATGTTTAATATAATTTTTAGTAATTTTTAGAGTCATTTTGGTGTGTTAAATAAGTGTTTAGTCTGTAAATAGTCAAAACCGTAAAAGTAATGCGGTTATTTTATTTTGAGTTTTAGAGTGTTTGATAGTGTGTTTGAAGTTTGTAAATATGTTTTACTATATTTTTAGTAATTTTTAAAATATTTTCAAGTCATAAAAATTATATCTATGATAAACCATAAGAGACTGGAAAATTTTAGGAGTTTTTATTTATTTTTGTGTGTTTTAATGTAAAATATATATTTTTAATATTTTTGTAAATATTATGTTTGTAAAATAATTAATATTAGTGTGTTTGTGATTTTTAGATTTGAAATTTAGGAGGAAAAACAAAACAAAACGATACCAAAACGGATAAAATCATACATCAAATGCATCAAGAGATAAACAAAATTCGAATTTGAATTAAATAGAGACGCGTGGCGAGATGTAGGCCGTCAGATGAGCCTACAAATGAATCGAAGCCATCCAAGTGTCGTAGCACCGCCCCTGCGTCAGCGCTGACGCATGTTCAGCAAGGTCCCACTGGCAGGCGCAATAAGGAGCCGTGTCAGATCTCTCGCGGCCGTGCTCACATAAATCCTTCTCGAAACCGTTAGATTTCAATACTTAGACTCATCCAAGGGTTCTCTTGAGTCGGCCACGCGGCCCCACCCGCACCCATTTTTGTGTGTATCTCCAGACCGTCGATCGTGTCTTCAAAGGTCCAGATCATCCCATTGCCGTGCCCCCAGCTGCCGAGAAGCACAGAATCTCAGCGAGATTCTCACGCATTGAAGAAGGGCCAGCGCAAAGAAGAAAAGGAGGAGAAAAAGGATTAATATGATCCGAATTTGTCAACTTTCAACAGGAAAAAATAATAATTACATATGGCACATAGTAACTTTTCAAGGCTATAAATAGCCTTGCATTGCCCCTTGAAGGAAGCATCCCTTTGGGCCTTTGGCCCTCTTTTCGCCTCTTTCCTCTTCTTTTCCTTTCTGCTGAATTAGATGAGTTAGACTCAGCAGTATCTTCTTGGGTAAAAAAATAATAATAATAAAATAATGCTTAAATTAGAGTAGAGTGTCTGGTGAGGTAGAGAGATGACCTTGTATGCATAGTATTTTGGTATGGATTCTCTATATATGTGTGGTAATGCTTATATTTTGTGGAATAAATTATATCTTTATGTTTTCAATAATTATTGTTACTGTTGTTATGCTGCCAATTTTTACATAAATTCAGTCATGCTTTTTTTATGTAATTTAATTGTATTGCATAGTTAATATTAATAATAATGAAATGATGCTTAATTTTATGGAATGTCTTTTACTCCAGTATGACTTGTTATATTGTCGATTCTAAATATTTCATAAGACGAAGTGCTGCCGGAGTGAATGTAAAAATTTATTCCACTAAAATATATTAATTTTGATTTGTTATTATCTTTTCTATCATATAATTATATTAATTATAATTGAGTGACAGCTGTTATAATTTTCATAATTAGTGCGCCAATAATTATTTTGCTAGTTTTTATAGGCAGACCCTTACTGCATTATGGCTTGCTATATTGTCGATTTAGGTTGTCCTATATAATTAGTAAAATATGATTGCAATCAACGAGATAAGATATAATAAATAAATATTTTAGATAATTATTAATTAGAGTTAAAATTTCATATCAGTTGCAAAACATACAAGGGATTCTCAAAGCTTCATCTTTTTAATTTTATGCTTTAAATTTTGAATTGAATAAAATAAAAACCACAAAAATATTTATCTCATTTTACACTTTGCTCTGAAAAAGTGCTTGCCTTTTTGAACGTTTATTTTTATCAATTTGTCAAGGAACAAATTTTCATCTCCCTGTGGATACGACAACTTCTCTATACTACAAACATCTGCCATTTAAAGAAACACATTTTGGGGCGTTACTAACCAACCCTCCCACGAAGATCTACGATCCTCTACAATTCAAATCGAGCCTCCATTATGATCGGTGATGGTGAGGGATTCGACGGTGGCTCTCACTGAAATGAACGTCAGCGTTGGCGACGACAAAATCCAACATGGGCAACAACTTCCTGGGTTGCTGGCTTTGTTGGGTCTGCTGGAGTCGGGGGTGGTAGAAGGCTTGAAGAGTCAGAAGGAAAGGAAAAAAAAAAGTTAAAAATGGTTTTTTTTTTTTTTTTTTTGTTTTCAAAATCTAGTGTAAAAGTGTGGATTTTTTTAAAAATGTTTTTATTTTTATTTTTTCACAATTTTAAACCAAACATTGTTTTGAAAATGCTTGTATTTTGTGTTTTTTGAAAATAGCAAAAAACATTTCAAAAAATAACCAAACAGCCCTTAGTTTCTAAAGTTTTTCACATTTTTAGCTTATGCCCCTGAATCTGCCATTGTACATATGGACTTCTTTTACATATTTAATTCATGATTACCCACCATTAAGTAGCCTAGGATGCGGAGACAATAGATAGATATCTTACTATTATAAAATGCACTTAGCACCTTGTCCTTAGGCGCTGACGCGTAAAAGGGGACGAATGTTCCCTTATTATTTTTGTAAACACCCCTCAACCAATTTTTTGTTTTGCTTAAATGTTGACCCCGTTTTGTTTATTGATTTATTTTTGATCCTCTACTTTTTTAAGGAGAATGAGGAAATTAGGTCACTATTAATTAAGAATAAAAAAAATAGATTGAAAATATAATAATGTTTAGTTAATAGCCCACTTAAATAAAAACAAAATTTATTTTTTAATACAATGATATAGAGAGAAATGCAAAGTAGAAAAGAGAATGAAAAACAAAAAAGAAAAGAAAAAGAAGAAGACTTAGGAGGTAAAATTAAAAATTCATGTGCTTAAAAAAACACATGATTTCAAAAATACCACATGCTTAAATATTTTTAAAAGTGTGATATTTAGTTACATTAACAATAGAAACTATGTTATTTGGTGCAATTTCTCTACTTTTTTTTTCTTTTTCATCCCTTAAAAAAATTTTCTCATCTTTTTTTATTTTGTTTTTTCATCCTTATTTTTTTCATGTTTCTTTCGTTTATTTTCTTTGTCCTCCCTTCTTTTTTTAGTTGTATTTTTAGTGTTTTATTTTTGTTCTTTCTTTCCTCCTAATATTTTATATATTTTTAGTTTCATTTTATTAAATTATTTTCTTAATCTGTGTAATCAAAATACTTTTTTAAGATATTTTCATGGCATATTATGCTATAGGCATGAACCTTCCTAAACGTTTTTGTCGTACAACTCTCTTAAATATATATTTTTGCAACACATGTTATTTTTCTAATGGGTATCATTATAATTAAATTAATTATTAATGTGTTAATTAAAATTTTTGTTTCATCTAAAATCAATTTCACATTATTTATTTCTGCCTATTTTCAAATCTTCTAAAATTTTTCCATACCTATTTAGCATATTTACCAAAATACCCTTGAAACTTCTAATTAATTACAAAAATATAATTTGGCATTATTTGCTACAAAAGTCTCCGATGGAGACTTGATCTTACTAGCCCAACCTCTTGTTTTCTCCTCTTCTTTTTCTTCTATTCTTCTTCTTCTTCTTCTTCTTCTTCTTCATCTTCTTCTTCTCCTCTCACAATAACTCTTTCTCTCTCTTGTTTCCTCTCTTCTTTCTTCTCTTTGATTTCTCCAAGATTAAGGATCATCAACACAAAACAAAGATCAAGGATTTTTGCAAACAAAATCACTAATTTTCTTAAAGCTTGAGGTAAGGTTTTCTAAGCTAAAACTTTGATTTAAATTTGTATTTTAGCATGAGATTTGTGAGAAATGTATATTTGATGTTTGTAGGTAATTATACAATGTTTTTGAAATTTGATTTATATAGATCTTTGTTTAAAATAAGTTTTGAAGTAGTTTTGAAAAGTTTTAATTTTTGGTTTAGATTTTCATGTTGAGTATGAAAATTTTAAGAAAGATGATCTATATTTATTTGAGTGTGATAGTTCATAGTTTTTATACATTTTCTATGTCCTAGAAGTTGATAAAAATGGTCAAATTGAGTTTTAAAGTTGAAACATTTGAAAATAGAAAACTGGATTTCAAATTCTTCTGTTGACAAGTTAAATTTGCCAATCGACAGGCCAGACCTGTTGGTAGGTTTGGCAAGCCGAACCCTGATCGGTAGACCAAACCTTACAGATCGACAAGCCAATAGAGACGTCTAAAATGTGTAGTTTGATTGATAGGTCAAAAGTAACTAATCGACAGACCGATCAGGCAGTCCAAACTCATCTATTTTTCATTGTTTTATGTTATGAAATGTTGCAAGGCTCTCATATTAATGATTATGGCATACTAATAAGAATAGATATTAAACTAACATTATTATAGATGATAAATCAAGTTAAAGTATGGTTGTTTTATACATCTTAGGATAACAACATACTTAAAGCTTACATAGTGAACTTGGTTTCGTGAGTTAGAAGTTATTAGCAGTATATTCTCCAAGAGGTAGGGAATCTATTACTCATATTTTCTGAGGTTTTGTGAAATTAAAATTAACTCTTTGTATTACAATATATATATATTGAACTGTCATTATATGAATATCACTTGTGAGACAATAACATGAACTCGTCGTATAATATACAACGAGGAATAAATTGATTTAACGTATATTGAGTAAATTGAGAAGCATGGTTAGGAAATGCACTTTATTCATAAAAGTAGTGGTTATGGAAAAACGTTCCCATTTAGGTTTCATTAAGTTGAGTGATGAGATATTCCATTAATATATCGATACCTAGGAAAATTGATGAATCATGATGTTTGTATATATTTATATGTATGAAACTTGATAATTATTAACGTAAGGTATCCATGAGAAAGGATCATAGTGAATCTCAAAAGATGAATAATGTTGAGAACTAACTAACCACGTAGGTATTAACGTGGCAATGATAAGAACCTAAAGGTGAGTAATGGTTTTTCCTCCTAAGCATGTTGTCGCTCATTCCTTTATATTTTCATCTTCTCAAGACTCACAAAGTGTGAGGTGGTGATGAAATACATAGCTGAGAAAGCTATGTAACTATACCCAGTTGGAATCTCTTCAATTATTAAGAATGCTTTTCATAGTAATGTAAGCATCGTATGTTATTATCCATGACTGTATTAAGATGTATTAAGGGTTGAAATGATAATAACAACAGTTTTATATTATTAATTTAAAGGTGCTACATTAAACTTTAGTTTGTTGTTGTTTATATGTTTATTTTGATTTAAGAGTTTTCATTGAAGTCCTAGGAAAATTTGTTTTAAAGTTTTATTTTTATTTTTTAATCTTTATTTAATTTATTAAAAACTACTAATCCCCCACTTAGGTACGTTATAGTATTTTTGGTATCAGAGCCGAGATTTGGTTAACCTAAAGAGTGTAGCACCACTTGAAAAATCAGTTTTTGAAATGGTTTTAAAGTTAAATTTGAATGTCATCATCAAATTGAATCATTAGGCTAATTTATACAGTCTATGAGGATGTCATGACATAGAAAAACCCTAGAATAGGAATATTAACGGTTATTCGGATACGATAATTATATGAAATGAAATTATGCATAGATTGTTTTAGAGAGATTCGTATAGATACAAAGATTTTAAAGCCTTTTATCTCGTAAGAAATGATAAGAAATACAAGGCTTAGTTGTTGATTTCAAAGTTCATCATAGTTGTGCCAAATTCTTCATAATTGATTCAAACTTATGTAGTGATTATGTGTGGACTCAATGGAGTACTTAAGTGTCGATAACTTTTCTTGGAAGTTCTATTTACTTGAAGAAATGAGATGTGTTAGGAATCCATGACATTGAACCTTCAGTGAGATAAATGTTAATCTTTTAGTCTGTTATGATTTGCAAAGTCAAAGAATTTATGAATGTCAAGACTGAAATATTTATGTTGTGTACATTGTGTTTAAGTGGTAACATTGGCCTTTACAAATAGATGTAATGTGAAAATGACTAATAGAAGTTTCTTTAAGTAAATTATAATACTTAAGGCATTGTAATGATTTTGGGCCTTTACGATGAAAAGGTTTAACTTTTAGATGTTTATATGTGAATCTCTTAGTTATTTAAGGTTATGTTATATGAGGAATTAAAAATTGCATAAGTTGAATTGTGAGGACCTTAAGTAGTAATATCAATGGTCTTTGCTCATTGATGTGGTCTATGTTGAAAGACAGAAAGTATATTAATTTCAAGTTTAGTCATGTCCAAAACTTTTGATAGTGTTAATGATGAATATATTGACAGATGTTAAGTAGTAAGAATAAGATAAAACTGTTAAGTATTAAGAATAAGATAGAAGTGTATGCATTGTTCAACAAGACTATGATTAAAGTAAATTATTTGAATCACGAGAGGATTTTATTGTTATGGAACGATTTGGATACCATTCAGAATGACCCTTGATTATTATCAAATCGAGCTTATTGTTTATTTTAGTTAATTCTATTTCGAATTGGGCTTAAGACCTATACAATTTGGGCTTCAAATTTCATGCTAATTATTTAACTCGTTCTAAATGTGTCAAAGCCTGAAACAACCCGATCCACTCTAGCCTGGAACATTTGGGCCTAGTCCAAATTTTAAATCAATTTGATCCAAAAAAACACTGTCATGTCGCCTACAGTGATTCAATCGTTGTTTATATATACATTTACTGTGCATGAGAGCTCATTCCTTCAAGCTTATTCTCTCTCTAACTCGCAAATCCTCTTCATTCTCTCTAGATCTTTTTCTTTTTCTCTCTAAAGATGAAGGATTTCTAGGATTTTACAACTGACTGTCTCAATTTTTCTTTTCTATTTACTCTTCTTTCATCTTATCATGGACCCAAAGTACTAACATCTAAGAAAGTATTTTCCATCGCTTTCCTAAAAGGCTTTCAAGAAGAACTACAAGACTAGAATGACTTAGTTGTGGATTCTTACGCATATTGGCATCCCTAGTGATGTAAGGATGATGATAGATAAGAAAATTCATCTGAGTGACTTCAATCAAAATGTCAGTTTATCAAGTATGGGTACCAGTTGTAGTGCGATGAAGAGAAGAGCTCAAGCCATCGCGGTCACTTGTAACAAATGTGGATGAAAAAATTACAATGGTAAATGTACTTCACCTGGGTTTGTATCTATAAATAGAGAGGATAAAATAAATTTCTACAGGGATGGACTTTCTAAGGAGAACTTGGATGATCTCTATGTTTCTCTTTAGAATCATCTTAGTGGGTATGTTCAAGGTGCAATCTTTAAACTTTGACCTAAATTCTATGCAGAGAAACAACATCTTTAGAATATGGCATTTCAAGATCCTATTTGCCAAATCATAAGAAAACTAGATAGGGAAAAAGTCATCGCCCTATTGAGGTTGTTAAATGTTTGTTTTTTTGAAATCATTTCAATTGGTATTCAATAATTTGTGCCTTTCTTTTCAATAAAAACTGTTTTGTACTTAAAATATTTGCTTTTGTATTTCGAATAGTTGTGGTTATTAGATTGGCATAGTAAGTGTTAGTGTCTCTTTTAATTTATGGTTTTCTATAATATATATATATATATATAATAATAATAATAATAAAATATATTATCTTATTAGATACATCACATGCCTTATTGTGACAACTTTGAATTTCTTAAAATTATCTAGAAGTTTGAGAGATTTGTGTTTTAAATCTCAAAAGTTCTATAGTAGTTTGTCATTTATATCATTTTTCAAGATTCGGTTTACAAATGTCAAAAAGGTTTACAGGCATGTCAGAGTATCTTTTGTCAAGGTATTTTCAATTGTTAAAAGTTATACAGTTCGAGACTAAATTTTTCAAAGGTCAACTTGACTCATCATATATTGTCTGTAACTTTTTCTTACTTCTGGACCTACACAACTTTTGTTTAGATCCTTGGATTACCTACTCATCCGCCTCCTCGGTCATTTTGCATTTCCATCATCTCTAAAATCTCATTTAGAACTTAAAGTTTGGATGGTGTAGACATAAAGCAACTAGTCATATAACCTAAATATCTCTACCTCCTAGTCAACTAGGAAAATAAAGAATGTTTATGTCTTTTGTAGTTCCAACCTTGGAAAAGATAAAAGTCCACCTAGAACCCACAAGACACTTAGGACAAGTCTTAACACGTAGAAAGATTAACCAAATCTATGGGGGTGATAGTTTAGAAATGATGGGAAATGTGGCGATAACAGCTAAGTCTAGTGGTACTGAAGTCATAGGGATTATCCCTCATACAATAGCAAAAGAAAACCTTTGTGGGCAAACCATATGTAAGGAAAAGGAAGTTATGGACATCCCTAGGTGTCTTAAAACCATGATCGATAATTCTGATACTTTTATAGCATTACTTGGTGGTCTAGGTACCCTTGAGGAAATATTCGTGGTTGTTAATAGGAATTTATTAGGCATCGCTCCAAACCCCTAGGACTTTTGAATGTAAATAGTTTTTATGATAGTTTATTGAAATTTTTAGATTACGCTGTAGAACAAAATTTTATTATAGAGTCAAAAAGACAAATCTTTATTACTGCTTCAACAACTAAGGAATTGCTTGATAAGATACAAATCATGCATCTAGAATCTGATACTACAACGTCCAAGCGTGATTGGGAGAAAAGAAGCCAAAGGTAGTCATGTGATTTGAATTTCCACTTGTAATCTTCTGGTTTTACCCATGGCATGTATGTCCGTGTTTCATGTGTCATGAATAACTGCTTTCCCCCCATATTCTGTATTTTCTGTGGCATGCTGTTGTTAAAACTTTTAGATTCATTACTCTAATGTTGGGATAGTTGGTAATACGGAGTAATTAATACTCTCAAAATACATCCCATTTAAGGTCTGATCTTTTGTTTATCGATGCTTTTACATTTCTCTAAGCATGTATGATTTGGATAGCTAGTAATACGGAGTGCTTTGTACTCTCAAAACGAATTCGCATTATGTTTGTAATGTATGGTATTCTGTTAATATTTTATGGAAGTATCAAAGTTAATTGTGAGAATACTCTATAGAAAAATATAAGTATATTATTTGGGTTGAATGTTTGTATCATGAAAGTAGTTGTTTATTGAAGAATCCGTCGAGTTTGCTTACAACTATAGGATTCCTTCTAATCCCACTATGTATGATTTTAATAGAAGCACTTATGTTATATATTTTATGATCATGTTTTAATTTATTATGAGTTGGAATATGAAACTAATCATCCATGACTTTTTCTTACTTAGAAAGAAAAAGGAACCCAAAGATAAAGTATACAAGAATTTCTTTAGAAATCTCCTTAATATAATTGTAAATCATGGTCCAGAGACAACAAAGGGCTAGAAAAATGGTATGATCAGCATTTGTACTTCTTTGATCAGATTCCTAAACCATAATACAGTGTTGTAAATTTGGAACTTGTTAGAAATACTTTTGTTGAGGAATTTAGTCTTTAAAGTCAGATTGATGTTTCAAGGAAATAAATGGAGATATGGTAAATCATATTTGGAGACAAATAACATTGAGGGTATAGAGTCGAAAGCGGAATCATAATGAATTTGTGATTTTTTTCTAGTATCATTAGATTTAAAATTTCGAGGACAAAATTTCTTTAAGAAGGGTATAGCTATGACATCCATTATTTTTCTAACCAGTATTATTATAATTAAATTAATTATTAGTGTGTCAATTAAAATTTTTATTTCATTTAAATCTATTTCACATTATTTATTTCTATCTATTTCCAAATTTTCTAAAATTTTTCTATGCCTATTTAACATATTTATCAAAATACCATTGGAACTTCTAATTAATTACAAAAATAATATTTGACATTATTTCCTCTAAAAGTCTCTGATGGAGACTTGATCTTACCAACTCAACCTCTCTTTGTCTCCTCTTTCTTTTATTTTTCTTCTTCTTTTTCTTCTCTTACGACAACTTGCTGAGACTTAGAAAATGCACTTTTCTTAACGTTAAAATCAATCATTTTACATTAATATTTCTCATAAAACTCCTCAATTATAGCAATTTAGTGATAAATAGTGTTTTAGTGACTTAGTGTGAAAATGTGTTTAAAAATGTGTTTTTATTATGTTTTTATGTTTAATAATATTTTTGGTAATTTTTAGAGTCATTTTGGTATGTTAAATATGTGCTTAATCTATAAATAGTTAAAACCATAAAATTTATGTTATGTTATTTTATTTTGAGTCTTAATGTGTTTGATAGTGTGTTTTAAGTTTGTAAATATGTCCTACTATATTTTTAGTAATTTCAAAAAATGTTTTCAAGTCTTGAAAATCATATCTGTGCTAAACCAAAAGAGACTGAAACTTTTATAAGTTTGTTGTTAATTTTGCATGTTTTAACATAAAATAAATAATTTTAATAATTATTTTGTTTGTAAAATAATTAATTTTAGTGTGTTTGTGAATTTAGATTTGAAATCTAGAGGAAAAACGGAACAAAATGGCGCAAAAAGGGACAAAATCAGACATCAAATGCATAAAAAAGATAAACAAAATTCGAATTTGAAATAAAGGGACACGTGGTGTTATGAGAGCCGTTGAATTCACTGCCAAAACAATCTCAGCCGTTCAATCTCTGCGCACGTCAGCTGCCGTCATGCCACACGTCAGTAGGAGAGCGTGCGTCAGCGCTAATGCGTGTCAGGTGGGCCCAAGCTTCCTGAAGTGTTGTCTAATTTAGTGCTCGCATTCCACATGTATTTTGTTTCCTCAGCCATCGAAATGGATTATCAAGACTGATCCGACGGTCTTGTCTCTCGGTCCCATCGGCCTCACTTAGGCCCAATTCATCCCATGTGCTTTGACCGTTGGATCACAAAATGAACGGACCAGATTGTACTCTTTCAGTGCTGCCAGTCACCGCAAAGCAAAGAATCACAAATGAATTCTCAAAGGCCCAGCGTGAAGAAAAGAAAGGAGAAATTAGATCATTATGATCCGAGTTTTTCAAATTTTAAACAATGAAAATAATTGAAAAATTTTCTAAATAGTAACTCTTAAGGCCCTAGAAATACCGAGACATTTGCCTCAGTTGAGAGCAATCCTTCTTTGTAGTGTAAAGCACTGTTGTACAAATAGTTAGTTTTTAATATTTTCGTTTTTGTTTCAGTTGTTAGTCTAGTTTTTTATAAAATATCTTCTAGTTTATGTTATGCCTAATAATATCAGTTGTTTTTTTTCATTAATTATGTCTTTCTAAATTTCTTTTTAGCTAAGAGAAGAGGGGAAATTCTGGCAAAATTACCTTAAATATTTTTAGTTTTTTTTTTAAGTTTTCTAAGCTATTGCAATGCCAAAAAATTTTCTTAGAAAACTTAGGATTTCAATATTTTCTTAACTAGAGCTCTATCAAAATTACAATTTGATTTATCGACGACATAGACTGGCACAAATAATGCTTGAGAAGACCTTGATTACTCATAGACAGAGAATGGTTCGGTAAATATTTATCTTGGTTGTTAATTCAGTTAAGTCATGTTGAAATGTTGCCTATTTATTAAGTTGTGTTTCTGCTACATTATAAACATGGAAAGGTACAATAAATACTTAGTAAATCTTGATTAATGTCGACATAAAATGGTGTAATGTATTCTTAAACCAACTAATAAATAAAAAGAAAAACAAAAATATATTTAAGATAATTGCCAGAATAGAACCTTTAAACCTCAGCCTTGTTATTATTGCTGTTTTATTTCTTTTAATTGTCGTCGTTACTTTGCTTAAGTTATTTTAAATTATCTGCACTTGATGTTAAAGTTCCATTTTAATTTTGTCTGCATTTCTTGTTGTTAAAGTTCTAAATTATCGAAAACAAAGTATGAAAAATGTTGTAAAAATGTGTAAATATTGTAAATATATTCTTTGAATAATAAATTTTAATCCTCAAAATTTTCAGCTTAAATAAAAAGAAAAAGTTAATATAATATATATATTGGAACTGAATAAATCCTTCCCTATGGGTTAAACCTCATATTTACCGAGTAAGTGTTACTTGAGACAACCTTATACTTGGGGTTATTTTAGAATGTGCTAAAAAACTTGATCTCACGTCTATTAAGACTTAGAAACATTTTTAGAAATTACCAAAAATATAGTAGGACATATTTACAAACTTAAAACACACTATCAAACACATTAAGACTCAAAATAAAATAACATAACATAAATTTCATGGTTTTAACTATTTATAAATTAAGCACATATTTAACACACCAAAACGACTCTAAAAATTACCAAAAATATTATTAAACATAAAAACATCATAAAAACACATTTTTAAACATATTTTTACACTAAGGCACTAAAACACTATTTATCACTAAATTGCTATAATTGAGGAGTTTATGAGAAATATTAATGTAAAATTATTGATTTTAACATTAAGAAAAGTGTATTTTCTAAGTCTTATCACAACTCTATCTCTTTCTCTCTCTTGTTTTCTCTCTTCTTTCTTCTCTTTGATTTGTCCAAGATCAAGGATGATCAACTCAGCTTTAATAGAATCAAGAGAGAAATCTGAAGTTATTTTCTTAAATCTTCTAAAATCATAAAACAAAAATAACGGATTTTTGTAAACAAAATAACTAATTTTCTTCATGCTTGAGGTAAGGTTTTCTAAGCTAAAACTTTGATTTAAATTTGTATTTTAGCATAAGATTTGTAAAAAATATGTGTTTAATATTTGTGGATAATTATACAACGTTTTTGAAGTTTGATTTACATAGATCCTTGTTTAAAATGAGTTTTGAACTAGTTTTGATTTTTTTGTTTAGATTTGTATGTTGAGCATAAAAATTTTACGAAAGATGATCTATATGTATTTGGGTGTGATATTTCGTAATGTTTATGCATTTTCTATGTTCTAGAAGTTGGTAATTGAGTTTTAAAGTTTGAAACCTTTGAAAATAAAAAAATTGGATTTCCAAAAATTCTTATGTCAGTAGGTCAGACTTGTCAATTGGCAAGCTGGACCCATCAGCAAGTTCGGCTTGACCAGTAGGCCAAACGTTACAAATCGACAGGCCGACAGAGAGGTCTAAAATGTATAGTTTGATTAGCAAGCCAGAAGTAACCGATTGGTAGGCTGATTGGGCAGTCTAAACTCAACTGCTGATTATGGCACACTAATAAAAATAGATGGTAAATTAACATGATTATAGATTAGGAATTAAATTAAAGTATAGTTGTTTTATACGTCTCAGGATAACGACGTACTTGGAGCTTATGTGGTGAACTTGGTTTCGTAAGCTGGAAGTTTCAACAATACATTCGCCGAGAGATAGGGAATCTATTACTCATTTTTTGTGAGGTTTTATGGAATTAAAATTGACACTTTATATTACAAGATATATATATATATATATATATATATATATTGAACTGTTACTATATGATTATCACTTATGAGACAATAGCATGAACTTTTCATTTAACATACAGTGAGGAATAAATTGATTTAACATGTATTGAATAAATTGAAAAGCATTGTTAGAAAATACACTCTATATATAATAGTAGTGGTTATGAGAAGTATGGTAAGACATGCAGAGAGCAACAGTTACATCTTTAAGTACGAATACCCTAAAAGATAAAGAGGGAGGCGATGGCGCTCCTTTGGGTCAAAAGTCCCAAAACACATTGTACAGGGATTGACTTAGTCAGGATGCAGAGCTTGATGTCCCCTCACCTGACACTCTTGGAATGATTGAAGAGTGAAAAAGCGCACCTATTTGGGTTTTGTTGAGTTGATTGATGAGATACTCTGTTAAAATGTGGATACCTAGAAACATTGATTAATCATGATGTATGTATATATGTATATGTATGAAACTTGATAATGATTAACGTAAAGTATCTACGAGAAATGATCATAATGAATCTTATTAGATGAATAAAATTGAGAACTAACTAACCATACAGGTATTAATATGACAATGATAAAAAACCTAAAGGTGAGTAATGGTTTTCCCTACTAGGCATGTTGTCCCTTATTCTCCTCTTTTTTTATCTTTTTAGGACCCACAAAGTATGAGGTGGTGATAAGAAACATAGTTGAGAAAACTATGCAACTATACTTAGTTGGAGTCTCTTCGTTTATTAAGAATGTTCTTCGTGATAAAGCATCGTATGTTACTATCTATGACTGTATTAAGATGTTTTGAGGGTTGAAATGATGATAATGATAATTTTATATTATTAATTTAAAGATGCTAAACTAAACTGTGGTATGTTGTTGTTTATATTTTTATTTTGATTTGAGCGTTTTCATTTAAGTCCCATGCAAATTTGTTTTAAAGTTTTGTTTTTATTTTTGATCTTTATTTAATTTATTAAAATCTATTAACCCTCACTTAAGGCGTTACAATTTTTTTAAATGTATCTCATAAACAACTTACTATTTAATTTTTCCTACTAAAAACTTTTGCCTCTTTAAAATGTGCTCTACTGGTTTTTTTTTTTTTCCACAAAGTAAAACTTTTAGGAAAATAAAAACTAAAGTATAACTAAATTTTAGAAGAAATTTCAAAGTTTCATATATAAAAAAATTGCAATCTTTATATCGTGTATATATATATATATAAACAAAAATTATAAACAATGCATACGCAGAACTCGCGCTTACCAATGATAGAAAGGAAAAGTCAGTCAAGTCTGCATAATATTGCTATGCATCGGCCGTTTGGAAGCCTAAAAGAGACATCTTGCACAGTCAATGTAATATATTCAACTCATTGCAAAAGGTCAGTCCAAAGGTAAGATGGTTTGGATGGGTTATAATGTGCCGTAGACTGGTACATGTGCAAGGACAAAGTGAACCAAAATGATGGCATAGTTGACTCAACTTTGAAAATTATATAACACATGATAGGGAAAAAGAATAATGTTTCTTTTAAGGAACCCTACTAAACTCCAGACGAGATTTATGCCCAAAGCTATATGTGCCATGAGTTGATGATGTCAAATGATAAGGAGATAACAATTTTTCTTATTTTTTTCTTAAAAGGGGAAAGTTTGCTCTGTTTTTACATGGACATACATATGAAAGCAAAAAACCTATACCGTGCTTGCTTCCTTTTAAAACTAATAAAATCTGAGTAAAAAAACAATTTTCAAAAAACCCACGCACACACACACACACACACTTATATATATATATATATATATATATATATATATATATACACACACACACGTTTGTAAAAGAGATTGGACATAAGAGTTTTTGCGTTAAATGTTGCCGATCATGTGAAGTATGTAAGTACGAATTCAGTCAACTTAAAAAAAGATACTTCTATTTCAAAGTTACTTGAGATTTCACTTTAATTGGTTTTTGGCCGTCGGGTATTGATTGGAGCTTAAAACGAGTTAAGATCATATATTTGCCATGAAATTAGAGCAATGCTAAAAGGTGTCTCAATGGTGTTCAATACCATACATTGAGCAAGTCCTACGATAGAAGATCCACTAGTGGGATTCACACTTTATTAGTCCCAATGTTTAACACCACCGATACCCTTAACATTTTTTTTGTGAAAATTAAGAGAAAAATATGGTTCTAATTAAGTTTTAAAATTAAGCATATAAAATATAAACGAGAGAGGGAGGAGAAAATTAAGAGAAAAATATGGTTCTAATTAAGTTTTAAAATTAAGCATATAAAATATAAACGAGAGAGGGAGGAGATAGAGCTTTTATCTTTAAATAAATTTATCTAAGGCAAACAAACAAACAAAAAGGCAGAAATATTAGGGCTCATCTGATGCGTAGATTCGAAATGCTTTGGTTTAGAACTATAGAACCGTAGGTTCTAAACTGTGTGATTTAAAGGGTGGTTTTGAACTAATGTTTGAAATGTAAAGATTTAAGATGAGAATAATAATTTAAAACGAGAACTAATGCTTGAAAAACTATAATTTATAAAAGAATATGAGAATATAAAAGTTTATATTGTAGAAAATGGTTGAAAATTACCTAAACTCGAGAGGGTGTAAAGTTTAAATTTTAAATGTTTAAGGTGATTTAAAACCGTATTCATGATTTAAAACTACCTCATTTATTACTTCATTAAATATTAGTTTAAACTATTTTATAATTTAAAACATCTTTACAATTTATCACCTACGCATCAAACAGTATATTAGTGTAAAATAAATTAAGGGCCATTCCTTATAAATAACTAGTAAAGGACAAAAATTGAGTGTCTACTTTCAATTTTACCAATCAATGCTGTCTGAAGTGTCACAGTCCCTTAAATAATTTCACATGATTCTTTTGATAGTGGTTGGACTGACACATGTTAGAATGATTATTCATTATTTCCATCATATAAAATTGGCCCGAATTTTCTCCATTATTTTCTTCAAGAATGCCTTTTAGGCGTTGTCAATATCGGGGTCTACACGCCAGTTTTCAGAATGCAATAATGGAATTCAAAAAGAAGTTGAGTTGCTTCCCATTTTGGATTTGGAATGGAATCGCATCTGAATTTCCACCGAGAAAGTTTCGTCTTCACAATTATTGAGGCGCAGAATTCAGTGAAAAAATAGTTTGGACTTGTAAAGTGAGCTTTTTCATATTTCTCACCACCACTGCTATGGTTTTAGAAAAATTTTCCGAACTGTCACTGAAGTGTATCCTTTATATCAAAATAACTCTCAAGCTTTAAAACCAACTTATTATATTCTCTGGACTATAATATTTTTTATATTTACTTATAAATTTTAAAATATGTTGTTTTTTAAATAAAATAATACTTGTTATCCTCATTAAATGGATAAATTTATCAAACCAACTTAAATTACGGTAGTTTTTCACTTTTCCTCCATTTTTTTTCACTTTGAACATATACTCTAAAGACAAAATATAAAAGAGTTTGATACTCAGTTAGTTCATTTAAAGTGAAAAATGACATTCATATTTATCCTTAAGTATCATATCTAATCTTAAATCAAAAGAAAATTTAATAATTCCATCTAGAAAGATAATATTTGGAGTAAATTTGGAGAAATATTGCAATTTAAGGGCACGATATATACGTTTCAAAGTTTAGAAGGCATATTGACACAAATTTAAAAGGCATATTGACACAAGTGACATAGTTTATAGGAATTTGTAAAATTTACCCTAAAGTTTTTTCATCAACAACCCCCAAAATTGTTTTATTCTGCTCTAATGTATGGTTTAAAGGTCTAGCTATCTTGATTTTTTGTAATTTAAGTAACAACCTTTTGTTAATAAACTATTATTTTTCAACAAAATTTAGGAAGATATTGATACATGGGGATTTTGAGAGGGATTAACTGGTTTAAAAAATCAGATTTGAGAAAAATCTAAAAAGAAATTATATCACTCCGTCAAAATTAAGTTTTATATATATTTTGATTTATAATTTTATACCACTTAAAACCTTCACATGCTATCTTTGTACTATTACGGTAGTTTGCCACTTTTCCTCCGTCTTTTTTTCACTTTTGAACATATACTCAAAAGACAAAATATACAAGAGTTTGATACTTAGTTAGTTCATTTAAAGTGAAAAATGACATTCATATTAATCCTTAAGTATCATATCTAATCTTAAATCAAAAGAAAATTTAGTAATTCCATCCAAAAAGATAATATTTGAAAGGCCTTGGAGTAAGTTTGGAGAAATATTGTAATTTAAGGGCACAATATATACGTTTCAAAGTTTAGAAGGCATATTGGCGCACTTGACATAGTTCATAAGAATTCGTGAGAGTTACCCTAAAGTTTTTTCATCAACAACCCCCAAAATTGTTTTATTCTGCGCTAATGTATAGTTTAAAGGTCTAGCTATCTTGATTTTTCGTAATTTAAGTAACAACCTTTTGTTAATAAACTATTATTTTTCAACAAAATTTAGGATGATATTGATACGTGGGGATTTTGAGAGGGATTAAATGGTTTAAAAAATCAAATTGAAGAAAAATCTAAAAAAAATTATATCACTCCGTCAAAATTAAGTTTTATATATATTTTTATTTTCTTTTTTTGATTTATAATTTTATACCACTTAAAACCCTCACATGCTATCTTTGTACTGTTTGTCAATGGTCTTTTCACTGGGGGTTAAAATAAGTAATTCAAAAACATCACGATAGTTGGACTTCTAAAAGTGAATGTCTCGAGTCACAGTGAGATAATTGAATTTTTTGGGACAACAAATGAAAACTACCCTTATTATTATAATGCGTTCTTCACCAACAAAAGAAATCTAGGGTTGACGCATATGGCCCTTTAGGAAACATTTTAGAGTAGTTGAAATTTTAGATAAGTTAATAAATCTCGTATTTCTCAGTAGTCGACCTTTAAGCACCCAACCCAAATGATTTCACTCTTCTTCCATTTATTTTATATTTAGTTATTTTATTCAGCTAGGTTCATGAATTTAGAATATCCAAGGACTAAATTGCGTACAAAATGGAAGCCTCAAAATCAATGCGTGTATCATGGCCAGTCTCATTCATAAAACAAAAATAGCAGGTCAAACATAGAAAACTAGCCTGCACAATGCCCCCCAGTACCTTTATCAAAAATCATAATGTAAGATTATTGGTGTTTTGCTGGTTTGGAAATATTACAAAATTCCCAAAAAAAAAAAATGTGAAAGAGGAACCCTCTTGCCCGTTTCCTATTTTGAATTGCCATAGACATGTTATTCTCCACCATCTATATCTGTAATCTGATAATTAATTTATTTAATATAAAAATGAAACCTTGTTTAGAGTGAGCTAGGTTTGTTTCTTGCACATGAACACACCATGTGGGTTCATTCCCAACAGCCTGTTTTTGAGCTTGAAAGAGGATTCTTTCTGCCACTAATACAGCCAAAAAGAATGTGAAGAACTTCCAAATCCTGTAGTTATTTGGGAATAGAACATGCTTTGCATGTAAACCCAATCACATATTCCCCCAATCTCAAGTAGTTGAGGACCTTATTTTTCCATTTAATTTAGTGGTGCAATAATCCTTCATGTGTTGGTATCACCATACTAAATTATAAAAAAATATTCATATACTTCATTAAGGAACAGTAATGATCCTATAATTTTGTTGGTATAGCAGTAGATATCATTATCTAAAAGCCAAAATTTTCAATCATGAATATTAAATAGGGCATAAAAATGTTAGAGGCTAATCTGATAGTAGTTTTTAAGAAATAAGGTTGATGTAACATAACCTCTTATAATTTATCCTCCTTCTTGGATACTTTGCAGGGACAGGTCATATATTACAGGCATGAGATGTTACTAAGAAGCGGATGTGGTGGAATGCCATTGGCTCTCGAGAAATCCTATATTGACATATTAACTTTTTTAGGAGTTTCAGTTGCATTCTCTTTCTCACTCTTTTTTACACTCTTTGCATTCGTTGTCTGACGTGTGAAATCTACTATCATATTTTCTATTTAAATAACAATTTATAATGTTAGTAGATTTCATGTATCTGAATGCAAAAATGTAAAAGAAAATGAGAAAGAGAGTGATGGTAGCATTTCGGGTGATGGTAGGGTTGAACACCATAAACTAATTGTGACGCCTCAGGGTGGAGGTCAATAAGTTTTAGATAAAGAAGTTGAAATTAAGGTAAATAAGGCAGATTAAACGAGGTAAATAAAGAAAAGTAGATAAATATATGTAAAAAGTAAATAAAGATCATCGGCGGTCACCATCACGTGAATGCCAAGAAGGTGGGGCCGAGATCTTATTCTCATTCACCATCATATGGTCGCTTACCACGAAGGTAGGTAGGTAAATAAACAGTAAATTATAATAATAATAACACTAATGAAAATCATTAATACAAGACTACCGAAAATTATCATTTACAGATTAAATTATGCTATGTATCTAACATAGACGGCAACGACACCGGGACAAGTTGTACAGTCCACGTATCATACAACAGTCTCAAAGAAAATATCATTTTTACTCATAGATCCAGGTTTCAATCCTAGGACCTTCCTTCCTCTTCACACCTAGAATGAGGATTTTCTAAAAAACAAGAAAAATGTGAGTAGAAGACTCAATAGGATAATTATTTTAAAACAAGTTGTTTTAAAAATAGTAGTCAAGAATAAAAGAATTGTTCACAAATCCTTCTTACTAAAATAAATCTCAAATCTTAGCAAATCAATAAAACACTTACTTGTACAAAACTTGATAACAATATCACTGTACGGGTTTTAGAAATCAGAAAGAATATCAAAATACAATTCTTCAAAAATCAAAGACAGAGATCATTCTTAAAAGGAATTATTTAAGTAATAAACTTCGGTCAAAACAATTTAAAAAGGGGCTACCAAAGAAAGGGATAGAAATATCCTACCTCAATTGAAATTCCAATAATGTAAGCTCTAAATAAAATTCACGTATGCTCCATATAAGTTTAAAACCTTCAAAACTATATTCAAAATCAAAAATCACTTTCAACAAATATCATTATGTTAATTTAATTATCAGTGTGCCTTTTGACTCAAAATAATTATAACACAAAATCATAAGCCTTTTCAAATCATTTCTAAATCATTAAATATTAAAAACTCAAAATAAAAATATAAATTTCAAAGTTTACAGTCGGCCTGCCGAACATTCTGGTTCGGCCTAACGAACTTGCACGGTTCGGCCTACCAATGACATGAATCCAGCCTGACGAACTTCAAGTTTCTCCTACCAAACTAGCAAATTTTGAAAATTTCTAAGTTTCGAGTTTCGGCCTCCCCGAACTCAAAACCTAAATTTAAACCTATTTTTTAATTCCCATAGTATAAAAATTGCATAGAAAGCATAGAAACATAGTTTAAAACAGCTAGAAATCATTTTCCCTGAATTTAAACTCAATTTCACAATGGATTTGAAAATCAAAGAGAAATATTAAAACTTAATTAAATTGATTTTAGCTCAAATCAAGTTTAGATCAATGATAAAACACATTCCACAACTCAAATTAAACATTATTCGAGCTTAAGGAAGCTTGGATTTCAACATCCAAGGAAAGTTAAGAAATTGAAATTTTAAAGAAAATGGAAAAGCTAACCTAAATGGTGTCCTTAGATAAAAAACTTAATGATTGGAACTTGTTTCTTGCTCAAATCCATGAGAAAATCAGAGAAGAAGAGAGAGAAAGAGAGTGTGCAGAGAGAGACGGGAAAATGAAGAAAGAAAGAGAGATGGAAAAATGAAGGGGTCAATGCCATTTTTGTAAATATAAGAAAAATGTGGTGTAAAAATATCATTTGGTATTTTAAAAACCAAAAATCAAATTTTTAAATGTAATAGATGAGATAAAATCTTAAATGACTAAAATTAACATTAAATTCAAACTTAGCACACTTAACAATTAAACTTAACATAATTATTTCCATTTTAAAATTCAAGGGTGTCACACTAATAGAGGGTGAGTCTCACAGCATGGTATCCAATAAGTAGGGTTCACTTTCTCTTAGTTGTGATGCTTTAATATTGGTGTTGCTTTCAAGCTTAGACACACACATATGAGGTCTACCTTCTCTAGCTATTCTAAAATAACTAAAGTTATTGACTTAAATATATTTGATGAATCTAATGTATGATTATTAGCACAAGTACTTGTGGCATATGGTAACAGTAATCTTGACTCCTGATTAGGTGTTGTTGAACATGTGATCAATGGTTTCCACACATTCAATGTCTTAATATATTAGACGTGTATGCCCTAAGAAGTAAAAATATAATATATTTTTGGCGACATTTTTATCAATAAAGAATTTATTTATTATTTATATACTAAATCTTGTCTTCTTTACATTCATATTTATTGAATATATGTTAAGCAAATAATAGTATGAGACTGTCAGTCTAAACCTTTAAGAATTAGTCATATGATGGACAGATTATGAGAAAGACACGATTCTTAAGGTGATGGTCTAAATTATAAGATCCGCAATCGAGGGAATAAAGTTGGGCGCTTTATTCATGTAAAGATTGTTATGTTGTCATATCCCAAGCAGCAGATAGTTTATCTTGGCCATCGGAGGTGGACTCCATAAATAAAACATTGGTGTATTGTCATAGGTGATGATGTGTTGGATCGGGATATAAAGTGCATTGATTTGGATTAATAATTCTATCTTAGCAAATCGATTCACTTTAGACAATTATTTGTATTATATCTTAATCCTGAGATGAATAGTGGCCCTATTGTCTTGAATTATGTCTTTTGATATACCAAAAAGTGACATCCACATTTTATAATAGTACGCATGTCAGTACGTTGGAGGCATAACTCTTGATGGCGTAGACCTGTTATTTATAGATATGGAATCCATAGCTCCTCTTTAGGAGTAATTGATATATCCTCTTATATGCGTTATCCTGTAATTGAAAAACTAGAGCACTCAACCATTTGGATACATAGGTGTAACCAAATAGTATACTGTCTTTGAATGGTAAATTTTTCGATGGTCAGATAATAGAATGTAAGATAAAAATAATCAAGAAGGTAAGAAGAACTTGTCCTTAAGCTGATTTTGGATAATCCTATGGGGATACGATACATTATGATATGTCATAAAGACTTAGCTATTCGGGCTTCATAATTCTATATAGTTCGAAACTGCAGTCTAAGCTTTTAGTGGAGTAGCATTATGGCTGATAATTATGAAATGTATATCTGGGATATTGGGCTTCATAATTATCGGGAGCTTGAACTATATAGGTCCATCAGATTCCCTTTGCTAGCTCACAAAAATCCTGTAACAATACGACGCGCTTTTTTAATAATTTGTGACTTATGTCAGATTTATCAGATTAGCTAAAATTTAATAAAATCAGATAATTTATGTTTGTTTATCAGTTGAATTAATTTTGTGATAAAATCAATTTAAGATAAACTTGTTGAATTATTGGGAGCAGATAATTCATGTATGTTTATTGGTTGGTTTAATTTTGAATTAATTTAAGATAAACTTGTTGAATTATCAAGAATATTTATTTTCCTAGAGATTATCTAAGTATGACTGTTTTAATCAGATAACTTCTCTATTAGGTTATTTAAATTAAAACTGAGGCTCTATCTCAAGAATCTCAAGTGGGAAATAAATTCATAGGGATCTTTTATCGGAGGTTTGGCAGGCCGATCTTTGAGTTCAGCCTGCCGATTGAGGAGGTTTGGCAGGCTGATTTGTTAGTTCGGTCTATTGACTGGGCGATAAAAGGATCACGCGTTTCTACACGAATTTTATCAAATATCGATTCTGATTCGATTTTTTGAGGCCTTATTTGATAAGGACTGGCTCCTGAGCCCAACCTCTATGAAAACGAGAGTGACTCTTATTATTATTTTGATCAGTTAAGAGATTAAGAGTGAGACTCTACCGGTAAGACTCTAGAAACCCCTTGAGAGCTAGTGTTCACAAATCATGAACTATAGCTTTGGGTTCTCTCAATTGGTTAGAAGGAAAATCACTTGGTGGAAAGGCTGAACGACGTGAGCCCACACTCACTCCTATCGTGGATAGAGAATAGCAAAGACGGCCAGTTAGTTGAGGTCCTTTTGAAACGTTACTTCTCTTCATGGATTGTAGGAGTTATTCGGCATTCAAAGGTTGGTAAGATCTAGTTAATTTATTCATGTAGCATATCAAACTTGTATTTTGAAAAATACTTTGATATAAAAAAATTTTAAATTCTACTGCGTACTATTTTTCTAACATAATATGAATATTTGTTTATGTACTTGGTAACTATATTTTGCCATTAATCAGGAGCATCTAATGGTTTGATATGCACTTGGATATGGTTTTGTGGGCATTGGGCCGGTATAGTACACTAACAGGCTGACCTTGGTTGGGTTATGGAGAGCTTTTGGTTTTCTCTCATATGATACAAAATTTGTCATCATGGAAACTGCTACAATCATGAATAGGGCGATTGGGATTTTATTTTAGTAATTATTTTCATAAATTTCTTCCCGCAAAATACATGATTCATCCATGTGCTTTCTAAATTTTTAAATAGGTTTATTTTCATACTCTCAATTATATAAAATTGTTCAAAATACCTTTTCGTTCAGATCTATGTATAATACTGACAAAAAATTGACGTTGCACTAATTGTAATTGCTAGACGAGTTAATATGAGATGAAAAGTTTGCGGTATTTGATATCAGGGTGTTAATAGAATTTGTCAATCTGTTTAATTCATCAAGAAAAATTAAAAGTTTAAGGGCATGGTAAAGAGTTTTGAAAAACAATGGCAAAGTAATGATTTTAAAAGTTCAGTGAAGAGTATTTAAAGTTGAGGAGGTAAAGTGTTAATTTTTAAATTTCATGTGACAAAGTTGAAGAAACCCTAAAATTGAAGATCATTGGTGTTGACAACCCTTGAATTTATTTGAATTGCAGGTTGTTAGGCAGACTATCACTACAATATGCAAAGATCCAGTGTTATTTGCACGGTAACAAAAGAATTTCAGTTCAATAAGATTAAGCACATTTTCAACAACTGAAATTCAAATTTCAAGTTACATCAGTTTAGATCGACACTAGGTCAAGTGGAAGTATCAAGATATATCTTATACTTAGGTCTTTGCTTATTGAAGGAAGTCTTACGACTTTCATTTTTAGAGCTTCAACATGAGAGAAACGCCAGAGCAATCCTTCAGTGAAGGTTTGAGGAAGAGCCCTTGTAGCTCGGAGTAAGTTGGACACTAAAGACTTAAAGCAGGATGAAGAGTTTGAAGGAGAGTTGAAGAAGGATATATCATGGGTTCCTATATTGGTTAAGTTTCTAAGCATTTTTGTAATCTCAAACATTACAACTGTAATTTGGTATTGGTCAATCCTTCTTATATCTAACATGAGTAGCATTTGTGATTTTTTTTTTTCTCGCAAGGATTTTTGGCCATGTAAAATAACCATACCTTTGTGTTCAAAAGTTTTATGCACTTTATTTAACACAATGATTTTTTTTCTTTTTTTTGTTTATTGTACTAACAAGGTATTGTTAAGGTGTTTTGTTCACATAGTTAGTTAGTTTGTTGAGTTTGCTAGGTCTTATAATTTTAAATTTAGCTCAAATTCATGGTTTGAACAACATTACCAATACCATAAATTCCTTTTTTAAAAAATTAATTTCGTAATTTCTTTCTAAATTATATACAGTTGTTCAATAGGCCTTCTTGATTTTCAAATGGGTTCATGCCCTCTAACAGAAAGTTGATATTACACTAATTGTAATTGCAGGGCAAGTTGATATAAAATCAATAATTTAGGAGTACATTGATATATAACCAATAGTTCAAGGGATATATTGAGACGACTTTAGATGGAAGGAGTGTTCCAAATGATTTTAAAGAGCTAAGAGGGTGAAATGAAGGCTTTAAAATTTTAGAATGTATTGGACTAGGATGCATAATTAGGGGTTAGTTACGAAATTCTTTCTCTTTCCTATCAGGATAAGTTCAAGATTTGGCACTCCACAACTCTGTCTTGAGGTCTTCACTCAATTAATTGAATCGATGAGAGTGAAATTAAGCTCATTTGTGTAATACAATTAGGTCAGCTTCTTTCCTTTCCATTAATAAGTTTAGTTATAATTACAGCACTGATATATATATATATACATATATATCTATATATCTTGATGGGGCAATAGCCCATTCCTCGCATCAAGGTGGGCCCATCCGTGGCCCCTAACTCGGGAATTCCGTCTGTCTTTGCATATGTCAAACGTCGATGGCCCTAATATGTTAGGAATGGTCCTACGGAGGTTACATATTATAATTTGTGGAAAGGCGCCAATGGAGATGGCATATTAGCTTCATTCATGTGTGTATTCTCCTCAACTCCTTCCCACTCACCTTCTGACCTTCTTGACTCACCAGAGTGGAACTTGTTAGAGCAAGAGAAGTAGGATTAACTCGGTTGATCTCTCGGACGTCATTTTACCTAGCAAAAAAAACCCATAATTAGTGTATTGTCTATACTGAATAATATTTTCAAAATAGCTTGGAATATACATTTCTCAATTTTATCACACCATGACAAAAGGTCTACACATGGATCTGCTACAAGTTACATAATCTGGTTAAAAATGTTACACAAAGATACACAAACTAAATGTTTGCTTAACATATCAAATAATTGACACACCACACGATGTAATAAGCCAAATCTTTCTCTCTCTTTTTTCTTATCGTTTAAACCTATTACCATTGCAAGGGCTACACATATTGGGTATAAATAACAATTTCCATATAAAAAAAAAAGGATACACAAAGGATATCGTTCTTCACAATTTGGAAAATAACAAACAAGCAATCTAGTATTTCTAAATCCTTTGTTTTTGCTCTTTTTTTGCATTTAAACGGATTACATTTAATTCAAGATTTCTGGGCTTATGAAATTGTGCTCAACTGTTTGAACTACCACAATTATTCTTAAACTATATCATCCAAATTTATAGGATTAGGGTGACAACGTACATTCCGAACTTCTAACTCCCCTAACAAATCATTCAATCACTCTATAACCACATTTTTTAAATTAGAAAAACTAAGAAGATTCTATAGGCAATAGATTAAAAATTTACATACAACCGTCCCAAAATCAAACAAAGCCCCACGGTGGGAAGATTACACAATGCTTCGCAAAGATCCTCAAATATAAAAAAACATTATTACTTAGTTACAAAAAAGGCGAATTTATAAACATCGCACAAATACAAATGCAAAAATTAGTTGCAAAACTGTCTTCCTTTGCCTTTGGCAATTCTAGAGACATACAACCCTGCTGTTATCGTTGATTTTTCTTATATTTGAGTCAAGACACAATCTCTCAAACATAGGCAAAATAAATGCTCGATACTTCCTCTTTTGATGAAATAATAACTTTTAAACTACTCGTCATTCAAGCGGGTTACATTCCGTTGTTCATTTCTTCTACCAGTTTTAATTAAAAAAAGCTATCAGGACATGGCCTATACGTACTTCGTATAAAAGTGTTATTTGCAATTGGTTTGATATACAATTTGCATGTTCATCAAACGGATGTAAAAACAACATTTCTAAATGGTGATCTTGATGCAGATATTTATAGAGAACAACCTAAGATTTTGTGTTCCCTGAGAATGAGAAGAAGATGTGCAAGTTAGTCAAGTCGTTTTATGGTCTAAAGCAAGCACCAAAATAGTGGCATAAGAAATTCGACTTTGTTACTTTGTCACACCATAAAATACCACAAGTGTATAAAGGGCATATTAGACCATCATCTAATGTCCACTTTTAATGATGGTTTTTGCAAAAACAGCCGTTAAAAGCCTTGAAAATTAAAAAAATATTCTCACCGAAACAATTTCTTCTCAAAGAATAATTTTGATTATTATTCACAAATTTATGTCCTTTTATTTAATAAACTTGATTTGTATCTAATAAAGAAAAAATCCATAGTAATTTCAAAGAATAATTTCAAATATTATTTATAAATTTACATCCTCTTCTTTGATAAACTTGATTTGTATTCAATGTAAAAAAATAATACATAATGATTTTCGAAGATGTATACAATAAATATGCATATCACACAAATAATTTAAAAACCATAGCCAAAGTTTAGCTATGAAATTTAACAACAGTAAAAAAAATAAATACTTAACCAAACACAAAAGAAAATTCAAAATTAAAAAAAAAACTTAAATTTAAATATAGGAAATTTCACAAAATTCTAAATGAACATAAATTTTGACGCTCAAGGCGGAGACGGAGGTGGTGGTGGTGGCATTGATAACAATGGTTTGACGGTGAATCACAGCATTGGAGATAAGAGTTGAGGGAGCGAGAAGCAGAGGAGATGAAAGAGAGAGTGGAAGGATGAAAGAATTTAGAGAAGAGTTAGAGATAAAGGTTGAGGGAGTGAGGAAGAAATAGTTAAGAGTTGAGGAAGAAATAGTTAAGAGATGAGGAAGAAGGAGATAGAGAGAACTTAGAGAGAGCATAGGGGATTTAAGAAAAAAATTTTAGAGCTTGTAAATTTGATAGAGTGGATTGAATTAAAGTGTTAGTGGAATGGAAGAGAGTGTTCAAAATTTAAGAAGGAGATAAAAAAAAAACTAAATTTTTTTGGGAAAAGAATGAGCGAAAAAATGTCCTTTTTTAGAAAAAAAAATGTTAACATTAGACGATGGTCTTGTGAAAACCATTATTTAATTTAGCACATTAGACGACGGTTTTATAAAAACCATCATCTAATGTGTGCATACAAATCTTCAAAATATAGGAATTTTTGTGTCGTGTTTTTTAATATATATGACGATAATTTTTTATAAAGCGTTGTAAATTAGGCATTGTCTAATCTTCTATTTGTAGCAGTGAATGTCAATAAATATATTTATTTTAGATTTACAAATTATTTTGGTGTGATTATTTGTTTATATGTTGATGACTTGCTTATCTTTGGAATGAACATGCAAGAGGTAAATGATACTAAGAAGCATCTAACTTCATAGTTTAAGATTAAAGATATTTGTGAGGTAAATACTTAGGTGCAAAAGTCAAGAAGCATAGTGAGAGTTGCTCATTGTGTCAATCTCATTATATTGAGAAAGTGCTTCTTAAATTCAATCATTTGAAATTGAAATAAGCGAATACCCAGTTTGATTTTAGTATTAAATAACTAAAAAAATTATAGTAGAGCAATAAACAACTAAAATATACTAGTGCAATTGGTAGCTTAATGTATACAATGTATTACACAAGGCCATATATTGCTTATGTTGTATGCAAAATGTCAAAGTTTTTGAGTAATCCAATATAGAACATTATGATGTAATAGAAGGATATTTAGTTATCTTAAAAGGACTTGAGATTATTTTATAACAATTATCTTGTAATCCTAGAAGGGTACACAAATACTAGTTAGATAACCAGTGCAAATGATAATAAATCTGCATCTAGTTGGATCTTTATAATTGCATAAGGAGTTATATCTTGGGCTTTCAAGAAACAAACTCGTATAACTCACTCTATGATAGAGTTTGTGTTTATATTACTCGCAGTTGTGGGCAAAGAAGTAAAATGGTTGAAAAGTTTGTTATTTGATATTGAGTTGTGGCCACAACCAATGCCATTGATTTCTTTGTACTGTAATAGTGAAGGTATTTTGTCTGGAGCTTATAACAAAGTGTACAATGAAAAGTCTAGATATATTAGCTTGATACAGGAGTATGTGAAATAACTAATAGCATATTGTGTAATTAATATTGTGTATGTTAGGACAAACAAGAACCTAGCAGATCCTTTGATGAAAAGTCCATCGAGGGATATACTCAAAGACACATCTAGTGAAATGGGACCAAAATCTTTTCTTTGAAAAAGTCACCAATAATGGTAACCTAATTATGTAATAGTTGTACTGCTATTTCATAGTCAAATAGGTAAGAACAAGTCATTGATAAGTGATGGGTTGGGTAATGAAACTTATTTGTCCCTTTCAGGACATTTAGTACAAATAGCTACATGTTGAGGTTGAGTATATACGCTTAATGAAATTCAAGTCTCAAATAGCTAGAGACATGAATTGAAACTTCACTTGAGTGAACATTAGAAATGATGTTTCTGACAAGACCGTGGTTTATTCTTGTTTATTCATGTATCCAAGATAGAGCATAAGGCCTAATAGCACTACATGATTGAGACATAATTTGAAATTGGCATAGCTCATATGTGATGTATTTTTGGTATTTGTTTAAGAGACAAGATTCAATGCATAACGTAACTCTATCTTGTGAATACTTTGACATATGTTTACTAATTGAAGGTTTAAATCGAAAGATACCCTCTTATATGTATGAGTTTATTGTTATTGAATTTGGAGAAATATTACAATCTAGTAGAAGATTGTGAAAGAGATTGTACTTTTCTTTGAGTGTTTGGAATCAACGTTTAGTGTCATAATGCTAGAAACTTGAAGACGTGGTACTGGAATCTTGCTCAAAATTTTGATGGGACAAAATGATGGCACCACGACATTGTGAAATTTTGGCATTGGTGTCACGGCGTTGGCTCGACAACACTACAGTGCCAAGAAGCTGGTGCCACAATGACCATTCATCATTTGCTAATATAGAAAAGTTGCACTAGCATATGCGGAATGTTAGATGACGGTATTTAATCATCATCTAAAGATTGGACGATAGTTTCCATGGTCATGGAAACAATCATCTAATCCAGAGTCAAAAAATCCCAAAGATGGAGTTTGATGATGGTTTATAACCGTCATCTAAAATGGACCAAAGATGGAGTTTGACGCGATGCGCCCATATTAGACGATGGTTTTGTTGAGAAACTATTGCCTAATTTTAGCTTAGATTACAATATTATAAAGAAACTATCGTCTAATGGATACTATTACTGAGAAATTATTGTTGTTTTGGTCATTTTTCCCACAGGTGGCCTGATATTTAGTGATTTCATTTTGTTGCCTTACAATTCATAGATATTAACCATATATTTACTATATTCCACACTTGATAAAATAAATAGTTATAACATATAAAATATTTAAAACAACTATAAATTAAAAGAAAACATTAACAAATTGAACATGCAATTTCAATAAACTTTCACACTATTCATAAGTTAAGCCCAGAAAGCCTAATTTTGTATATTAAATGCACCCTTAAGTGAATCTTAATGTCAAAAAACAATGATGAAAAATACTTCTCAAGTATGCACAAGGTCTTCACCAACTCTTCTTGTATTGGATCTAGCTTCATTGGAGCATATAGAGTTGAAGAACAAACAAAACTTTGAAAGTGCATATCTCACCGCTGACGAAAGAATTCCACGCAACGCAAGTGGGAACAATTATTGCATCAAAGTGTGACAATCATGCGTCTTCATGTCAATAAGTTTCAAGTCCTTCATTAACACCAAGTTTTTAAAGTTTGAAGAATGCTCTTCCGAAACTTTGATCAAAACAAGCCGTTCACAAAACCTTTTCTTCTCTTGTCTCGATAAGGTGTACTTTCTCGAAGGCAAATAAGTCCGAGCACCTCTTTTCTTAGGAGCTAAATCACCTCTTATTTTCATTTCAACAAGATCCAACCGTGTATTGAGATGATCTTTAGTTTTGCCAAAACTATCAAGCAACGTACACTCTATTGATTCAAAAACATTTTTCTCAATGTGTATGATATCCAAACAGTGACGAATGAAAAGAAGACTCCAATATAGAAGTTGAAAAAAAAATTGACTTCTTCCTCCATGATCCTTCTCCCACTGGCGCATTCTTCTTTTTTTATCACTTCCCAAAAAAACACTTTGATATTCTTCATCATCTTAAACACTTGGTCATCTATCAACAGTCTTGGAGGTCATCTTTCTTCAGTCTTGCCATTAGATGCTTTCTTTTGTCTATGATATGGATGGTTCCTCGGTAAAAATCGGATATGGCCATCGTAAACTGTCTTCTTACCATACTTCAACCGAAATGAAGATTCATCCGTCACACAAATAGAATAATCTATTGAATTCTTGACTATGTACCAAGAAAGGTTATTTATATTCCATATCAATCTTGCTCAGAGTATGAAGGTCTCCTCACAGTAAGCATCTTGGACTTTTATATCACTTTCCCATAATCTTCTTAACTCAATGATCAATGGTACTAAGTACACATCAATGTCATTTCCTCGTTGATTAGGTCCAAAGATCAGCAAAGTTAGCATCGAGAACTTTTGTTTCATGCACAAGTCTAGTGGAAGATTGTAGTTGACAAGAATGACTGGTCAAGTACTGCGCTTAGTATTTTGGTTACTATGAGGATTCATTTTATCGACAGATAAAGCAAGATAAAGATTGCTGCATTATGCACTAAAATCTAGATTCTCCACATCAAATGTCTTCCATTGTTTGGCAGAATGTCTCAACATGCCATCATTAATCCTCCTATCATGGTGCCAAGTTAAATCTTTTGCATGATTTGTGTTGCAAAATAATCGCTTCAAGTGCAGTTCTAATGAAATGTACCATAATAACTTAGCTGGTACACCTTTTATTCCCTCCAAAGGACTCTTAGCTTTCTTCCATCGAGACTTATTACACATCGGGCATTCATCTAAGTCTTCACTCTTTCCAATATAGCATACAATCGTTTGGGCAAGCATGTGTCTTCTCGTACTCTATTCCTAGAGTACTCAACGTCTTCTTTGCCTCTTTCAAACTTATCGACACTATTATTATTTAGAAATGCATCATGTAAAAAATCTAAAAGTCCTGTGAACTTAAATTGGACCACCCAACCGTTGCCTTCTATTGGAAAAATAGTACGTAGTGGAATTTTAAAAATTTTATATCAGAGTATTTTCTAAAACACAAGTTTGATACGCTATATGTATAAATTAACTAGATCTTACTAACCTTTGTGTGCCGAAAAGCTCCTGCAATCAGTGAAGAGAAGTAACGTTCCAGAAGAGCCTCAACCAACTGGTCTTCTTTGCTATTCTCTATCCTCGATCAGAGTGAGTGTGGGCTCATACATACAGCTCTTCCACTAGGTGACTCTCCTTCTAATTAATTGAGAGAACCCAAAGCAAGTGTTCGTGATTAGTGAACAAGAGCTCTCAGGGAGTTTTTAGATTCTCACCGATAGAGTATCTCTCTTAATCTCTCAATTGATCTGAATAACTTATGTGACTTACTCCCTATTTATAGAGGTTAGGTCCAAGGTCAGTCCTTCTCAGATTAGGTCTGAAAAATTTGAATCAGAATCAAATTTGGATCAATATCTGATAAAATCCCCTTGAAAATGCGTAATCTTATCCTTCGCACATCGGCAGGCCAAACTTGCCCATCGACAGGCCGAACTTGAGGATCGGCATGCTGAACTGCCAAAAAAATATCTCAGCGAATCTTTTATTTTTCACCTAAGATTCTATAGGATAAAGTCTCAATTTTAATTCAAATAACCCAATAGAAAAGTTATCTAATTAAAACAACTTTATCTAGATAATCTCTAGGAAAATAAATGAATTTCTAATAATTCTACAAGTTTATCTTGATTTAATTTATTCAAAATTAAATCAACTGATAAACAAACAAAAATTATCCGATCCCAATAATTCAACATGTTTATCTTGAATTAATTTTATCATAAAATTAATTCAATCGATAAACAGACATGAATTATCTGATTCTTTCAAATTTTAACCAATCGAATAAATCTAACATAAATCATCAATTATTAGAAAAGCACGCCGTATCGTTATAGGATGTTGTGAGCTAGCAAAAAGGACCAAATAGACCTATATAGTTCAAGCTCCCGATAATTACAAAACCTAATATCCCAGATATACATTTTATAATTATCAACTCCAACGCTACTCCACTAAAAGCTTGAAGTTGCACTCTCGAGCTATATAAAATTACGAAGCACGTATAGCTAAGTCTGTATGACATATCATAGTGTATCATATCCCCATAGGATTATCCATAATTGGCTTAAGGACAAGTTCTGTCTTACCTTCCTAATTATTTTTATCTTACGTTCTATTATCTCACCATCGAAAAAATTACCATCTAAAGACAGTATACCATTTGGTTATTACACCTATGTATCCAAATGGTTAAGCACTCTAGTTTTCCAATTACAGGATAATGCATATAAGAGGATTTCACTACTCCTAAAGAGGAGCTATGGATTCTATATCTATGAATAATAGGTCTACGCTACCAAGAGTCATACCTCCAATGTACCAGCATGCATACCACTATTAAGCTGTGGGTGTCACCCTTTGGTACATCAAAAGACATAAGTCAAGACAACGGACTCACTATTCATCTCAAGATTAAGATGCAATACAAATGATTGTCTAAAGTGAATCGATTTGCCAAGACAGAATTATTTATCCAAATCAATTCACTTTATGTCCCGATCCAACACATCGTCACCTATGACAACGTGCCAATGTTTCTATTCATGGAGTCCACCTCCGATGGTCAAGACAAACCATCTCCCAATAAGGATATTGACAACATAACAATCTTTACATGAATAAAGGGCCTAACTTTATTCCCTCGATTACGGATATCATGATTTAGACCGTCACTTAAGAATCGTGTCTTTCGCATAATCTGTCCATCATATGCCCAATTCTTAAAGGTTTAGACTAACAGTCTCAGACTATTATTTGCTTAACAAACATTCAACAAATATAAATGTAAAGAGGACAAGATTTGGTATATAAACAATAAATAAATTCTTTATTGATAAAAATGTCTCCAAAAACTTATTACATTTTTACTCTTTAGGGCATACATGTCTAACACCTTCAAATTCCATAATCTAATCATTCCAGATAATTTAGTATACTTCGAACACCTGTTATGCATCTTTCATCATCATCTTAAATAACTTCAGTCACAAAGTCTTCTTTCATATTATTCATCATGTCAATCATGTTACTACTATAATCATCCTCATCAATATGACTAACATGGATATTTCCCCTTACCATGCCATATCCACACTTGATAAGTCCAATCAATCCTATATCGATATAAATAAAAACCTAACATCATCATATGTTTGCCTTCTAATGTTTCCACACTTAACAAAGACAATGAATCACACTCTTTTTCATACTAGCCTTAGCAAAAGCCACAAAATCCTCAACCTCTTTCTTATATTTATCACTCATTCTTTTAGCAATAATCAATTTCTTATCCCTTACTATATAATTAAATCACAATTTACTTAATGTAACATACACAAAACAATCAATAGATAAATATTAAAAGAAAACTTAAAAACTAATAAACACAAAACTAACATATTTATCAAATTAATAACAAATTATATAAATAATCCCTAATTAATTTCAAACAATCCACTTGCAAAACATTAATTCAAAACTAAAAACACTCAAAGCTAAGAAATTAATTGAAACCAAAATAAGAAATTAATTGAAATAGCTCAAAACTAAAAACCAAAAACACTAAAACTAAACCCCAAAGATAATGAATAAATTCTAAACAAATTCAACAAATAAGTTACAACCAATAATTTCAAATTATTTGTAATTACTAAAATCCATTCTAAAAACATAAAAATAAAAACCTAATTATTAACTAAACAACTAATATAGTGAAAAAATCTAACAAACAAATAATAATAAATAGATAACAAAATATACCAACTAATAAATACCTAAAGGAAATGATGAGTGGTGACTAGTGGTGAAGAAATGGAAGGGTAATGGGTGACGGGTGGTGAGGAAAGGAGGCTGATGGAGAGGCAAAAATGTGCCAGTGGCGACCCTGATAGCAATGAGGACGATGAGAGAGAGAACAACGCTAAGAGAGAGAGGAAGTTAGAGGATCATGAGAACGAGGACGGCGCTTAGGGAGAAGGGTTTGATTTTTGAAAAGAGAATTACAATACATGGTTTGATTTTCGAACAAGCGGGGTTAAGAAGACACTTTTGACGATGGTTTTAACTAAAATTGTTGTACGAAGCCATCTCAAAAAAGCAAAAAGATCTTCATGTAATTTATGATGACGATTTTCTTAGAAACCGTCGTCTAAATTGAGTCATATAATCCACCTTTTGTTGTAGTATTGTGACTTTGTCTTCTTTTAAACTGTTATGTTGATTGGTTGCATTCTTTCATTTGAAATTGACAACCTACTGTCAACAAACATATCTATTGTAACAGATACATTAATTCACAAAATAACACCTTTATGTGAAAGATTACATAGATTACAATGGTTGTGTCCATTCATAAAAAGACACCTATATTTCTTTATTAATTCTCTAAAATTTTCAGATTTTATAACTTGTTCTGAAATACCAAATTATTACTAGATATAATGTTCATGGTCTGTTGTATCTTAGGGGTGATTTGTTGCAATAACCCCTAGCAAACTTTATAGTGAGAGCAAATAAAACTTTTAAAAAAATATTCCTATAAGTCTCAAATCCAATAATCGTTTCTCGATTTCTCACTTTCATTTTTCAGAATCCTTCAACAAGTTCTCCATAGATTTTCAATCTTTTCAAGGGGGGAAAAAAGAAACACCATTTGGTATTATTTTCAAAATAGGTGAAAATATTTTTGTTTTAGAAAATGAAAATTTTTTAGGAATTGTGCTGAGTGTATTTTTAAAATTTTTGCCCCGACATGCGTACAAAAACATTTTCAAAAATTCTGAAAACAAAAACAAACGGGGCCGTAATTTTCACATGTGTAAAACCATACAAAATTAAAAGCGATGAATCTGATGAAGAAGATAACATTTAAAGAGTTTAAGGGTCTTTCATTAAAATTAAAAAATAAAAAATCAAAGAACCACTTATTAACGAGTTTAAGTGCCAGCAATGCAAATTATTATTACTTTTTATTTTTATTTTGATGAATTGCAGTTTTTTACTGAAGAAATGACCATTTTACTTTAGAAATTACCGAGAGCATGTGGCAGCTATAATCAAAGCTACATGAGGGGGGCATGACAATATAGCATTTCTTAGCTTGTTTAAAGCTTAATTGCATGCGCACTGTACTATTTGTAATTATATTAAAGTTAATCAGTTTGATTGATAAAGGCAGGAAAAGAGCATAAAATATCACGTCGGGGTTGGCATTTTTTACATTAATCATGAACCTCAAAATGGAAATAACCTTTGTTTTACAAGAAACAAAAGTATCAATCATACTCCTCTTTCCCCCCTGTAAAGTATGAAGGGAAATTGGGACCATAGGTTTAATGGCCACTTTTTTTTTTTTTTTTTCCCAATTCTTAACAATCATTGGAGAGAGAACGATATATATATGATTTCTTAAAGCTGAAGTAGGGATTCAACAATTGTACCAAGTGGAGGTTCTTGTTTTTTGTAAAGTGGGGCATTATTTTCCCCCTTGTTTTTTAGGGGAAAAAACATAGGAGAAAATGATTTGGACCGTAAACTGAACAATGTAATTCAAAAGTTCGCATCTAAAACACATGCTAGCATAAGGGGACGTGCCTCTTTTCTTTTAGATGTTTTCCTTTTTTTCTCTCTTAAGGATTTTATTTAAAGTTATTATGTATGGTTAAGACTATTTTTAATATTAATTTTTTCTCTCATTTTATAAATTTTGAGCATGCATATTTTCTAATAAGACATATTTATGAAACTGCATAATTGTAAATAGAGGAACTAAGTTCAGTAAAAGTAGTCAATAGATGTATAATTTTCTCACTGCCTTTGGCTTCTTCTAATGGCAGGCATGTGCCTCCTCTATTCTTGCTTTTCGGGTACCACTTCATCAAGTATCAAACAATCAGTTAACGATTCGATTGATTTCTTCTTGTACTACAACAATAGTTTAAAAACCATTGTGGAATTCTATTGATTCTATTTCACAATGGTTTAAAACTATCGTAGAAAGTTTACACGACAGTTTAAAAATAATCGTGAAATCTAGTGTTGTGATAGTCTTACTAGTTTTCACATGGTTTTTTTGCCGTCATTGAATGTGATTTTTTTTTTTCGGCGGGGAAGGAATTTCTTAGAAGCTTTCACGATGATTTTTATCGACAACTATCATAGTATGTAGTAGCTTTGATGATGGTTTTGGACAAACACCGTCGTGGTAGCTTATTTTTTATGACGGTTCTTGTTCAAAACCGTAGTAAAAAATTGGTTTTTTAGGCAGATTTTACAACGATTTATCTAATAAATCGTTGTAGAAAATTGGTCATAAGGAAAAAAAATCCCAAATTTCTGATGTTTCACAAGATGGCCAGTCTATGTGCTATCTAATACAATACCCTAATTGCAAAATCATTTACTTACATTGAACAATAAAATTTTTACAAAATTATATTATTTTAGCATTGTGCAAAATTAAAAGAAAAAATACAATTTTTTTAAAGATATCTATTTTTTTCCCGAATATCCGTTGACGCCGACAATATCTACGATATTATCCATAAATCAAAACCTGGACAACCTCGGCGATATCAACATTTTTGTCCTTGACAAGGATAAAAATTTCTACGATATTGTCGATATTTCTACAACAATATCTATATTTTGAAGTCTCAGTATAAATATGGGGGGAAGGATTTTTCTTCTAGGATATCTGTAAAAATCTACAATGTCCATAAATATCCATAATATCGGTAAATACCTGTGAAAATCTAGGATAAATTTAGAAATTTCTACAAAATATCCAAAAAGGCAAAGAAAATTTTCTTTTTTGCATAAAATTCAATTTTGTAGGACTTTTTTTTAATTATTTTTCAATAAATTGTGACTAATATTTAAACCTAAAGACAATAAAAAAGTATTTATTATGACTCTTTAGTCTTTAAATAATTTTACTTTTAAAACGAATAGTTCATGACTCTTCTGCAAAGCCCTATATCTTATTACATGCAGATGTGTGTATTATATTTTTACTATATTTGTCTATTAGTTTCAATTATTGTTCTTCATGGAGCACATAACTTTTGTTATGATTCTGACAACACTAATGATGATGATGATGGTGGGGTGGTGATGATAATGATGATGAAAACTATGAAAGAAGAGGAAGTACAATATCCAATCAAATACCCTTGAGTCTATTCACTGGAGAAGAAAAATTTATGCATGCTATACAAGATGAAGATCATGGTTGTAAGACAACAGGTGAGGGAATTAGGGCAATTATAAAACAACATATAAGAAGACCTTATGCAATTCAAGTGAATCAGATTAATAACGATTCTATTGCCTTAAGGTTATAATATTCTTTATAGTTCTCAAACGGGGATGAGTTCAGAAGTACAAAGCCAAGATGATGTTTTTGATATACTTGTGCATCTTCAATCATAAATTGGTGTTGAGAAGTCCTTACAACTTCATGAAGACTACTCATCAAGTTAGATAAATCAACAATATTTAATTTATGGATTAACAATAGGAAAAGATCAAGAAAAATACATGTGGCACATTCAGAACTATTCAAGGATAATATATTGGCAGATGTATTGTTTAGATCAAGATCAAAACCTGCATAATGCTTTCCAACTGGCTACAAACTTCTTTTGGTATTAAAAAACCTGAAATTTGTGTTTACTTTATTATATTTGATGGTAGTTTTTGTGTACTCTATTATATTGTTTGCAATGAGTATGCAAAATAATATTAAAAAGATAACCAATATATATAATGATAGTATCCTTTTATAGTAAGCAATATAACTCTCTTATTAGATCAATATTGTATTAATTATGTTATTAACTTCAATAATGTATTAATTATGTTATTAACTTTGTTCAAATTAAATAATATTAATTATTTGAGCATTGTACAAAGTTGTAAAAAACATTAAAAGTTTTTCTCGTAATATCTTCTTTTTTTTTTTAATATCCGCTGACATTGACAAGATCCACACATTATCCATGAATTAAAACCTTGACAACCTTGACAACATCGACATTTTCGTCCGTAGGTATCAAAAGCAGCAACTTATGAAGAAGTATGAAGGAAGTTGGCTCATATTTCATACGCCTTTGAGCCTCAAACTAGGGCAAGAGCTGCCACTAAAATGATTGGAGTGGTGGAAGGACCTTGTTTTTGACCAAACTAATTCAGAAAGTCAAAGGATAAGAATTGGACAATTGATTCAAGCAAAATTTGCTATCATTTTGATGTGCGAATTTTCTTGTACAAGGATCTTGATGCTTGGGCGTCCAGACATTTAAGGCCTAGTTGATGGTTGGGCTCATAGGGTTGGCATCAATTTTGTCTCTTATCTTATTGCTCTCTTCGGCAAGCGTTCAACTAGAAATCTCAAAAAGACAAATATGTATAATTTTCATAGCATAAACATCGATCTTTCATAACGTTTTCCACATGCTTCGCTGGTAGGATTAACTAATACAGAAGACCTTATTGATTAGCAAGAATATTCACCAGTAGTAAAACAAAGCGGAAGGCAAAGGTTTCAACGGAGAAAGTTAAAATAGGAGTATTCATAAAACCCACTGATTTATCTGTTAAAGAGTGAGTCCACTTCATTATCTTTTTTTATTTTATTTAATATAACCCATTTAAATTAAAACAAAATTTATTTTTGTATAGGATGACGTAAAAAGAAATACGAAGTAGCAAAAAAAAAAAAACAAAAACAAAAAGAAAGAAGAAGAAGCAGAAGAAAGGGAAGAAGAAAAGAACGACGGATGGGGTGCAATTGAAAATTCAAGTATTTAAAAAGAACACATATTTCTAAAAATGTTACGTGCTTAAATATTTTTAAAAGTGTGCTTTTACTAACATTAAGTATTGAAATTGTGTTATTTGGTATAATTTTTCTTTTTTGGGTTTTGTTTCCCCACTTTTCAAACGAACAATTACATGTGGATTGATTTAAAATTCAGCCTTAAAGATAATAGATTGTCGTACTTTACCTTTACAACTCAAATTGTCATAAAACTTCTCCCAAACTTATCATGTGTTACAATTCTGATACTTTCGTTAACGTTTTAATTCTGTGTTGGTCACATGACTCATTGGTTAAATACAATATCAAAAAGTGTTGACGACGTAGGGATTATGAGTGAAGGAGAAGACAATAGTAAGGATTGTAATAAAGAAGCATTTGTGATTGTATAATAAAAAATTCAAATTTTAAGGTTTACTTCGTTTAAATTCATTATATTTCCTTTTGTCAAAGCAGTTACTTGACCACCTATGATTAAAACCGTTAAAAAGTTAATCTCTTATCGTCAAAAATACCCATGTTGTAACTTTTGATAAATTCGAGAGGCAATTTGGTGTTCTATTAAATTGTTTGGGGGAATGTGAGACAACCTGTTATTGACAACAGTCCAACATCTTGATAGAAAAAAGAAAAATGTTGAAAATTAGATTCAAAAAAAACCCACAAACCCTCCTGCAAAATAATGGGCAGTTCTGGGCTTATTATCACCTCAAACACCTGTTGACCACAAGTCTAGAAGTTGCGTTTTAGTGGAGGGAGAACTAAGAAGTGCCAGAAAGATTATCGCAAGCGAGAAATGGAACGGAAGGAATGAAAATTTGGTCAGGATAGTGACAATCATTCTCAATCCCCAAAGAGCACAAAATCTTTTGACCAAGTTTGACAACACGATTACAACTAAAGTTAGTACGATTTTATTATAACATGTAAGAGTGTCACACTATAACAGTTGAAATGATATTTTCTGAACGATGTTGCCACAAACTTTTTTTTTCCTCGACGGATTCGACAGTTCAGCTCCACTACAAAATTCCACCTCCACTATACTTTATATCGAACACAATCATAAACGAGGAAGAACACAATGATGGTTTACCATTAAGCTTCTATTACAAATAGGTGTATAACAATGAGAGAGTTTATCTGATGGTAACTTCAAATGAAGTAATTATAGAAGACCACTTATGATACAGACTATTACCAAACAAACCAAACCCTTCATCCAAGAATTGAAACTCAAACATGAAGTGGAGTGGACAAAATCGATGCAGGGAAGTTCATAGTGTCACATCTAATAACAAAGTGAACAATGAATGGGGGTCATTATGATCACATAGATGAAGCAGCTCATTTGTAGGTTCCCATACCAACACCAGTTTCTCCACCACCATACGGCTGGAATCTGTCTCTAGCGCTTGAATAGCAAACATAGTAGAGCTCGGAGACTATTGCAGTGAAGAAGATGAAGGCTGCACCAGCCGCAAAAACTCCTTTTCTCACCGTCTCACAAGAGGGAGGGTTTTCAATATCGAACATGGTCCTGTACTTGGTATGGTAGGCATTTCTCACTGAACCCGCCAACAAGCACACCTCGGCAATGAAGAAAAATACCCTGAAAAAAAGTCATGTTATATAAGGGACAAATTAGAGAATGATACAAATCTCTTGTGGGAAAAGTATCGATAAACTCCAAACTCTTGTTTCCTGTTCAACCAAAGTACTCGTTGCATAATATTATCTAGAATTTCGAAATTATCCAGTTAGCTTTCATCCTCATCTAAGTTGACCTATCATGACATGAATACATGATTGAGGAAACAATTTACTAAATTATACCTTGAATTTTCATAACTTAAAATTTATGGCATGCCTTTTGGATGCTATCAATATTGAACACCCAAAATGCATGGTATATGTTTTTTATAAGCTATAAATGCAGGGTGTAAAACCCCAAAAAGAATGAGGACTAAGTTTGTCGAATCTAGAAAACTAGAGTAAAAATAAATTGAGAACAATAAATGTTTGATCTGTGGTAATGGTGAGTCATGACATACCAACAGACGATGAAAAGGACAACTGCCCAAGCCCTTGAACCTCCGGGGCTCAATGGTTTTCCGCAGCAGAAACATCGGCTTGCAACCATTATGAGAACCTGGCTTAGCATGAGGAACAAAAATGCACCAACACCGTACCCAGTTGCAATGTCTGAGCCATATTGGCAGTATTCATAGTTCTTTTCATTGTCTGTGACAACCCACCCCTGCCATAGAAAAAGTACTTGGATCATATATTTTTCCAAAGACTGCTTACATAGCAAACATTTTTCCTCCTTGATTATTTAAACCTTGCTCGGTTATTCCTTGGACTCGTCACAAGTTCTGTTGATAGGATTGCTTTAATCTAAGAGCAGTACTCATGAAAAGTTTTATCATCAATATCATAAATGCAGGTCTTAAAATAGTTGAAGATCAAAATTATTATTTTGTCCCATTATTTTGTTTATCCTGAGTTATTTTTTAGTTTTATGATACATTGTTTATGACATGTGATCTAACAGTTTAATCTGTGATGTGTATCACTCTCCATATAAGAAAGATGTTAGTGACGCATCAATGAAAATTTACATAAGTTTTAAGGTACAACCATGAAGAAGTTACCAAGTCCAACCCGCTTGTTTCTCTAGATCTTACCATGCTTATGCCTTACTTGGTAACACTTTCATTTATTTACTGTTAGTTTATGTAGAAATCTTATAACTGAGGTCTGAGAAGATCTCCTCACCATTTTCTCAAACATCAAAATTTTCAAGGATCCGCTTGGATCGCAGGTTCATGATGTGGCGATTTGAATCTTTTGTGTTTGAACTATAAATCTGAAAAAGTGTACAGTTTAAATTTCTATCCAAATTCGGATTTGGATATGCAGTTAAATATAAATCTGAACAGAGAATAAATTTTAATATGCATCTGGTTAATTGAAAAAAAAAAAAAAGAAGAAGAAGAAAATTTGATGAAAATTTGATCTGAGAAATATCACATCAAAAGCAAAAATTTCCACTGTAGCAAAAAGGTTCAAATTGTGAGAATTTAAGTGGGGTTAAATCTTTTTTTTTCTTTTTTTTTTGGGTAAAAAGGGTGAGTTAAATCTTATTTTTGAGCTTTAGATTGGAACAGTCGTTTAAATTGTCTATTAAAAGTGGGATTTATTTTTTCCCCTCTCCCAAACACCCATTTGAATTGGGTGTGTCATTCCAATAGCCCCTAAATTTAAAAATAAAAATTTTACTAAAATAAGCCTTAGTGTCGGCAAAACCAACACCTCCGAAGTCTGAACTTGAAAGCTGAATAACCACTAGAAATCTTGATACAAAAGTGTATTATCTCCCTACTATGTTCAGTTTACATGACAAAGTTTTCCATTTTCAACCATATTTTGCCATAGATCTGGTCTTATTTAGTCAATATCCAACAACCCTTCTGTTATATGCGTGTTTTCGTCTGAATTCTTTAAACTTCTGACACAATAATAAGTTCAGTTTCATAAACCCAAAGAGGATATTTTCAAGTTTCTTCACATTTTCCTTTCAATTTCTCAGCAAGCAAACACAAAGCAAAGCTTAGCTCAGAAAAGAGATACTCACTTTGGTTCTTCTCTGCTCAGCTGCAACGGCGAGACCAAAAGCAATGACGTCCAAGATCAAGACTGCAATCAAAAGAAGCTTCGACGCCATTTCCCACACACCTTCAGACTCCCTCTCTCAGATCTACTCTCTCTCTCCTCTCTGTCTCTTCTCTGACCTACTCGTTGCACCTGTCTGCTTGTCTCTCATAAATACGCAAAAGAGAAACTGTGAATGGGAAAACATTAAAGCACCGAAGAAATTGAAAACAATTATAGACTTGCTGCTTAAAAATAATAAAATAAAATAAATTTGGCGTTTCGTTTACCAGTAGAGATAGATACGTTCCACCAGTCGACTGAAACGTGGTACCTGGCCAACAATAATGAACTTCCTATATTACCCTTACCAAATTAATGAGTAATTGAACATTTTGAAGGAGGAATTAAATTAATTGATTAGACATTTAGAACGCTTTTCTATCAAAAAAGAAAAAAATAATAATTGATTAGACATTTATGTGATTTTTGGTACACATATTTGAACTGAAAGTTGGGATTGATTTTGTTATTGTAACTTTTTTTTTTTTACATAAAATTTGAATATGTCATTTTTAGTTTGATTCAAATACCCTTTAAAAAATGAGAAATATATTAAAAGGGATCAAACAAAAGTTTACTAGTTTAGATATTCTTAAATAATTATTATATAAAAAATTCGTTATTTTATTTTTTACATAAAATTTTAATATGGTATTTTCAATTTGATCCAAACACCTTCTTAAATAAAAAACATATATTAAAAGGGATCAAACAAAATTTTACAAGTTTAGATGCCCTTAAATAATTATTATATGAAATTGACAGGTTAGCCATTGTTTTATATCAAATATTCAGCCATGACATAATGCCTGCACATAGATTTTCATACAAACCATGTGAAACACATCCATCTTATAATAGCAGGACAATCCCTTAATTCAATGCTTGCCCTTGCAATTAAAATCTCTTTAAAAAACATTGTCATATTTAATTGGAAGAAGTTTCTGGTAGAATGTAGAAATTCACTCTATTAATAGGATAAAGTTTTAACAGTGAAATGTGATAACTCTATAACAATTTTTTGCTGAAATTCCTTAAAATTCTTCATTAATTTGTATTTTAAATTTTTTTCCCCTTTTACAAATCTCAAAAATTGCTTAATACAGAATAGGGTGGCACCAGAGTCTTCTGAAGCAATCTCTACATGGTTTTTGACTTTCCTTAACCAGCACTTTAACAAAGTAAGAAAGCAAAAACGTAGATGAAACACTTCTTTCGAAAAGAAGATAATTTGGAAAATTTTATTATACGTTGCTTAATTTGGAAATTTTTCTTTTTCTGATTGGGGGTAATTTAGGAAATTGAATTTATATATATGAAGTTATTGGGCTACAGTCACGGTCCACACCAGAAAGGGAAATGAGCTCAACCGTTGATGATGACTTTCACCCACAAAGAAACCGCTGATGATGATTTGAGCTGCGAACCATTGTCGGTGGGCACAAATGTGTGATCTGCAATTGTTGTGAAACAAGAGAGAGAGAGAGAGAGAGAGAGAGAGAGCAGAATCGATGCTTCTTCAGCGTAAAGCTTGCCAACTCTATTTTTTCTCTCTAAAAGTATTTGAGGATCTTGCCCAATGGAAAAAATACACTAAAAAGAAATAGGATTAAAAAGGTGATTTAGTTATAGATATTTATGGTTAAATTTGTAGGAAAAATATGATTATTACGAATTTTAATAATAAAAATCAAAGCTTTATTAAGAAAAATATCCATCGAAGAAAGACCGCAACAAATACGGTCTTAACCAATTGAATTTTTATGAGATAATATCACTTTATATTCATGTACAGGCGTATATATTTATACATTTGTTTCAACGTAAGTTTTTAAAAATTTAGGCAAAACTTGTGGTAAGACATTTTTTTCTACTAGGATTATACGGTTTAATTTATGACTTAAAGTACTGCATTGTTTATGTTGTAAATTTTTAGAGTGAAATTTTACATACCAGATGAAAATTAGTCTGACAGTTAAACTAATAGTATCCACCAGTTAGAAAAAAGTTTGTTTCCTACCATAAGAGCTCCTAAAAATTTAAGAATAGAAGATTTAAACCGTTAAAAATTAGTATTATCAATGAGAATACTTTCATAATCTCACAACATACTCCATTACGAAGTATATAGATCAAATTCTTCCCCTTTAACAAATAAATAAATTATCTTCTCAAGAATTTAATAAAAAGTTAGAAACAAAAATTTTGTTTGACAACGTCATTGAAACTTATTAGTTTCAACTAAAACTTTTAGTAGAAAATAAAAATATATTATAATACAAAATTTTTATATAAAAAAGATTTTTTCAATTATATATATTATTTTATGTATGTTCTTAAACATCCTCAATATTTGTTATGTTAATTAATGTTATTTTTATTCATAAGAAGAGAGGAGAAATCTAACAGCCGGATCTAAAAGGGTGATTTGGATGAGTGTAATAAACAAGAGGGATGGATGGAATAAGGACAAGCAACCTTTACTTTTGTTGGTTGTCTTTTCAGTGTGGCTTTGGGGGTGGCAATGCACTGCATGCAGTACAGACTGTAGTTGATTGGGTAGGTCCGCAGCACTCGTCCCACAAAACTTAAATCCAGCCGTTCATTCTATGGCTTAATCAGTCATAACGTTTCATGACTATTAACTATTAGGGTGTTTGGAATGGTAGTGAAAACTAATGATGGGAACCATTTTTATTGTAATATATCAGAGTTTTATACTGTAATATATTTTTATTGTTACTGTAACATGTCAGAGTTTTATACTGCTCATAACTAAGTTTATGGTAAAAATTAAATGTATATTGTGACTTTTTCAAAGGATATTTTGCCAATCCCTATGGGGAATGATAATGTTGGGATCTTAAACTTGATGAGTCTTTATTTTTTTAAACTAATTTACATGGATTGAGTTGTTGCAATTTCTGGTAGATCCAATTTTCAATATTAATTTAAGCAAATTTTAAACACCTATCAACAAAAAAAAATAACAAACACATCATATAAATTGGAATTAAAAAGCAAGAGTTAAATTGGTATTAAAAACTAAGAGTTAAGAATTGTGTTCCTAGCTTTATTTTAAACGGCTTCTCGAGCTCTCATTTTTACATCTCAGATAAGGCCCACCCTTATTAGCATGCAGACTTGAGGGCTTCGTGATATCCCCTAATTTTTTTTTTTTTAACGACTGACATTGGAAATAATACCAAAGACCATGAATACAATTTCTCCGATGATTGTGTCAATTCTCGTACCTCAGTCAATTTCAATACTTTATTTCTCATCATAAAGGTTTAGAAAATTTTATGAGGGGATAGGAAAAAAAATTTACAAGTATTACATGTTTTTCATATCATAGCATTTATTTTTAGTTACTATTATATAAAATTCCTTAAAAAGAATATTAGCAAAACTATTTAATTTATAACATTTTCCATGAAATGTGAAATCTTTTCATCAATGTCAAATTTAGTTATATGGCATAAAAAACCTACCTAATACCATGCCATACTTATTGCTAATTCTGACATATATTATACTTTGTTTGCCACAAAGTATAACATATGCAAAATCTAGTATTGGACTGTTATTTATTGATACATTGACTTTCTAATAACAACATTTTTATTTTTCAATTTATTTATTAAATAAATGTTCTCCTTTTACAAGTTTTAAGATTAGAATTAATGACATAAAATAAATACAGCATTTCGAATAGCATTATGTCTTAAAGCGTAAATTACTTTCCATTATGTCTTAGAGCACAATATTTTCATATGACATTTCTAGTCACAACATTTTTGTGGGACTAAATGTTCCTTTAATCACAACCTTGTCATGAATTTTTGGTGTGACTAAAAGCCATAAGGTAGTTTTTGGTGTGATCAGTCGAACTTAGTAGCTTTGGGGTTCAGCTTGACCCATGTCCTAGTCTTTAAATTCTACAATGACTTATTCCTTAGTCTACTCCTTGATTAATTAGATGACCTCGGTTAAGAACCTTTGATGTTCCCGTTTTATAGCACTGTGGTCATCAACAGCCTTCCTAGCCCTCTCTTCGGCGAGGGTGGCCCTCTTTTTGACCCTCATCCTTGCCTCCTCAACCACATTCACCTGGTATTTGAGCTTATCTTTCGTTTCTTAGTAACGGTTCATAGGTGGTCAGCTTTTTTGGGAAGGTTGTCCTTTCAAACAACCTCTCACACTGGAGGACAAAATATGATCCCACAAGGCAATGACTAACAGCAACATGGTTCTAAACAAGAGTATGACCTCCTTTTGGACCGACCTATTAGGATCGATGCTCTAACAAATAAATGCTTAATTTATATTTCCAATATTTTTAGAAAGATATATGATTATTTCATGCATCAATAATGGTCATCATATTATTTTCGTATTAATGATTGTATATTAAGGGCCCGTTTGGTTTAAGTACTCTTTGTATTCAATGAATTCAAACGTGGATTCGAGTATTAAGAATTCTTTGAATACATGTTTGTTTCCTTCAAAAATCCTTTGAGTATTAAGAATCTAAGTTTTCAGAGTTTTGATTCATCCCTAAACTTTTTATACTCAGATATCTTTACTACAGTAAAACTAAAATTCTCTCACTTATATTTGAGAGAAAAAAATCATAACTCTTCATTTGATATCCATTTGAGATGATTCTTTTTTCATTATGTTCCTAGTGAAGAGAAGAATAAATTAAAATCCATATTGTATATTTTTTTAGATCATTAACATTAAGATTTTATTAGATTTGTTAATAAATTAAAAACCATTTCCACTACCTTTCCAAACACAAATTTAAATTTTATTTCATACTCAGATTACAACTTAAATGCACATCCAAACGCTAATTTGGATAACAATTCAAATCACTAACTCAAACCCTAATTTAAATCACACTAACTCAAATCAAATCACTGATTCGAATCTATTTACCAAACAAACCCTAAGCAAACATGTGACCCACGACTGTTACAACTAAATCTTAGAATTAGGCATATATGGAGTTTTTTTGCAGATAAATCTGATTCAGAGATTAATAGTCTAAATGTATAGTCTGTAATCTATGGATAAAGATGGGCACTTAATTCATGATAAGATTATAATGTGGATTTACATCTAATTGAGGAGATGGTCTATCTTGACCGTAAGAGCGGTTTGGCTCCATGATAAACACATTGATATGGTAGACGTAATGGTGGTCACACACCAGATTGAATGTAAAGTGTAATTGATTTAATAATAATTTTGTTTACCTTGCATCAATTCACCTTGAAGTGGATTTATAACTCTATGTTTGCAGCTTATATCTTTGATATGCCAAATATAGGAATTTCGATGAACAAAGACTCTATTGTCAGTATGTTGGAAATCCAACCTATATTTGATGAGAGCATAATCCATTGATACGAATCCACAGTTATATAACAAAGAGTCAATATTATCCTCCAAGGCATTATTCGAGTTTTAGAAAATAGAACGAGGCCTCGATCATCTGGATACATTGGTAACCTGATATATTCTGTTTGTATATGTTACATACAAAAGGAATGAATTTTTCAATGATGAAATAATGGAACTTTAAGATAAATATTTGGAAGGTAAAACAAAACTTTCCTTTCATCTAATTATAAATAACGTATAAGGATACACATAATAGGAGAGGTCATAGATAAGACTAATTTTAGAGTCTTGTAATATAGTATATTATTAAGAGTGCAACTTCGGATTTATAGTGCATTGGCTCCGATGTTAATAATTAAACATAAAATTAATTAGGGATTAATTTATCTGTTATAATTAAAGTTTGATAATATATGTCCATCGGGGCCCAATGATAGCTCATTAATTCCTTTATGATAGATCAGACAAGTATAGATTGCCACCAATAAGATATTAGTACACGTGAATTAGGCTACTAGGCCTTTTGGGGTGTGTGGGCAACAGTCTAGACGAGGCTATCAATTGGCACAAGATTTACAAGATTGGCGCCAAACTGCTATTTTCTAGTAATTAGGATTTTGGATAACTAATATTTAAGTTTAGTATTTAAACAATTATTTTAAATCCTGGTTGTATTTAAATGAAGGATAATTATTCATAATTATTTAAATTAGATACTTATTTGAAAAATAGAATCATGATTTAATTGGAATTGTTTGAATGGGAAATATCCTAGATGACGCATAAAATTGTACAAGTCCTACACTATGATTGCTCAAAATTCAACACTTTATCTGGAAGTATTTTGGATGAATTTGAAATTGTGGGCATCAACATCAATAAGGGGAAGGAGAATTATTATCTCCTTATTTCTTAATAGACTTCTGACTCCTCCTACCACTTTTATAAATAGAGACCTTGGATATTCATTTATTCTTATACTACCATAATGTAAAATTAAAGAAAGTATAGCTTAAATTACTTATCTTTAGTAATTTTAGTTCCTTAACACTATTGTGGTTAGAAAAAGAAGAGCTATGGTGAGACTTGCTAAGTTGGACATTCACACACAACGGTTTGAAGAAAGAGAATAGCTTTGAAGGCTTGGTGGTAAAGATTTTTTAAGAAGCTGTAATTCAGTCAAATGTGTAAATTCCATTGTACAATAAGTACGATGAATTGTATTAGATGTCTATTTTCATTTGGGGAGAGGGCTTATGTTGGTTGTTTAAGCAAAAAATTTAAGGTATAAATATTGATATCTATATAGTGGATATATATTAGACTGGATCTAAAGTAGAATTGATTTTTATCGATAATTTTGTTTAATTTAAATAAATTCACTTTGATAATTAATCATTTAGGTAATGATCATAAAAGACATCAATGTAAGAATGACTTGTCTCTTTTAATATACCAATAACCAATATAAGGATTCAATATGGAATTCACAGATATAGAATTCATAGCTTTTTCAAAAAGAATTAAATGTTATCTTCACTAAGACATTGTTATTTTTATAGGGATCTGTTAAGAAGAATGAAATAATATCTTCACTAAGACATTATTATTTTACTACAAATTTGCAAGAAAATGAGAAAAAATGAAGAAAAAATTGTTGTGGAAGCAGCCGGGTGCACCCCAGTGCAAGTGGAGGCGCATGGCCATGTTGATGGATAGAACCCACATGTGGGGGTGCAGAAAAGCGCCCCGACCACATGCAGAGTGAAGCAAACAACAAAGTTTCAAACGGCCACAAAACTAAAGCTTGCAGCGGCCCATGTTGGCGTCCTAAAGTATGTGTTTTGCGTATTTGGGGGGTTTATTACTTATTCCTTCTAAACCTACAAATAGATAGGTTGAGTTCTTTCTCATGGAGAGTAAAACTTAAAAAATTAGAGTGAAAGAGAGACTAAAAAAAAATTCTTGAGAAAGTGTACAATTTTTCTCTTGCAAACTTCTTAATCATCATAGTGAATTATTCTACAGCAACTGAAAGTAAACGTAACTCTCACATCAAGAGTGAACTACTATAAATTTTATGTGTTCTTATTTATTTATTGTTCTCGATAGAATTAGGGATTCTAATTTGCAATAGGATCATTATATATAGGTAATTGAATAATATTCTTTATAGGGATTTATGAATAGGATTTTTCCTATAGCAAAAGACTTGGACTTTAATGTCAAACAATCGAGAAGGTAAAACGAAACTAGTCCTTAAATCAATCACAAATAACCTATAGAGGTATTACATTTAACGAGAGATCACATACAAAATCATTGAGAATTTTTGTAATATTAGACATAATCTTGGGTTTTGGGCTCATGAGTTACTCAATTACTATAATATCATATTCAAGAGTTCAACTTTGTGCTTTTAGTAGAGTAGCACTAAAGGTAATAAAAAAATAAAATTACACATTTATGCCAATTTATCTACTTTAATAATCTAAATGGCTTTATCTAATATAATTGTCAATCATGACTAAATCTCTTATTAAATATTTTTCACCATACTAATTTTACCCTTATTTATTACGTGCAAATCCAAACTTTATGTTTTGTACCAAAATTCGAGCACCTCTTTTTAAATTCATATTAATTTTTTTTATAATAACTAATGTGGATTTTGTCTGCTAAGATTAATGTAATTATTTAAGACTCATTTGCTTCCCTCTTGTGGATTAAAAACTTTGTCTTCTATCATTGGTAATTAAAAAATTGACCATTAAAGCAAACCTATAGTATAGTCATTATAAAAAATAATTTTAACTAATAATTTTTATCACCATGGTAATCACTCTATTATCTTATTTGTTATTGTTGTAGCTCGAAATATATGTCTTTGGGGTTACTATGCTAGCTCACAAATTCACAGTAAGTAATCAAATAAATCAAGAACAACCGGCATGAAAAAGAACATGCGAGTCTTGCCGCCAGGCTTAATTACGTGTGTGGTCAATAGCCCCAGGAAGGGACTAGGCGCATGCTAGTCCCATCAAGACGGTGGGCGCAATCTATTGGTATCTTTGGAAAGAATAACTAATTTAGAAAGTAATTAATTCATTTCTGATAATTGTCTACCACAGCCCAAAAGTGGGATTAGTGACATGAAGGTTTAACTTGGAGAAAATTTGAGTTTTTTAAAAAATAAACTTTATAACAAAATTTAGGATTTTTGAATGAAAAGAAAAAAAATTGAAAGTAAAAAGTTCCAAGATATGCCCATCACTTATCTAAAAATTACAGCATTATTACAAAATTTAATAAGTATTGAAAAAAAAAAAGGTATTTGACAATATTATTTTTTGAACTTATCACACTTTTACAATTTGTCCCTTAAATTTTTGATTTTAGCAAATTAGCCCCAAAACTTGTTAATCAATAGCAAATCACCTTTATCGATAGTGATTTTAATTTTTTTTTACTAAAATTAACATATAAGTTGCACAAATATAGTTAATTATTGACATAAATGATCATTTTTATATATTTAAACTCAAATTTATTATTATTAACAACTTTCATTAAGCTTTTATCAAAATAAGAAATTTTAATTTAACTTTGTTTTGAATATAAATTTAGATCAACATTTTTATGAAAAAACCCTTTATACTCTTAGTTAACGACCACGTAAAAATCATATGTTAATTTTAGTCAAAAACTTAAAACGGCTATCCATGGAGGTTGATTTGCTAAATATTTGTACGCTCAAAAAACTTGTCAAAATTAAAAGTTCAAAAAACAAATTACAAATAAAAGACAAGCTCAAAGGACAATAGAGCCAAATACCCTTAGAAAAATGATGATTTTAGCCTCAAAATAAAAACCTAATTACAATATACTAAATTTTCCAAAGGAAAAAAAAAAGTCAAAAATACGACACCGTTTTAAAATTGCCAAAATACCCCTAAAAAAGAGGCCATTTACAAGGCATATGCTCGCTTACGTCTCTAAAGGCCCATGCTTTAAACATAATCTTGAAATCTTTTCACACCTAGAAATAGGGTTCCAATACTTCTCGTATCTAAGTTTGAAAGTAAAGAACTTGAACAAGTAACAAAGACAAAATGGATGGAACATCGGAATAGTCACAAAACCTCGGATGGAATCCGATGAACTTCCTTCCCCCAAATGCATATCAGGATCAGCAACACAAATTTCAACACGTTTTTTTTTTCTGGTATTCCACATATGAAAAGTATTCCATATCTAGATAATAAACAGATGAACCAACTTCACGTTTTACATAACAGTTAACCCCTACAAAAGTTTGGCACCAAACACACGAAGCATTTCCAAAGCACTGAACAGTTAACAAAACGTTTGGAGCTAGAATACTTAGAGAAAAATAACAAGATATGACCAAGAAGAAGATTTTCACGCTCATTCTTCCATCGGTTGAGCTTGCTCCCGTTTCTGGGTAACCTTGACCTTGATAGGAAGAGTGAGAGATGGTTCTTCCTTGAGTACAGAAGGGGCTTTGACAAGGCTGATGTTTTGATCCAGTTCCTTCCTTGCCTCGTGAAGTTCCTTGGATTGCTTCACTTTATGCCTGCAAAAAGATTTCAATCAGATTCAAAACAACAAGACCCCAACTATCACGCTTTTCCAAGAGTGATCAAATGAACAAACAAAAAAGTTACCTGTTCTTAATGTGTTGGGCCTCCCTATCATGTCTAACTTTAGAAATCTTCTTCATGGCCTTCAAAGCATTCTCGGTCAGATTTCTATCGTATCTCTCTGGCCTATTACGCTTCCTTTCAAACTCAAAGGTCGAGTCCTGGAAAAGAAAGAAATAAAAAAAGAAAAGAAAAGAAAAATTGATGACCATCCATTTTTTTTTACTCACCAAGGACACAGAACCGTCCAATGAGAAAACGACACAAGTACAAAACTAGCAAGATAAAAACCAAAGATATAGACCTGTGTCATATCCTTTCCATGTAACCGTCTGAATGCTTTAGTCCATCTTACTTTACGAGGATTTCTCTTCATCTTGAAGTTCTTGTGACATTTGGATCTACAAAAGCGGAAGATCTGCAGGACGCTATTAGTCGTCAGCAGACAACAACAAGAAGACGCATTTAAAAAATACAATAAATCAACACAAAGCAAATGAAATAGAGCTCTCAAGTAAACCAAAATACTCTAAAGGTACCCAAACCCCAAAGAATAATTACTTGCACAAACCCACATCGTAAAAATTCCTTAAAGCATTAACAAAAACACAAATCAATCTCATGGTAAATAAAACCAAAGTGTAATTTTGTAATCGCACAAACCCGTATAGTAAAAATTCCTTAAAATATCAAGTTTCCTCCAAATTGTGGAAAAGGAAAATCACTGTTAATGCTTATAAGATCCATAAAACTCAAAAAGTATAGCTCCCAACAAAAGAAAAAATGTAAGGTTAAGAAGAACATGCTCGGCAATCGGCATGTTGCTTATATTATGCCAACTGATAATTTCTCTTATTTTTGGGCCATAATCTAACATAGCAAAAAATCAACAAATAACTAGTGAGAAGTTTTCACAATCACTTTGAACTAACAAGAACTAAGACTCCCCCCATAAACACCCCCGTTTACAAAAATGGTCACACGGAAAAGGCAAAAAAAAGGGCTTGTGCAATTAAAGCACGAAGAAAAAACTAAACAAAAATTAAGAAGCAGAACTGATAACCCTACGAATTCACAATGGAAAAGAAAAACTAGGAACTAAAATTTCAAAAGAGAAAAAACAGAAAGCACCTTTGCATCATTGCGGACGAACTGGATACCATGGCCCGGATATATGGTGGAGGAACAGAACCAACACTTCTCTAACCTCATCTCTTTCCAAACCTAAGACAGAACTCGGCTTCCTGTGCAAACAGGAACAAACAAAAAGTCATAATTAAAAGGAAGGAAAAAGTGATATACAAAAAATCTGAATTGGGAAAATTGGCAAAAACTGGCGAACAGAACAAATGTTTGGACCTTCTCTTTCTTGAATGCTACTGGTATAAACCAAGCCCCAATTATATGTAAATATTGAGTAACGAACTGATTTATCATGTCAGAAAGAATTATCAAACTGATTCTAAATATGTGTCAATCGATTTTTTTTTTTTTTTGAACGAACAACAGAAGGAAGGCTCTAAAACCGACCAGAGAACTGACGGTAGAAAAAATAAAAGAAAAACATAAAGAACATATGCAATATCAAGCTAGAAATTAAAAAAAAAAAAAAAAAAACTCAGATTGCCTAACGAACTAGGAAAAAAATGAAAAAAAAATCCCAAAACAGATCATAGATTTACATATTCAGTGGAAAAAAATAAAATAAAAAAATACTGATAACATACAATATCAACCAAGAAGGAAACAAAACAAAAACAACTCCTCAAATTCATATCGACTTAGAAAAAAGAACAAAAAAACCCATAGACAGATTTGCATATTGTTCGGTACAAAATAAAATAAAATAAATACTGATCAGTGATCATCTATATTATTCAGCCAGATAAAAAAAAAAAATACTATAGAGAGGTGATGAAAACATGATACAAATTGAATGCATCTTCAAAAAAAAAAAAAAAGCCGAAATACCATAGAGATAGCCGAAGAACTACCTTTCTCTTGACGATGCTTGGACGGAAGTCCGAAGAAATCAAAGGCTGAACTCAACAGCTGCCGAAGAAGGAGAAGAAAAGATGGAAGGACGATCTGCGAAGGAAGAAGAAGCTGGTCGGAGAAGAGGGAGGGAGGGGGAGAAAGGAGATAAAGGGCGGCCGCTGGAGAGTGGAGAGAAAAGAGGCCTGTGGGTGGGAGTCTGATTTAGAGAAAGAAGAGAAGCCCTAACTGGGCGGGAGAGAGGATGCGCTTGGGCTAGCGGACTGGGAAAGCAGGTGGGCAAACGAGAGAGAATATGACGTCATATGTTTAAAAGTTTTGTTTGTTGGAAGTTAGCGTGCATTACTATTTATATTATATCCTAATATCATTTATATTATATATTAAATTACTCAAAATATATTCACAAAAAAAATTACTCAAAATATTAAAGATTAATTCTAAATTTGTATTTAGTTTATTAAGCTTATTCTTGTTTGTAATTAAATTTTTAGCTAGCTTTTCCTTTTTGTCTTTTTTTAACTGCTGTTTGGCTGAGTGATGAGAACCATGGTTTCACTTTAAACTCAGTCATGAACCGTATAAAGCTCTTACATGTTACAATAACAATTAAAAAAAATTACTAGCTACAGTAAAAATAGTTCTAACCAACCGTTCCTACCACCTTTCTAAACACCCTCTTAGTTGCTGATACGTGTATATTATAAACCTATTGTAAATATTATTTTCCTCTATTTTGAAGAATGAGTTGGAAATTTCAGAAAACATTCTTCCTCCTTTTTTCTACGTCTTCTCTGTTCCCTACATTTCTCTTTTTGGTATTAGAGCTCTAGGGCTCCCTTTAATCCATGGTTGACATTCCCACAAGTGCTCGAAAACGTCAAGGCGCTGTGTTGCACGATATTAAGTGCAAAAGTCGTGTTTTTAAAGGCCAAAAAAAAAACTACTAGGGTTTCTATTAGTTGTTATTTTTCTCTTCTTTGTGGTATAAATAGACATAAGGTGGCTAGGGTTAAGAGAGTGACATTATTTTGTGTGAGTCATTATTTTGTGAGGTTAAGAGCTCCATTATTAAGAGAGTAAAAATTTCCACAGAAAGTGTTAGATAGAAGAGAGATTTGGAAAACGCTATTTAAGAATGTGATAAATTTCTATTGTAATCTGTAATCTCCTTTATCATAGTAAAATTTACAGCGGGCAGAAACAGGACATAGTTTGAAATTAGGACGAACCTGTATAAAAATTGAGTGTCTCTCTTTTCTTCTTTTTTGCAATTATTTGTTCTTGCAATCCTTAGAATTAGGAGGTGCCTAATTCCCAACATAAGCCTCTGTCTCTACTCATTTGAATTTAAGAACACAATTCATACTTACTAAGAAAGATGATCTCTCTATTACTGAGTATCTTGATCGTCCTAAGTCAATTTTCGACAAGTTTGTTGCAATTGGTGAACCATTAATCTACCTTTTAAGGTCCCTGACTATAACACTATCGTCAACACCATTAGTGCTAGAGCTGACAAACCTTCTTTAGATGAGATACATAACTTCTGATTAATCATGAGTATTGTAGTGAGCAACAACAATCTGTCAAACAATTGAATTTCACTCAAGCTCAGTTGGTCCAACTAAACTTATCTCAATATGCCCAAACCCAAAAACCACAAAGTCTTGCTTCCAAGCCTTACCCTCAGTGTAGCACAAACAACTTCAAACCTCAACAATTCTCACCCAAACCACAAAACTTCACTAGAAATACCTTCTCATCACCATTAATACTCTCTCCAAACAACCAACCTCGTATCTTGGGAAAACCTCAATTTACTCCTACCAACTCCAAACCAAACTTTAAACCAAATGGACCAAAGCTACAATGTCAAATCTGTGGTAAAATAGGACACACTGCCTTAAACTGCCATCACCAAACCAATCTTTAATATAAGCCACAACAATATCAGCATTGCGCTAGCTGCAATTCAGGCCAAGCGCATTTGCTGCAATGCTAGAAACCTCAAGCTCCACCACTAGTTGTTCCTCATCTGATGCCCTATGGTTTCTTGACTCTGTTGTTACTCATCACTTTACTCCAGATGCATCGGCTTTTGACAATCCTTTGCCCTTCCTCGAAGATGATCAGGTGATGGTGGGAAATGGTAAGAAAATTGACATATCTCATATTGGCAACGTTATGATTTCTTCTCTTATTAAACCTGTCAAATTAAATCATGTTTTTTATAACCCAACTATTTCAAAACAACTTCTTAGTGTTAGCAAACTTTGCCACAACAATACGGTCTTTGTTAAATTTTACACCATATTTTTTCTTGTGAAGGATCTCCACACGAAGAAAACACTCCTACAGGGGTCATTTGAAGATGGTATCTACAAGCTCACTCCTTTATCCACTTCTAGTCATCCAATTTCATCTTCTCAATGTCTCAAATCTTCAGCACCAATTCAAGTCTATCACACTCAGCTTCAAAACACCAACTTATGGCATAATAGATTTAGACACCCTTATCTTCCCGCAGACAATAAAGTCATGAAACTTTGTAATTTGAAATGAGCTAGCAAAAGTTCGTATGAATTTTGTGCCTCTTTTCAATTGGCTAAAAGCCACAGGTTGCCCTTTGTAAATTCTGAATTTAGAGCTTCTAAAACTTTTGAATTGGATTATTCTGATTTATGGGGACCATCTCCTATTTCTTCAGTTACTGGTTTCAAATATTTTTGTCTATTTATTGATGATTACTCAAGATTCACATGGATATATCTTTTGAATGCCAAGCATGAAACCTTAATTTGCCACTTTTATTCGGTTCAAAAATATGGTTGAAAACCAATTTGACCCTAAAGTTAAAACCTTGCAAACAGATTGGGGGGTGAGTATAGACCAATCAAAGCCTTTCTTGAAAGCCTTGGTGTTCATCATTGCCATCCTTACCCTTCAACTCCACAACAAAATGGTAGAGTTGAGCGTAAAAATCGCCATGTAGTTGAAGTAGGGCTATCTTTGTTAGCTCACTCATCTGTCCTCTCAATTATTGGTCTTGTGCTTTTCAAGCTGCTGACTACCTTATTAATAAGCTTCCCACACCTGTGCTAAAAGATAAATCACCCTTTGCTCTGCTTTACAACAAAACACCTATTAATGATTCCATCAAAGTATTTGGATGTGCTTGTTTTCCATTTTTGAGACCATTCAATGACCATAAACTTCACTGTAAATCATCTGAATGTGTTCTCTTGGGTTTTAGCAACTACCACAAGGGTTATATTTGCTTGCATACAGAAACTGGCCGCATATAATATATCACACCAAGTCATATTTTGTGAATTATCATTTACTTTTGCAAAGTCTTCTCCATCCTCATCTAATCCTCCTTCTACTCTCCAACTTTTTCCTTTCCAACTTCTGTCCCTCTTCCAAGATCATCCAACTCTATTCTTTCTTTTCCCTCACTTTTATCCACTTCTCCCACTTATTATTCTCAACCATATTCCACCGACTCTATTCTTCCACATTCTCCTATCTCTTCCTCTTCTTTTCCTTGCTCCACATCTTCGCAGACCACACCACCTTCTTCTCTTGTGGAACTATTTATAAGACACTTTTTTAATTCAGGGACAATTTGTAAGACAAAATTAACAACAAGAACTAATTTTAAAGAGAGAAAAAAATTCAGGCATAGATTTATTCCATGTATATATATATATATATGTCTATATGTTTTTTTCCTATAACTTGGAGTGAGATTCGAATTCTTCACCTTAATGGTGTTTGTCGATCGGTTTTTGTTGGTTTTTGATCGGTTACTTTTTGACCGACGATGATTGGTTTTGAGAAATGAAACCATGAGCCGACCGAATAGACAAAGATTTGATCAGTTTTCAACCAGCGACAGTCAATATTGTAGCAATCAGTTTTCAACAAGAGTAACCAGTTTAGATACTAAAAGTAATCCAGTATTTTAAGAGCAATGTCATAATCTTTATTTACTCCAAATTTAATACGTTAAAAAAAGCTAAAACCTCATTATAGGAACAGTAATGTATGAGTCAAATAATATAACAAAAACCCATTTAAATTCAAAAGTTTTACTTTTGTTCATATATTAATGTATGAATATATATTAATGAATCTTTTTTTAAAGGTTTCATATATTAACAAACTGTGAGCCAGTCGGAAAAAATGCTCTTCTGATAATTGACCTGACCGAGTCGATCGCTTTTGACTTTTGAATCGGTTTTTCTGGTTTTTTTGTCGGTTTTTGAGCCTGTTTTTTTGTTTTTTTAACGGTTCACCTTTTGGTGGATTTAGATAGGTTTTTTCCTTTGATTCGTTTGGCCCTGCTTCCATATCTACAAGAGAGAGGATGTCAGCAAAATAAAAATAAAAAAAATTGATGGAATGTGAGAGAATTTCGAACGGTTAGAGCAAAGAAGGAATTTGCTAATATCTCTGTTACTGTTTCAAGGGAGTTGTTGATGTGTCAACTATTACACTTATTACACTTGTGTAAGTCTTTGCAAACAATATTTTTGTACAGTATCCAACATTGTCACCGGGTCTCCCACTGTTTTTTTTTTTCAATATTAAATAAAATCAAGAAATTAAGTTAGGTAGCTTTTTTTTACAACCTTTTTAAAATAAATTACCATAATATTTTAAAATAAGACAAATGATTTAAGTTTATCATTATTAAACTAGAGATAAAATTGAGTTTATTGTATAAACTTAAATGGTAAATTTATTTGATAAATGATTATTTGTCTAATTTAAAAAAATTATGATCGTTTATTTTAAAAATATTTTTTAAAAAATCATTTATGGTTTTATTCTTATAAAATCTCACTATTACGTCTAATGGCAACATTATCCATTTAACCCCAACCAATTAAAATCACACAAATCACAAAAAAAAAAAAAACAACCCACAGCCGTGAATAATCGGACAACTGGCGGTTGATTTGGCCCTACAGCTTCTAACACCCCTAACACTCGGAAGTTTTATTAGAACTTAATCCTGACATAATCTTGTGGCAGCCACCGTGCTTCCTTCACGTGGTGTAGTTTCAGTGTCACTGCTATACTGTACACACCGCCTGTAATATATATATATTTTTCAACCAGGGGTGAGTGTGGAATCAGGGGCACAACTTCACTGCTATACTTTAAAAGCTGGTCTTGCACATGATAGTTTCTTCGCCGGCAAACTCGATGCTTTATACCCAAACATGCATCGCTCGGGAAGGCCCGTAAACTGTTTGACGAAATGCCTCACAGAATTGGTTTATCTCTAGAATGCTACACTCAGGAGTTATTGTAGAGATGAGCAACGGGAAGAGACTTTGTACCTCTTTCGTGACATGATATCTAATGGGAGGGATGTTGAGAAGCCTGATAATCTCGCAGCATCGATTGCTCTTAAGGAGTGTGGCGTTAATGGCGCTAAAATATGGCAAAACGGTACATGGGTTCGTAAAGAAATAGGACAAGGTTGGTCAAGACACAGACGTGGGCTATGCTTTAGTCGAATAATACTCGAAATGTGAACTAATGGATTATGCTTTAAGAGTGTTCAAGGAATTTGCTAAGCCGATGTTGTTTTATGGACTTCAATGGTTACAAGGTATTGAACAACATTAATTGTAAAAAGTACAGCAGCCATAAGTATATCAATCTTATTCACTGCAAGGTATTGAACAAATACAATCAATTCTTTCCTCCTTTTCAAAAATAAAAAGTACAAAGGATACAGAAGAAGGAAAAGAAAAGAAAAGAAAAGAAAAGAAGAAACATTCGCAGAATACATGAACACATTGAATACAAATGCACAAGTAGCAACTATACCATGGAAACGGGATTTTACCAGTTTATACAGTATACACTATAGTACAAAGTTACACAATATTTCCCCTGTTTGGCGCCAACACCCCAGGCCTTATTGTATAGGGAAGCAAAGCATCTAAATTTCAAGAAAGAAAGAGTCTCAATTCACAGCAGATGTCTTGCTCTTCCTTCCAAACAAAAGCAGCTTTCGAAATCCTTTCGTCGCTTTCGGAGAGTTCTGGTCATCAGTGTTCCATTTTTTCCTCGAGTGAGGTGATTCCACTGCCATCTCAGTGCTAGACGGTGGCGTCGAGACTTCAATCTCCGAGATCTGAAGTGATGCCGGTGCGTTTTCGACAGCTAAACCATTCTTCTCGTTGATGTTCACACCGGAAATGATTGAAGAACTCTCAACAATCCGTTCTGTTTTGTCTTCTTCCTCGAGAATTGGAGATTCATTTTGCACACTGGTATCGGAATTTGAGATTGTCTGATCTTGGATAGGCTCTGATGAATTTACATTCAATGTAACATTCTCCTGTTTCTTCTCAATTACCGAAAAAACAGTCTGCAATTCCTTAACATCTTCTGAATCACGACCATCAATATTGCTAGGTTGAAATACTTCAGAATTCACAGGCTGTGTCTCTTTGACTTCGATTAAATCTTTTTCATCGACACTAGGTTGAGAAGAAAGTACCTGAGTTGGCTTTTTCGGGCTAATTTCTGAAGGCTTGGCTTTGTTTGGGCTTGGCTTCTTATTCATAACACCATTAATCTTCTGTGATGAGGCAGTCGAAGACACGCTGTTTGCCTTCGCCAATTGCTTCTTTGGCAAGCTACTGGATTTAGTCGTTGATGCCTTTGGGGTTGTAGTCCGTGTGGTTGCGAGGTGTTCTATGGTGGAACTGCGAAGAACTGGTTTTGGTTTTGTGGTTCCTTGGGAGTTTTCGTTCTTGAGGGAAGTATTGCCAGCTTTACTTTCCGCAGATAGCCTTCTTGATGTTGCTTTGGTGACTCCTTTGGATGCACTCCTTTCGGCAATTCTCTTCAGGCGCTGAAGTCGTAATTCCTCCAATTTCCTTCTGTTTTCTTCTTCCTATACACAAAAAGTGGAGAAGTGAAAACATTATGTTAAACTACTGTTGACATTTAAACTAATGGTTTTGCATTGCGAGAAGGGATAGGTTGAAATAGAGCGGACATTTCAGTTGTGGTCGTGGTATCAGAGGAAAGAAAGGAAAACAACATCACACCTCCTAATATGTTCAAACTGAAAGGAATAAAAAGTTAGGTCCTCTATAATGTCGAGAATTCCAAATTCTCTTCTAGTACACAGTTTTTAACAGTAAGATTTTCATTAAGATTAATTAAATTATCACAACTTTTGATTTGATATGATCTGACAGTTAATTAAATACCTTCTCCAATTTGCTCTTCGGACCAGTGCTTCTGCTTCCTGGAGCTGGTCTCTTAGTCCTTGACATAATATCAGGTTTGCCCCTCCCCGGAACTCCATTAGTTTTAGCAGTTTTGGCCTTGGGATTAGGAGGCTGATTAGCATCAATGGACTCTGTTGTTTCAGTGTCAAGGGCCTTCTTATTAGTTTCAGTTGATGAAATGTTTTGATAATCCATTTCTGGAGTCCATGAGGTCATGCTTTGTTCCACACCCGAATCTCTATCAAGCACCATGTAGAGGTCATCTGGCTCATGGGTACTAAAAGCTTCAGGCTTGTCTTGCGAGATTTCCTCCACGCCATTTTCGTATTGAGCAGCTCCGACAATTTCAGGGACGATGCTTATGTCAGTCCTCAATAGGGAATGAGATTGATCTGCAACAAATCGGTCTTGAACCATAAAGGAATCATCAACCACAACATCTCTCTTGTTTTTGTCGGTTTGGAAGGATGAAGATGAAGAATAAATTCCGTCGAATAAGTTGGGATCTTTGCTTTGGTCCAAATTTGCTGACATATCTGGTTGGTTGCTGGGGAACCATTCCCCGTCTTTTGGACATTTGGTTTTGGTGGGCTCGCCAATGCAATCGGGTAGGGTTGCGTGTGAATTGCTCCCTGATTCTTCAATTCTCTGTGAAAATAATAATTCCTCGTCTGGAGTATGCTGCTTCTTGATAATTGTAGCAACATTATCGCCACCTTCAAAGAAAACCTGAGTGTTTCTCTCATTCCCAGTCTCCCTTCCTATAACAACAAAACTGTCACTAGAAATCGCACGCTGCTTTGTAATCTTCTCTTGCTCAAAGCTAATTGCCGGCGGCTTTCCTCCTTCAGAAAAGTAATCCTGAACAGAACGTGGTTCTTCATCAAAAGTACTTGAGTCTTTGTCTCTCATCAGTAGATTTTGGAAAGCATCCCAGTTATCGTTTTTCTTTTCTCCTTTAGAATTATCAACACTGGCATTATTAGTTTCCTTATCAGCACCACCATTTGAATACTTGACACCAACTTGTTTCTTGTGACGACGTGAGGAAGGCTTGTGTCTTCTCTCTAACGACTCAACAGCTTCCTCAACCTGCTGTTTGATCGCATCTCCATCAATGAATCCATCCTCATCAGATGAAGTTTCCTCAGAACCACTTCCTATTTCTTCATCCTTCTTAGAGCTTATGTAGTTGATGTTTCGAATAACAACCTTTCTTGAGGACTTTTTCCCGTGCTTTTTCTTCTGCGATTGCTCTTTCGAAGAGTTCTTTCCGTGCTGTGTCTGATCATCTGATTCGCTCTCGTAGCTTGACTCACTTTCCTCATTGGATTCATCTTGATCTGAAGAATGTTTCTTTTTACTCCTGTGAGACTTATTTCTCCGACTCTCTCTATTGAAATGAGGGCTAGAATCTTCCATATTGGGAGGCCATTTCATATTCCCTGGAAAGTAGGGAGGAACCTGCATACCGGGGGGAAACATGTAACCTTGATATGGATGGAAAACAGGACCTTGAAAGTTGTGCATGTACTGAGGAAGCTGGTTTGGCCATGATGTTGGAACTTGAGCTTTCCCATCCATTGGTGATGTCTGAGGTGGCGTTGGGGTGCTGTTATCTACACATTTTTAACACAAACGATGAGTCTACAGTGCACAGAAGAGACTATATGGTCTTTTAAAATACTTTCAGTGTAGATATGATATTAGTTAAATGAGAGATAGAGTCTACTATTCTCTCCAGGAAGGTTTCAAGGGAAACCTTGTATTCAAATTTTCTCATAAAGGAGTGAAGAGAAGGGTTTCCAACCGTTCTTTTCAAATTGTAAATAAGAACAGTTGCTTCGAAACTGTTTTTTCCAATTAAGTGAAAGATAAGGATTTCCAACTGTTTTTCTATTCCTTCTGAACCACGGCCTTGTATACCTAAAATCACGTTGTTTCGAAAGTTTCCACCAAGTAGACATTGATTTAAATCAAACCAAAGTTAAACCATACCTTGGTTCACATCCAAACTTCCGCGACTTGTGGCTGAGTCGGAAATTGAAGCATCCAAGGCGCCATTTGGTTTTCCATTTTGGTTTATGTTTATCATCAAAGTTTGAGTCGGGTCAGTATCTTCTCCAGCAAGTATGATTCCAGAAGTTTCCAGGTATGGCATGACTGGCTGAGGGCATGCCTGCATTGCCGCTAACTCATCCATCCAAAGCCTATCTTCGTTCTTCTGTTTGCAAAGCTCTATGAAGTTTATGCATGCTTCCCTAAAAAAAGTCAACCATAAACACATTTTGACCTTTAACAAAGACATATATACCTTATGACTACCCCAAGAACTGAAGAAAAAGAGAAGAAAAAAGGTCTTGGAATATAAAAATTAAGAAAAAAGGGGTAATCTACAAGTAGTTGGCATCTTACATTCAATGCAAAGACCCTTTACATGAAGTCTATATATGGTATGCCTTTTACACACAACGCTCAAACAAAGCAATAGTTTCTAGAGGTATCTCAACCTTAACCTCCAGATAGATAAAAATCGCAAGATTCACTAGAGTTATTTAGCAACATATTCTTTTGCTACCTTAAGCGCGAAGCTCCAAAAGCATCAGCGAAAGATATGAGATCGTCTAAGTAGTCTGGTTCAAATCCAGCAACCAAAGCACGAGCATAAGCCATTGCTTGCTCTTTGCAGAGCACAGCCTTCCGAGTTTCCAGAACACGGTGAAGACGAATCCTGTTCATAACCCGCAGCTGAATAATCAATGAACAAGAATAAAATACAGATGCCTTTGTAACCAACCAAATCACATAGCAGACCAGTAAAGAGCAAACTTAGAAGATGGATGAGCTTACTTGGAGTTCTCCTGCGGTGCAGAATCACTTGATCCATTGGTTTCCCCTTTCGACTAAATTTCACAACATGGAAAAAAAGGTCAAGATTATGAAATGAAATTTTATAAGACAAGTCGTTTTAGAGTTAACGTGAAAATAATTTTTTATAACTTGACCAACCTTGGACACAGTTGTTGCCTTGTTGAAATTCCCATCAGCAGCTGAAACATTTTATTTGACTAGTTAGGTGCTGAAAAATCAACTAGATCTGCTCAAAGGATAATAGAAATTCCACACTTCCTGCAGTTAAAATTGGCTTCTATTGACGCCTGATTTGTCACTAACAAAAACATGTCCATTTTAACCCTATCTATAAACATTTACAAAAGCATAATAGACACAGGGGAGGAGGACAAGAACTAAAAAGGGATCTGGGAGCAAAACTAAGCCCGTCAATTGAGTAGAATTAGATCAGGTCCTCACCGTTCAGTTGGAAGGCCTACGGATTTTTATTATAGACGAGAGGACAGGTGACAGAATAATGCCAATGATTGTTTTCTTTTTCAAAAGAAGATAAAGTACAAGGGATCCAACAAAGCATACCTTCACCCTGCATCACACCATTACTACTGGTCAATTCACTGGTTTGAATTGAATTCTCTATCTGCACAATCTCTTTCTCTAGAGTAACAAATCTCTCAAGAACTTCTGGTGTACTAACAAATCTCACAAACCTGTAAGTAACCCAACAAAACAGTTAAAATCAGCATATCACCAATGACAGTACGTAAATAAATAAATAAATAATCACTTCATTATAAAGCATGACATCCACAACATACTAACTAAAGATATCTTTCTGGTTTCTTTGACCAACATTATAAACCAATATCAAATCAAGAAAAACACAAATTAAAAAAAAATCAAAGTCATCAATTGGTGATCTCTAATTACCTTTGAAGACTGGATTTGGTGAACCAATGAGAGGAATCTGAGGCTGAGGGACGAAGAGTAATGGAATATCCTCCTTTGGAAATCTGATCTTTTGCAGAATTGAGGTGAGCCAGAAACGGCTCCAGAAGCCCAGAAGCCAATTTCTCATTCCCACCACCAGCAGCGAAGATCACCAGGTCACATCTTCATTTTCACCAAAATGTGACAGAATTCCCACATAAAAACTCAATTTTTAACTCCTTTTTTTTTTTTTTTGGAAGAAGCCCAGATCAAATAATGGCCTAAATAAGCCAAAAAAACGTTTAAACAAAAAACATACCTTGTTCTAGTGGGAGTGAGTTGGAACAAAGCGTGATCAAGACGAGTTCTTGAGTCCATTGTTTCTAACTCTATCTAAAGCTTATGAGAAAGAGTCTAAGCGAGATTAAAAGATTCAGAGTTCGTTCATGATCTAAAGCTCAAGCATGGTTTTGAGCTTTTACTCTGATGTTGTTTACATGAAACAAAATGGAATAGAGAGAGAGAGAGAGAGAGTAGAGAGAGAGAGAGAGAGAGCCAGCAAGAGGTGATGAAGCTAAAGCCAGATGAGCACATGGGAAGAAGTTGGCTCCTTTTTTTTTAGATCATTTATGGAGTGGGCCCCCCCTGAAAAGTAAAGAAGAAAATGCCGACAAGCGAACACAAATAGCAGTGCTTCATTTGTTCTGCAGCTCTCCCATTTCCACACCACAAGCCCCCCTTGACAATGATAATAATAATAATAATGATAATAACGATAATAATAATAATGGGGAACTCTAATAATATGTAATTTTAATGTATAGCTAATGAATTAATTAGTTATTTATTTTTTTAGTTTTAATTCCGTCTCCATTTGTCCTTAGAAACTATAAATATTTGAATTTAAAGAATTTATACCAATTTCATTCTTTATTTGCTTTTAAATATAAAAAAAATAGGAGAAAGGAATTAACTATTCTTAAATAGTTTTCTTTAAGATTTAAAAACATAAAAAACTTAAAGAATCAATTTTCAAAGAAATTCTTGAGTTTCATATTTTCAAAATGTTTAAATGTTATGCAAAAAATTTTTCAAGAAGAAAAATTTCCTATGTCTAATTAAAGGCATTCTTATATAAAAAAAAATTACATGTTATGTCATAGTTTTAAAAATATTTTTATTCATGATACATTTTAAAAAGTTCAAATTACGTATGCTCCATAGTTAAACATATGTAGAATTTATAAAATTAAGTTTTAAAGATAGCATTTATGAAAAATATCTTTCTTATCATTTGTCTTTGTTTTTTCATCCACAATGCAAATATGTGTAAGATATGACATTAAAACAAAATTTGTAAATTCAAAGAGTATTTTTGTAGTTAAGAAAACGCAAAAAATAACTTAAAAATCAGAAAAATAAATTATAAACTAATTGAAATGAAGTATAATTATGTGACACATACAATTTTAAAGTATAATAGATATTAGGATTTTGCGATTAACTCTCATGTTTGTATCAAAAAACTTTGCCCCTTTTTTATATGATTTTAAGGCATTTTTTGGTGGGTATTCTCCCATAATATGTGTTTTGGAAATATTAAATCCAGTTAGTATTATATTTTTCTACTTGTCTAAGGTTGAAAAATGAATACTTATCGATAAACTGTTTCATTGGTAAATTTTTTAAATACCTACTAACGAAATTTTTATCTTCATACAGCACGTTTATTTTGAAGGTTCCCATTATAACTTGAACCACGCTATTATAGTATTTTTTCTTACAAAAGTTTAAATTTATATTCAATTTTTCAGTTTAAAAATGTGAACCAAATAAACCAAAACTGAATATTTCAGTTTAGAAAAGTGCAGAATCTATAGATGTTCTCTAGCGTAATTTTACGCCCCTAAAGGTTTTTGATTGATTATCTACGGGTTTCTTATTGTGTTAGCTAAATTTTTGGTCGGATGGATAGATGGAGATGACGATCATGAGTGAGTGGCGCAGAAAAATTGGGGAGTGGTTGAGAAGTCATTTTCTTTTTCCTATTCTCTATACCTTTGTTGTCAAAAATAGCGAATTTGTGAGAATGAGCAACAACAATCCTGTGAAATATCGGAATAACGAAAAACAAAAGAACAGCAACAATCATGTGAATTCCTGTTGCTATTGATTATCAAATTTTTAATCGATTATACATTCATGTTATAATTAAGTTTTGGTCAGACATATTATAACACACACACACATATATATAATTTTTTTTTATGAATGTGATCCACACCATAGGAGGCACAAATCCTTCCCTCGACTCATGAAGAGACCCGAAGACAGCAAGAGTCTCCCAAACACTGACAGCTGCATTCACAAGGACTCGAATTCGAGTCATTTGCTTAAACAGAACAGTCATATATATATATATATTCATATTGTTATATATTCATATTATAACAATTTTTCATGTGGTTAAAACATCTGTAATGTTCAACCAAAAAACAAAACCGGTGATGGATATTTTTAGGGCTTGTTTGGTTGAAATACTTTCGATACTCGAATCACGGTTTGAATTATTTTGCTACAATATTTTCTCTCATAAAAATTTAAATCTTCATTCAAATACTCGAACCAAATGGGCCCTTAGTATTTCTCAGTGAGTAACTAGCCAAGGGCGCTGAATTTTGGTGTTGAAAGTAATTGTATTTTAACGTGATGAAAATATGTATAGGTAGATACATTGAAAAATTACAAGAGTTAAATGTAAGACAGGTTCCGGAACCTTTTTTTTTTTTTTTTTAAATTAGTCTTTGTATTGAAAAGTGTTTTAATTTTACTCTCTAAATTTTTTAAATGTCTCAAATTTAGTCTCTCAGTTAAAGTTCAGATGAAAAATGTTAAAACAATAGTGATTCAGTTATAAAAAAAAAATGGTGAATGCTCTCTCCCATCATTTCCTACAAGGAAGACGCTATAAAATCAAAGTCATTTTATAAGAAATTTCACGCATTTAAATTCATCAATAATAAATTAAAATAGAAAAAGATTTGTCCAATGGTTTTAAATAAAAGATTAGACAACTTTTAAACATTAACTCTTGCAACTTAAAATTTTATGAGCCTTTTCCTTATCCTATTTTTTCTGAAAAAAAAAACAAAAAAACAAAAAGATAGAAGACTTTTCCATATCAAAAGATTATTTCTTTTTGTACTTTTCTAGTGGTATAGAGGAAATAAAATCTCTTCATTTAAATTCATATGTAATAAAAAAATGATAGCGACTTCGATTTATATGTTATAAAGAAAATATAACTATCATTTCTTTAATTTTCACTAAATTCAAACTGTAAAACTAAAAAATAAAAATTCTAATGCACTGACAACAATAAAGCAATAAAATCATAAAGAAGCATATAAGAGAAAATGCAGAAGCAACCAAACATAAATAAAAAAACAGCATATTACAATTTGGGTTATTATGTTGTATCCCAAAATATATACATATACATATTAAAACATTATACGAGAAAATGCAGAAACAACAAAAATATATATATATATATATATATATATAAATATATATATATGATGTGTTTAGGAGATCGTTCATCTTTTAAGGTTAAATTATGAGATTATCATTGTTGTCCATCCAAATTTTTGCAGAATTTTAACCGAGAGACTAAATTAGAGACAGTTAAAGAGATCAAAATCTAAATTAGAACACTTTTTCGTACACAGATTAATTTAAGAAAGAGAAAAAAGCATATAAACCTCTTATGATTTTAACTCAAATAACAAATTTATAGGAAAAATTTACTCATAATAATAATCTATCTATTTTTGGATATATAATAATAATAATAATAATAATAATAACATACATCTATATTTATCTATTCCTCGATACAATTGTATGCAATATATAAAAAGAGAAGAAAAAGTGTGGTTTATTATTCACTCTCACACATTTGGATATTCAAACTTTTCTATAAATTATTTTTATCTTGTAAAGAAATTTTTAAGAACCATGTTGCATCAAAATTTATTATCCACCTATAATATTAAAAAGTTACAACCAAGACCTTTTCAGAGAATGTACTATCTCATTTTAAAAGAATGTATATCATGTACTCAACTTCTATTACAAACCCACAATACCGAAAAAGTTATAACGTAGCCTTTGCACGTGTTTTCAATTAGTAGTAATAAGCCATGATACTTTTAGCTTGTTATCATATGATTTTTTTTTACAATTTTTTTTATTGAATAGATTATTTAGTACTATTACCTCTGATTTTATCACACATAGCAATTTGCTTGTCAAAATTTTAATTTTGGTAAGTTGCATCTTAAACTTATAAATAGGTGGTTTTTGAATAAAATTGACATGATTTTCACTTGGGTTGTTAATTAAGAGTACAAAAAAAGTTTTTTCTTTTTATAAATATTAACCTTAACTCATATTTAACGCAAAAAATAATTCAAATTTTTTATTTTGATAGAAATCTAATTAAATATATTAAGCACGACAAATATGGGTTAAAATATATAAAAATACCATTCATGTCAATTTTTGTCAAAAAATTAGTAAGGTGTTTGGAACATCAGTTTTCACTTATAAGTTATAATTGTAAATAGTGTAAAGCTCTCAATAGCTACAACAAAACAAAAAATTACTACAATATAAAGCTTTCACATACAACAGTTCTTAAACTTAAAATGTATATTTTAACTGATTATCCAAATAGAAGCTAAAATTTTTATCAATAAGGTCATTTGCCATATATTTATAAATTCATGACGTAAGTTGTCAAAATTAAAATTTCAGGTGGTATATTGTAAATATATGACAAGTTTTTGAGATAATAATGCCAAATATCATACTAAATATTAAATATTCTGTAACTGTTATTTAATTCTTGGTTACCAAAAGCACTCCAAATCTCATCTCAAAGAATTAAAAAAAAAAACTACAAATGAATCCATTTATCTACTCTCAAACCAAAGACTGTCACGTAACAAAAATTTAATTTAAAATAACAACATTGGGTTTCAGGAGAGAGGCGGGTCGTCTCCCGTGAGTGTCAGTGGCAGTTGCATAAAAAAATAATTCACATCAGGTCTGTGGGCATAAGTTTGGAGTGAGTGAAAAGGATTGGCCACTTTGCTGTCGCAACAGTTCAACTGTCAAAAGAGTGTATGACTGGCAGGCGCCAACCTCTATGAGTTGCCCTTTCTATTTCATTCCTGTTTCGACACAGCCTTAAATTTATTAATGTCCAACTACAACGAATCCTTTTTCTTTTCCTCTTTATTTCCTTGTTTTCATGTGGGACAGGTCTTATTCCGTGGCTGAGTCAAGAAAAAAAGATAAGTACTATAGAATATTGAGATAATTTTCAATTTTTGGACTGAAAAGTTTAACAAATAGAAATATTAGAAAACAAACCAAATTTAGCTAAAACATGAGTGACCCCGTGGACATAGGGAGGGGCAAAAACATAGGAGCAGTTCAGAATAGAGATAAGGTTTCAAATATAAAAAATTAAAGTATCATGGAGACAAAAAAAAAAAAAAAAGAAACTCTTAATATTGAACGCAATATAAACTACATTACTTGCGTCCAATTTAGCTGTGGAGATCATCTAACCATTGGCAACATGAAAGAGGAGCAAGTCCCTCATAGCTTGGCACCCGACAATTAGAGGAGTGCAAAAGCCCCTAATCCGTTTAGTTAAAGCACCAGAGAGCATTTGGTTAGCATCACGAACCCCTCCTCCGACAAAGAAAAAATCCAAAGAGCCCACCACCGTTGAATCGAAATTCAATTTAAGTTCACCAAAGCCGGAGGGGCAGCCCGTGTTCAAGGGATGTTGTAGCTAGGATGGCTTGGAAGCCCTATCACTCGACTAGCAAAGTTGGAATTCCCCCAAGTAAAGACCAAATGGCCAAGCATACCATGATAATTCAATCTTAAAGAGAGGCAATAATCTTAATACATAGGTGGATAGCCAAGCAGAAAGAGAGCTCACCCCAATAAAACACAAAAAATCTTGGGCAGACGTATTAAATGAGGACTCTTCTGACGATTTAAACCACAAGGAAAAGTCTACGGAGCAAAACCAACATTCACTATTATTTCCTTGAAGTGCTAAATATCTCATTTTGGGTAAGATCATTGTTGGGGATAAAAATAGCATCTTGACCACCATGCATGTATCATCTCATCACTTAAAGAGTCCAACTGAAGGAATCAACTTGCCAAATCCACTGCAGAAGATGAGTTGATCGGAGGCGATGGTTAATTGAAGATTAATGGATCCCACTGGGATAAATCGGGAAAGAATCATCCTTAGATCTCACGAAGACTAAACCAACTAAATCTATAAATAAAGGCAAGAATCAATGGAGAAGAAGCAACCTTAAGCCCAAAAAGAAAACAAGCAAATGAGAAAGTCAACTAGAATCGAATAAGAAAACTACCCTCTCTCCAGTCAACATAGAATCACCCTAAGAATTAAGAAATAAGGAGACTCAATTCATTCCCTATTAATATAAGATTGATCCCACCATTTGTATGTATTGAAATCGACATATTTACTCTATCTCTCTCTAATTTCTCTCTTTAAAACCCCTTCACCTTCTCTCTCACTCTTTTTTTTTTGGGTCTGGATGTAACCTCTCTAATTCAAATGTGAAGCCAATATAAATTTGCGTGTCTATTGACTTTACTATTTTTTATACTTTGTTTTTGTTTCAGGTCGATTCAAGACCATTTGACTTGTGTAAACGATCAGCTTGTTAGAGTGGTCATTAGCCCTTTAAACAAATCTAATTGTAGAATTTACTCTCAATAATCATTCCTGTTTTTCCAAAGCAACCAAGCTAACAACGAGACAAAAATTCAAGTTCATTTGTGTTCAAGCTAGCTAACAAGACAGTTTTTTTTTTTTTTTTTTTGTTACTGAAGACGTTACAAGACATAGTTGTATATTTTAATTGTTGACTGGGGAAGCCCCTTAAAATTTTTTTAATATATAAAAGGAAGAGTATAATTAAAATTTTAGAAAGAAAAATTGGTTAAAAAATGAATTTTTTTGAAAAAAATTAAATGAGAGCAGTATAAGGTGGCCCGTCCACTAGTCTAGTTTGTATGGTTAGACAAGTGGATAACCCTATTGAAAAATGGATTCAAATTGTGTTCATTTGGATTATTTTGATTTAAATTATATGATTTAATTTGTAATCTCAATTGATGTTTGGATGTGTATTTTAAGTATTGATTTGAATAGAGAATAAAATTGAAATTTGTGTTTGGATAGATAGTGGAATTTTTTTTTTGATTTATTAACAAATCTAACAAAATCTTAATGTTCATGATCCTAAAAAAAATGCAATGTTGATATTGATTTATTCCTCTCTTTATAAGGAACACAATAAAAAAAGAATCATTTCAATCGGATATCAAATGAAGAAGTTATGATTTTTTTTTTGCTCCAATATAAGAGAAAGAATTTTAGCTTTTGCCGTAACAAACATATCTGAGTTCAAAGGGGGCATTTAGCATGCAATAATCAGTTGGAATTATGTTCCTAAGAAAGCGATAGTAGGCAATATGATTCTCAATAAACTAATATTATCACGTTTGGTTATACACTTGAATATTTTATTAGATTCCTATGAATAATATATTACTATGTTTGGTTATAATAGGAATTTTATATAATTGACAAAAATCAATTATTGTATTAACATTAAATGTATCAATATTGTATGTTAGTACTAATATTAAATGATGATAACAATATAAATATGAATAATAAAAAATATTATGGATAATTTTACATTAATATTACTATGACCATTAATAATAATATTCATATTAATATTATAATATTAAATTGTTATTATTGTTAATGTTATTATTATCATTTTTATTAAATAATAATTATTTTATATTAATATAATAACTATATTTATATTATATAATAAGTTTACTTTATAATAATCATAAGATTAAAATTTAACAATATATTAATATTAAAATGTTGTACATATTATGTAATATATTGATATGAATATAAATAATAATAATAATATAATTTTTAATAATATATTATTATTTATATTAATATTAAAATTAAATAAAAATATTGTTATAAAAAATATTACACATAGATAATTATATTTTATATTTATTATAACTATAATAGTATTAATATAATTTAATATTGATATTATTATTATACTATTCATATTGATATTATACTATTATATTTTTATAATTATTATTAATGTTATTATTATCGTTATGAGTAAAATATTATTATTTTATATTAATATAATATTTATATTTGTATTATATAATAATTAGTATTAAATTATTTTTATTTTATTTTATATTAGAGTATTTATATATATTATATACCAGTATTAATTAATAATAATATATTACTTAAATATTGTATAGGTAATATATTATATATATCTTATTATTATTGTTGATGTCATTATTATCTTTCTTATCAAATTATTATTTTAATAATAATAGAATTATGTTTAAATAATATATAATATATGAATATAAATATGAATACGAATATAAATAAGAATAAAAATATAATTCTTTATAATATATTATTTTATATTAATATTAATATTAAATGATAATATTAAGTTCTGATAACATTATAAATATTTAATAGTTTTTATATTATTTTATATTATTTATTTATCGTCATCATCATGGAAAAAATATGATATTCTTTGTTTTGAGATCCTTTAAAATATGAATAATATATTGTTGGGTAGGATTTAAATTATCCCAAAATGAGTTAAAGTGAATTCTATGGAATTGATTTTTTCATGAATTCAAAAATCATAATTCTTATACCAAACGTGTGAATCTTGTAGATTCTTATTCATACCCTCAAGATTACTACATATCAAACGCTCCAAAGAGTTCAAGAGGAGTAGAACTCTAAAAACTTAAATTCAAATGATTTATTAAATGTAAATTTTTAAAAATATATATATATATTCAAAAGATTTTAAAAATATAAATCTAAAAAAAAGTCAACCAAATAGCCAAATTCTAAAAATTTGAATTTTGAGAAACAAACGGCCCCTTGTTAATTTTCCAGTGCACATTTGTGTTCTTGGAAAACGAAAGGACGGAAATAGAAAAAGAAAAATGAAACGGAAGCAATAGAAACAAAACAACCGCTTGTCCTCTCACAAGTACTCTTTGGAAGTGTACCTTAAATTTTAGGACGCAGTTGCCCGTGCAGCTTTAATTGCCCATTATGTGTTTTTGTGCTTTAATAGGAACATTTAAGACGGCCTTTTTTTATTTTTTTTTAACATAACTTATTTTTATCTAAAATGAAAGAAAGAGTATTTGGGTGAAGTTTTCTGAAAAATGAAAAAGAAAAGTTAAAGATGTCTTTTTGTTTGACAAAATCAGTTTTCACGAAAATTTTTTGCTGTGATAAAATAATACTTTTACATATTATAATATTAAATAAAAATATATCATATTAAAAAGTTTTTACATGTTATAATATTTTTGACTAATTGTTTCGTACCAACGCTTCTAAACATCTTGATACCAAATCATGAAAACACCATTTTGTTGTTTTTGTTGCTCTATTTCTCTCAAAACATCAAGAGACCATTAAGCTTTACCATTCTCTCTCGAGCTCTCATCATTTCCATCTGAATGTACTCCTCTTTCTGTATCTCTATATAGTAGGACACATTGTTTTGCGTACCATTTAATTAAATTTAAAGATGTCATTCTAGGTCAGTACTTTTTGGGAAGAATTTGAAGAAAGGGACAAAAAAAAAATTGAATTGGGTAAATGGTTTTTTTTTTAAACCAAAAAATACGTTTTTTTATATAGGTAAACCGTTTTAGTTTTTTTTTCAAAAAAATAAGAAAAATGACTATAGCAAGACAAGGAATCTCAACATGATGAAAAAAAAACTGAAACGGTTTTGATGTCTAAAAATCCTTTTTTTGTGCCAAAAACTGTCCCAAAAAAAAACCAGTTACCAAAAAATTTTTTCCCAAAATGTTATTTTTAAAAATCCCCCGTACTTTTGTGTTGTATGGTTATTATATTGGATATGAACACTAATAAGTTAGATTGTTAAAATTTAAATTAAATGACTCAAATATTCTCTATTGGTAGCGGTAGGCTAAAACAATGTGCCCCTACCATAATATTTCGGCTTCTCATTGTTAAATTTTCAGCTAGAAAAATACATACCTTTTTGGCTTTGAAATAGAATTGTGCTTAAAGTCTAAAGATGTCCACGTAGTACTAATAGGTATTCCTACTACAAAATAATAAAAAAAAAAATACAATGATAACTATAATGAAAAAAAGAAGCAATAAATCGCTTAAGATCTCATAAATAAAAAACAAAACTCCAGTTTTCAAAGTTCTCTCCTTCGTATTAAATACTCTAGGCCCAAAAATAACCCTTCTCAAAGCCTTTCTTTTTTTTTTTTGCCCCTCACTGGATTATGTACGTGGTGACTAAAATGAAGGGTGAAGAAACCATTAATATATATATATATATAGTTTTTATATATACTAGTTTAAAAGCACGTGCTTATGAGTGTGCATTTTAAATTTATTGAATTTTTTATTCAAACAATTTTAAAATTTGTTTGGGTGCATGGTTCAAATTAAAAATTTAAATTGAAAAAAACTATAACAATTTAAATTTATAAAAGAAAATACTGTAGTAAAAATGGTTTGAACTAAAATTTTTTGGTTGAGACCAATGTTTTCAAACACACTAACATGAAAATCATATTTGATTTAAAAAATATTTTAGAGAATTCTGAAAGAAAATTTAGGCAGAAACATATTTGAGGGTAATGATTTTAATAGGACCAAACTAGATGAAAAAAATATAATTCAATGACAAACATTTAAAATATAAAATTTTAAAGGAAATGCTAAAAAAAAAAAATAAAAAAAAATATTTCAGGATGAAAAAAAAACTTAAAAAGAAAAAAAAAAAAAAAAAAAACAACACGGCTGCTTTCTATGTATAGTTATAGATTCTTGGCGTCCAAAAGGGTCATTTACTAATACTCACGTGCATATGCCCATTTTGTTGAATTTTTATTAAATAAAGTTTAAGATTTGTTTTTTTTTTAATGGGTTTAAGATTTGTTTGAGGACATGGTTAAAACTAAAAGTTATTAAGTTGTAAACACTATAACAATTTAAATTCTATAGATGAAAATGCTATAGTAAAACTAGTTTGAATCAAAACTTTTTGGTTAAAACCAGTGTTTTCAAACACATTATTATGAAAGTCACTTTCAATATAAAAATTTTAGAGAATTGTGAAAGAAAAATTTAGGCAAGGACATTTAAAGGCAATGGTTTTAATAGGGACAAATTAGATAAAAAAAAGTACTTCAATTACATACATTTAAGATAAATGCTAAAAAGAAGGGTAAACATAAAAAGATAAAATATTTAGAGAAGAAAAAAAGGTTGAAAAAAAATGCTACAAAGGACAAAATTGAAAACATAAAAATATTTAGGGATGAAAAAACCTTAAAAGCCAAAAAAAAATAAAAATCAACCTAAACATTGCCATTTTGGTTGAAAGAGGAGAATCACTTTCTCCTTTCTATATAGATAAATAAAAAGATTCTTTATTTTTCCCATCAGATTGAAAATAATAATTATTTTTAGAAGAACATGAGCATTATTTGTGTTATATTTAGTTTTTTTAAATGGAGAGATAGGAGTTTTATTTTTTTTAATGGAGAGATAGGGGTTGATTTGAGAGAGTTAGCACATTCAAACTTAATAGGTACTCACTAAAAAACTCAATCAAGTCTCCATCCTATTTTATTAAAATAAAAAGACGAAAAAGAAAATAAAGAAGTTTAGAATCAATTCAAAATGACAAATCAAAATTATTTATACATTTTTAAAAGCTTTATGCTTTAGAACACAAATGTTGTAGGCATTTTTCCTTTTCAGAATCAATGGTTGCATTTTTTTTTCATAGCTCATTGAGTTCCGTTAATTTATCTTAAGATTCTTAAACCCCAAACTATACTTCTTTCTGAACAAGTGTAAATTTATTTACTTTCTCCCTTGACTGGATATTTTTGTAATACTTAGCCTCTTCAACACCTCTAACCCTAGGCCTATTGCAGTGCTATTGTTTATTGTCATGTTGTTTTCTTGATTTAACGGGTGTCAATGCTCCTTCTACTTTCTCAACTTAAACTGCATTGGCTTTCTCCATAATATCACATCAAAATAATAATAAAAAATACATGCCAAATAAAAAAAGCATAACAAGAACATAAAAAAAGCCTTCTAACTTCATGTACTTGGGAGTCCAATTGGAGTAACAAATAATTGTTGGATTAAGAGATTGATTAATCGGAAGAATGCCTTTCCTTCCTACTTTAACCGAGGATCACGCCAATTGCGCTTTAATCTATAGGCCTTAATTATTTCTTTAATAATTAATTTATTGATAGTGTACCTATACTTCTTATCAAACTACAGCATTCATTAGAAGATGATTGCAATAGCTAGACTTTAATCATCACAGGTCATTTCCAATCGAGAGAGTGTTTACATTTGTTGTCAAGAATATATCGAACAAATTAGTAGTCATAATCACATGGTCATGAGCTTCCACCTTCCAAGGGATAATCATATCCAACACAACCTTTTCATCCGATATATGTAATCTAATTTCTTTCACTTCAAACTCATTGGTCAGATTTGGTAATTTGTATTGTATTATATTAGCTAAGGTGTATTGTATTGTGTTGAATTATTATGTACATTTTTAAATTCTAATGTATTATATCTTATAATTTGTTTCCAAACCTCCATCTTAATCCCAACCCAATACCAATCCAAAACTTTTGTAGTTATTTTTTTTTAAATAGGCTAAAATATAATTTTTTTAAAAATAAATGGTCAAAGTACGATTTTGAAATAAATTGTTGGGTAAAAAATACAAGCCTTAACAATTGAAGAATCAAAATATAATTTTATAAAACATAAGGGATCAAAATGTAAGCCTTGGAAATTTGTGGAGTCAAAAATATAATTTTATAAAATGGAAGGATCAAAATATAATTTTAAAGTATAAATTTGCATTATGACCCCTTGCTTTTTAGCAAATTGTAGGTTCCACCCTGACCCTATCATGACCAACCCCAACGAGCTCTTTACAAAAATGCCACAAATTTTAAGCCTGGATTGATTAATGCCATGAAAAAATATATGCAGAGAATGCCATAATTATGTCATCACTTATATTAGAATACCTAAATATATCCTTAACATATGGGCCAATATCCAAAGAGAGAAAGAGAAAGAAATAAAGAAAGAAAAAATTAGGTTTAATTTATGGGTATTTTGGTCAGTCTATAACATAATACTTATGCCATTGTGGCATATTTTCAAATTGTTTTTGAACATGTGACATAAATCAATTCAATTGCAAAATGAGTGGCATATAATATAAATAACTCGACTCCAACATAGACCTACTAGACATACAAAATAGGAGAATTTTCATAAATGCCATTGGTTAATTTTGTTTTTTTTTTAATGACCGACATACATATTTAAATGTGCCATAATTTAAATAAGTATTTTAAATAATAGTGTAACATAATTTTTTAAGTATGACATAAAAAACCCATGTTTCAAAGTGTGACATAACATTTATTTTTCTCGAATATAAATAATACATCGAAAATGAGTCGAAAGATTCTATTAATTTACCATTTGTATTAGTTTATACAATATAATAGTTATGATAAATATTATATTAGTGCATTATTATATAATATGGTGCACCTTTAAGATGCACAAAACTCTAGACCCTGCTTAGAATATATACATACATATAAATACATGTATAGATGCACATGTATAAAAATATATGATAATATATACATGTGCACATGTATGTATGCCATATAGAAGACGTATTGAATGTGCCTTTAATTTTGCTCGTCAGGATAATGAAATGGACGTAAGCTAGCTTATAATACATTTTTTGCATTACATAAAGTGGTTGGATACCAAAATTCCATTATGAGCAAAAATCGAACTTTATCTTAGCTGGATGTATTAGGACATTTAATCTTTGATGGTGATGACCAAACAACCATTTGCAGGGTCGTTACTGCGCCCATCTCCTATTTAACTTTGTATTCTTCTAATTAACCATTTTGATATTTTTGATATGAAATGCCAACTACCATGAGCACCAAAGACAACCAAATGCCTTCCATTCACAGCCATTTTGACCTCAATATCTTGGAGGGCCTTAAGTTGCTCCGAGGCACGCATTTTGTGCATTATTTTTATTTTTTATTTTTCAATTTTCAAATTTTAATCTTCTTTTTTTTCCCCTCCGGAGAGCATGTGATCATGTGCCTTGAAATGATAAATACTAAACTACAAAAGATGATACCACCCAAAAATGCATATGGCTTGCTTTCATTAAGTACTACTTTGTTTAAAGGTTGACCAAAGTGTATGTAATTTGCTATGAGGGAACGTTAACGAGGTTATAGGACTTAAAAAGGTTTTTTGTTCGATCTGGTCGCATGGATTCGTGAATACATGTCCTGGAAAGTAAAATGGGATTCTCATCCTGCAAAAAAGAAAGTGGCTCAAAGCCCGAATGAAGAGTCCTTGTAGAAAACAAGCCCAAGATGCTATTTTACAATTGCCCGGTAGGAGAGTGTCAATATCATTTGATACCAAAATTTTGATAAACTGGTTCGTTATGTTATGATTCAGAAATTGGGTATTTGATATTTTTACCTCTGAGCTTATCGCATATTTATAATTTGATCTTTAAATTTTTAATTTTTATAAGTTGCCCTTGAATCTACAAATCTGTAGCAAATTACTCCACTGATAATAATTTTAAGTTTTTGATTCAAATTGATATGTGATTTTCATATGGGTTGTTACTTAAGAGCATTTTTTTTCCATATAAATGACACCCCATATTTATATTCAAACCAAAGTAAATTAAAAATATTCTATTTTGATGAATACTTAATTAAAGGTATTAATCACAATAAATTTTGGTTCAAATATAAAAAATGACCATTCAAGTCAATAATCAACTATTCATGTGTAAAATTACATATCAATTTTGGTCAAAAAACTAAGATCACTGTCAATAAGGGTTCTTTATTACAAATTTATAAATTCAAGAGGTAACTTGTTAAAATTAAAAATTCAAAAGGTAAATTGTAAATATACGATAAATTCAAGGGTAACGGTGCCATCTATCCTTCAAAAATCTAATAAGTGCCGAGTGCCAGACTACACACGGTCACCTTTTTTTCTATTATTTTTAATTATTTTTAATTTTATTTATGACTACTCTGTCAACAAGATCAATCAAAACATGGCTAATCTGATGATTTAGAGGTAAAAAGCATAACAATAATAAAAAGAATAAAATAAGATCTTTAGGCTTATTTCCACCATTGTCCTTGTATTTTTTGTGCATTGGAAATGTGCCCCCTGTTTTTTGTTTGGTCAATTGAACCCTTGAATTTAAATATATGTAGCAAAACTCCCAATTCATAACTTTGTTAATTTCTTTGACTGTACTGATATGGGAATTCCACATGAGTAATTCATTAATAATTTAATCGCATAACTGGTCATTTTTGTCTACTTTAATACAAAAATATTGGTGCAAAAGGGTCTTTATGTTTCATCAAAAAAGAAATTTTGAATTAATTTTGAAAAATAAATTCAGATTAAAATTGATAAAAAGGACCACACATGCCCTTAATTAATTACTTATATATGTTGAAGTTACTATTGAATTCATGTAAAAAAATCGATACAATTATTAGTTGAGGTGTTTGCTATTACATTTCTAAATATAAGGGATTAATTACCAAAAACAAAATTTTAGAGAACACATTATAAACGATAAATTTTGTGCGCAATGGTGGATAAAAAAAAAAAAAACCAAAGTTTCTCTAAATTGTTATAGTGAGTTAATATAAAGCTCAGTGGCCGAATGAAATAAAAAAAGAAACATTTTTTATACAATCTAAAATTTTAATAATACCCTTTTACACTGAAAATTAACAGTTAAATGTATGTTTATAGATAAATCTCTAAAAATATTTATTGGATGAAACAATCAGTTGCACAATAGTCTTCACTCAAATAACCTTGGTTGTCTTGTTTTAGTATAACAGTACTTAAATATAGTCCACAACCAAGTTAAGTTAATGTTATGCATGCTGGAAGAATACAACCGACAGACTAAGACTTACCATGATTGCCACACTGCGATGTTTATCTTCAAGCTTTGCAGTCTTTTTTTTGATTGCCTATGGGGTTGACTCTTGGAATCTCTGTTTTCTTTTTGGCATTTTTTTCTTTTTAATAATTATTTAAGGAGATTATTAATAAATTTTACGAGTGGAGTATTAAAATTACTGTGGGATGATAGCTGTAATTCTAGTTATCTCCAATTATCATTAAAATTAAAACAAAGAATTTATGAATATATGTGCCAATTATACCAAAAAATATTGCTTCCACATGAGGTCACCACAGCCTCAGACTTTAATTAATTCATGGAAACATGCATTAAGATGGCATGCAATTAATTGATGGTGCCAAGCAAGAGAAACCTTGTGATGCAGCAGCATATACTGCATGCAGTAGTTTCATCGGCTCACTCGTTTTCATGTGACTGCTTCCACGTCCCATATACGATCTGTGACTCCCTTCAATACCCTCCTTTCACATCCCCTATATATAATGTGCTACAAGCTTAGTCATGACCACCCAAACTCAAACTCTATTTGTCTCTTTCTTGTTACATTGCTTGAAAATGAGGATTTTTATCTCTTCAGCAGCAATCTTCCTTGCCATCTTCATCGTCCTTCCAACAATCATGTTTGCCCGGCATATTGGGATGTCTCCACGGACATGTAATATACGTGTGTGTGTGTTTTAATTAGCCTGTCACGAGCTATATCTTAAATTGCATGCATATGGAAATATATATACGTATATATAATATATATGCTCATATTATGTGTATGTATTAATACATGCTTAAATGCGTTTTTTTTTAATGGAATGCGCACATCATTGTTTTCTTTTAATGATACCAAATCTCTTAAATTCAAATAAATGTGTGCAAAAATAACTGCATGTATTGTGATTTACAGTGACAGTCACATATTACTGAGTGGGTATGTCCTCTTAGCTGTAAGTTTTTAAAATTTATCTTATTTTATGTTTGTATATATATTTTTAAAATTTCAGTTGTACCCCTTCTTTTTTTTAAATAAAAGAATATACTGTACTCATTTTAGTAACTGAAATATATAAGTATAACCTCATTCAATGAAAAATTTATATACTTTTTTCTCCAAGTGGTACCATTGAAAAACGTATTCGGCCCTAATACTGGTAGTGACTTGTACACATTTGCATTGATTGTCAAAAGTGCTTCCCCGCCCCGTGTAGAGCCGGATCGGCATGAAAACAGGGCTGCGCCCCATTTTGCGCCCACGGCTCTATGGAGCCCAACCCTGCTATCTTATGAAGGTTGGCTCATGGAGCCAATTAGCAATGCCCTAGAACTATCTATGTCATACAAGTTTTGCAATTAGTTGTACAGTAAAATTAGCCAAGAATCACTTCTTTTATTTCCCAATACATATATTTTTTGCTTTAAAATATTGGAACATTTACCAATTTCACAATGGACTTAATTAAACACAGATCATGCGGATGACGGTGAAGTTGATCAGAGTAAACATGCAACATGGCATGACATGATCACAACAGAGAACGTAGAGGTGCAACAAAATAATTCCAACACTAGAGAAGATATGAGTAGATATAATGGCGATAAGAGAATTATGGAACACAAGAGGGCCCGTCCGTTAGAAGTAGCTGCAGGCTCAAGACTGCCAGAGTGCTCTCATGCATGCGGCTCATGCACACCTTGTAGATTGGTTATGGTCAGCTTTGCCTGTGCTTCGCTTGCTGAAGCAGAAACCTGCCCTATTTCCTATCGATGTATTTGCAATAGTAAATCCTACCCTATTCCTTGAGATCAACATTCGTTTGTTTTTTGTTAGACGGAGCCAAAAAAAATTAGTTAGGAGGGGCACAGTATAATTTCAGAGGTGGCAGAATATTGGTTTCTATAAAATTTTATGAACAATGTTGGAAGGAAAAAAAAAAAATCAAAAAGGGCGATCACCTATACTGGTCCATGAGTAGCTCCGCCCCTAGGGAAATATATATGTATATGCTATATATATATATATGTGTGTGTGTGTGTTTGTTCACATCTAATATAGCGTATGTAATGTATTTTTAGGAATATATATCTGATATAATTATATTTATCGTGCTCCATTATTTTCCTTCTTGAAAATATTTTGGGATTAGATCCTTGATTAGATAGACGGTCATAAGAGCAATAACTAGCTCTTCCTTTGTAGGTTTGGCTAACAAAAGCCTGTCTTTCATACGTCGTCTTTGCAAATGAAACGAATTTCTTACTCACTTCAGTGACTCTTTCGCTCCTTTCTTTTGAAGCGATGTAAACTTAATTATCGACCCCTTTCTAACCGGCCCCTTGCTGTGAGGTTGGTAAGTGTGCAAGGAGGCTTAGAGAAGACAACATCGATCTGGACATTTTACCCTGATCAATTCTAGCCGAAAAGGAAAAAATAAAAGGGACAATAGATCTGTTGATTTATATAAAATACTAGAAATGCCGTTTTAAAATCCATTGATTTATACATAATACCAAAATTTGGTATCAAAATTGGAAATTCACATAAAACACCGAAAATTAGAAAAAAAAAAGTACTCTAAATTATGAGTTTTTCAAATATAAAGATAAACACAAAAAGTGTGAAATTTATTGATAAAAGTAACTACGTTAACTTCTGGACATGCCTATGGAAGATGGGGCTTCAATAAGAGATTCTAATCTTGCAAGATTTTTTTTTCTTTTGTGTTTTTCTAAAAAAAAAAAAAAAAAAGACATGGGGAGATTGCATAAAGGCAACAATCGTTGAGGTGCAAGGGGCGCTGAAAACATGAGCAAAGGCGTGAAAAAGGGCGCAAGAGACATCCTGAGGCTTGGAGGCTCACGGCTTAGAGGTTTGGAGAGGCATGGCCTGGAGATTTTGGAGGCATACAGTTTTGGGAAAGTGAAGGGTTTGGAAGCTGTTAACCTAGCTAGGGTTGAGAGGCACGCGACTATGATAAAAATAAGGATTAATTACTGAAATTGTCTCAACTATAAACCTTGTAACACTTTTCCCCATAAATTTCAAAACATAAGATCCGTTTTCGTTGTAGTATGAGCTGTTCATTTTAACAGAAAATGGACCAATAATTGTGAAATCAAGGGGTTTTTGGTAATCCTCTTATAAAAATAATGAAAAAATCAAAACTATAATAAAATACTCTTTATTGATGATTAAAAGTAAAAAAAAAAAATCAATTAGAACCATGATACCTGTAACACCCGAGCATTTTTACTATATTAAAAATGCAATAACTTAAAGATTATGTTAAGACAAAAGTACACTTTAAAAAATACTGTATAATAATATAGAAAATTATACAATATTAGAATAATGCATTGTAAGAAAGTACACTGATAAAGTTAAGTAGTATGAAAATTATATTGTAAAAGTAATACAGTATAACAATTGGACTATTTAAGGTTAAACAGTACAGAAATTAGACTGTTTAAGTTCAAGCAGTATAAAAATAATATTGTTTGGAGAATATGGATGAATAAGGAATGTTATAGCAGTATAAGAAAAATACTGTTAATATAAATTTAGACTGTATAAAGTTAGATAATATGAGAATTACATTAAGTGATGGATGTAAATAAGTATGGAAGGTTGTGGGACTTCATGAATTATATGGAAAATAATACTGACGGTATGAGAAAAATTCTGTCAGTATAAAATTATACTGTGTAAAACAAAAGAGGGACACCTTGCTAAATTTGATTGTGCCACCACATATCTTGATGTGGCTCAATCCCACCATGCCAAATTGCCTAACTTTTTTTTTTATCACAAATGTTGATAAGTGATGACTTATGGTGATGAGTCATCAAATTTAGTTTAAAAATCAAGTTTTATACATATATATATATATATATATATATATATCAATTGTTTTATGAGAAAGGAAACCAAGTTGGTCTCCACGGTAGGGAAAAAAAGAGAGAAGAGAATGTGAAAAGGAAGGAAAGAAGGAAAGAAGGAAAGAAAAAGAAAGAAAAGAAACTAAAAAGTCTCCATTTCTTCCTCTCAAAAACCGCCACCCCAAAGCAATTCTTTCTCAAAAATTTTGATGAATTCCAAGCTCCAAGTCATGTTCAAAGCTAGTTCAAGCCTAAAAGCTCAAGGATTTCACAAATTTTAAGGTAAAATCCAAACTTTACCCAAAGTTTTCTAGGGGTTTTGTTCAAGTTTTGATGGAATTTTTTTTTATGATGAGGTATGGGCTTGATGTCAAGTGGACTTTGAAGGATTTCAAGCAATAAAAAGGAAGGACAAGCCCCTAGCAAGGATTAGGTAAAATCCTAGTCCTTGAAGCCGAGTTAAAGCTTATGTTTTGTGCATATTATATGTTTGATGAAATGTTTTGGGACTATGGCATGTAAGATGAATGTTAAGGCATGGTTGTTTTATGTTATATGTTGATGGTGATGATGATGGAAGAAAAAAGTAAGGGTTTTGGTGAAATTCTAAAAGGGACTAAATTGCAAAGAAAATTGTATTCTTAGTAGATTTAAAAATCAGCCAAAAAGTCCTCATAAACATTGAAATTTCAAGAAAGTTAAAACACAAAAGTTAGAGAATGCATCAAAGCTGTTAGGACAACATGAACAGTTTTCTAAAATTTGGCTCAGTTTAGTAGCTATGAATTTTACGAAATTTTGGGCACAAAATTTCAAGAAATGGAAATGTTATCAAATGCCTAGAATTCGACCATGGTGCTTTTGTAATTTTTATTCCTTAAAAAAACTGAATGCTTTGGTATAAAGTGGTTGTTTTTGGTTCCAAGGGCAAAAATGTAAATATTTTTATATTTCGAGCCAAAACCGTAAAATTATGTGAAAATTAGGTTTTCACTAGGAAACGTTGATTTTCTATACTGCTGTAGGCAGTAAGTAATTATAGATCCTAGGTTTTAAAGAATTTAAAGTTTAGGTAAGAAAAGAATGAAAGGAAAATGATTAAGGGCAAAATCGTCATGTTATAAAAATGGTCAAAACGGACCCGAAACGCTCGATATCAGAAAAACACTCCTTAGTAAGAATTTTTTGTAATATGTAAGAAATGAAATGTTAAAGTTAAGCAATGGGTTTTATAGAGTTATGAAGTTGACAAAAAACCCATTTAGGGTAAAATCGTCATTTTTTAGGAAACGGCTAAAACGGAGTCGAACACTCCAAATTAGCATAATGCTCTTAGATGGAAAATATTCTTAATACATTAAGTAACAAACTACAAGTGAGACTGGAAGTTTAACTAAGGGACGATTAAGAACAAAAGTAACCTGTTAGGTTACAAAGTCAAGTAAAGAAGGAGGTAACCCAATGGGTTGTCGAGCTAAGCAGAAAGAATGGTAACCAAGTGGTTATATATAATTAAGTAAAGGGAAAGGTGACCCAGTAAGCTACACAATTAAGGAAAGGAAAGGTTAAACTGATAGTATACCAAGTTATGAAAAAAAAGGAAATGAATGTTTAATGTTTACTTTTTATTATCAATCGAGTAGATTGATAAAAAAAAAGTTAATTAACGAGTCGGTTGTTGTTTGATTAGGACACAGAGGCCGACTAATGAAAGGAAAAAGAACAAAATAGAGAACGCTAGAGCGTATTCTAAATAAGTTTAGACCTCACCTATAGCATGAAGTAAATGATTTTTAAACGATTACATGTATGTTTGCAAATGTGTTTGCCATTGTTGTGTAAATTGTCTTTAAAGTAGGTTCGCATTTGTTATACAAAAGGTTTTAAAGTTTAAATCAAGATTTGCAATGTACTTGCAACTATTATGTTTAAGGCATGATTGCATTTAATATGCATAAAGTTTAAAAGATCAAGTAAAGGTTTGCTATGTATTTGCAATTATTGGTTTTAAAGTATGATAGCATTTTGTTAATAAATAAAGTTTTGTAGTTTAATTTATAAGTTTATTGATTGCATTTGTTATGCAATAAATTTAAAAAGAATATTTATGATTTGCAAATGTGTTTGCATATAATGTTAAAAAGAAGGTAAGAGTAAAGATAATAAAAAGAAAGTGTCAAACCAGCCTCCTTATGTTAGACGTGTATGCCTTAAAGAGTAAAAATGTAATATGTTTTTGGAGACATTTTTATCAATAAAGAATTTATTTTATTATTTATATAGCAAATCTTGTTCTTTTTACGTTCATATTTGTTGAATGTATGTTAAACAAATAATAGTCTAAGACTGTCGGTCTAAACCTTTAAGACTTGGTCATATGATGGACAGATTATGCGAAAGACACAATTCTTAAGGTGACGGTCTAAATCATAAGATCCGCAATCAAGGGAATAAAGTTGGTCGCTTTATTCATGCAAAGCTTGTTATGTTATCTATATCCCTAATGGGAGATAACTTGTCTTGACCATCGGAGGTGGACTCCGTGAATAGAAACATTGGTACATTGTCATAAGTGACGATGTGTTGGATCAAGACATAAAGTGAATTGATTTAGATTAATAATTTTATCTCAGAAAATCGATTCACTTTAGACAATCATTTGTATTGTATCTTAATCTTGAGATGAATAGTGGGCCCGTTGTCTTGACTTGTGTCTTTTGATATACCAAATAGTGACACCCACATTTTAATAGTGGTACATATGCCAGTACGTTTGAGGCATGACTCTTGATAGCGTAAACTTGTTATTCATAGATGTGGAATCCATAGCTCCTCTTTAGGAGTAATGTAATCCTCTTATATGCATTATCCTGTAATTGAAAAACTAGAGCGCTCAACCATTTGGATACATAGGTGTAACCGAATGATATACCGTCTTTGAATGGTAAGTTTTTTGATGATGAGATAATAAAACATAAGATAAAATAATCGGGAAGGTAAGACAAAACTTGTCTTTAAGCTGATCATGGATAATCCTATAGGGATACGATACACTATGATATGTCATAGATACTTAGCTATATGGGCTTCGTAATTCTATATAGTTCGAGAGTGCAGCTCTAAGCTTTTAGTGGAGTAGCGTTAGAGTTGATAATTATGAAATGTATATATGGGATATTGGGTTTCATAATTATCAGGAGCTTGAACTATATAGGTCAATCAAGTCTCCTTTGCTAGCTCATAAAAATCTTGTAACGATATGGCGTGCTTTTCCAATAATTGGTGACGCATATCAGATTATCAGATTGACTGAAATTCGGTAAAATCAGATAATTCATATCTGTTTATCGGTTGAATTAATTTTGTGATTAAATTAATTCAAGATAAACTTGTTGAATTATCAGGAATGGATAATTCATTTCTGTTTATGGATTGGATAAATTTTGAATTAATTAAAGATAAACTTGTTGAATTATAAGGAATTTATTTATTTTCTTAGAGAGTATCTAGATAAAGTTATTTTGATTAGATAACTTTTCTATTGAGTTATTTTAATTAAAACTGAGACTTTATCTTATAGAATCTTGGGTGAAAAATAAAAGATTAGCTAAATTTTTTATCACAGGTTCGGCCTGCCGATGGGGCAAGTTCAGCATGCCAGTTAGACAAATCGGCATGCCAACTGTGTGATAAAAATATCATGCATTTTCAGATAGATTTCATCAGATATTGATCCAAATTTGATTTCGATTTGAATTTTTGAGACCTTATTTGATAAGGACTGACCCTAGACCCAAACTCTATAAAAAGAGAGTGAGTCTTATAAGTATTTTAGATCAATTGAGAGGTCAAAAGTGATACTCTGCTGGTGAGATTTTGAAAACTCCTTAAGAACTCTTGTTCACAAATCACGAACACTAGCTTTGGGTTTTCTCAATTGGTCAGAAGGAAAATCACTTAGTGGAAGAGCTGTACATGTGAGCTCACACTTACTCCGATCATGGATAGAGAATAACAAAGAAGGCCAGTTGGTTAAGAGTGATACTCTGCTAGTGAGATTTTGAAAACTCCCTAAGAGCTATTATTCACAAATCATGAACACTAGCTTTGGGTTTTCTCAATTGGTCAAAAGGAAAATCGCCTGGTGGAAGAGCTGTACATGTGAGCTCACACTCACTCCGATCGTGGATAGAGAATAACAAAGAAAGCTAGTTGGTTGAGGTCCTTCTGGAACGTTACTTCTTCTCACTGATTGAGGAAGCTTTTTAGCATTTACAAGATTAGTAAGATCTGGTTAATTTATGCATATAGCGTGTCAAACTTGTGTTTTGAAAAACACTCTGATACAAAATTTTTAAAATTTTATTGCGTACTATTTTTTCAATAATTGGTATCAGAGCTATGGTTTTTAGATAAATTTACAAGTTTGTGATCATGCTATATGTGTAAATTATGTGATCTTGATCTTTCCTATGCTTGAATTTAATTTTATAGAGAGTTGACACTCTAAAGTTTTTATATATTTTTATGTTGTCATGGATTATATAGTGAATGTTTATTAATTAATTATGGTTGATTAAATTATTGCTTAATTATTTATTAATTAATTATTTTATACCGGTTATGATTCCTTAAATGTTAGAATGCGTATCTAGGTTTTTCATGTATTTAGATGGCGGACTATTATCTCCGTCTAGGAATTATTATTTAATTTTAAATTTATAAGAATTTTATAATTAAATAATTATTCAGATAAGACGGATCTAGAAGATGAGTGATGGCATTCCTAGGTATTTCTTGAGTCTCTAATTCTATGTTTTTGAATTGTTGAAAATAAAATTGATGAATTGCATTAAAAAATTATACTTTCTAGAAAGGGTGATCTCTACTCCATCCAGTTTGGCAGGTCGATGGTTGTAAGATCGGTGGGCAGGACGTGAGGTTCGACAGGCCGATAGTAGGGTAGAAATCAGGAGGCTCTGGCAGCAGGCCGAACTGGCCAAACCATCATAACTGGCAGACCGATCTTAAAAGATCAGCAAGCCGGAAGGTCATGCCCGGTAGGCCAATTATACAGATCGGCTTGCTAGTGAGAGATGGAAATTTTTTCAAAAAAGGTACAGTTTTTCAATGCATTTTTAATTTTATTTTTGGGACAATTCTGAGAAACATTAAAATTTGGATATGATAGGAAATTTGGAGTATTCGATTCATATGGGATTAAAGACTTGAAGATGAGCATTACATGAACAAGGATACAGCTTGAGGATTCAAGGATGAAAAATCGATAAAATGTTTCGATTATTCTCTTGTAATCTTTGTTTTCTTTTCTCTAGGGTGAAATTATAACATTACGGTTATTTATTATTATTTTGCGTATAGCTTTGCTTGATTGCTTTGCTTGTCTGCATTATAATATGATTTGCCATGTATATTGATAACATGCCATATAGCATAGGGAGTGCTGCTCATTTAAAATTATTCATCCATGTCTTTTAAAATAAAACCTTAATTTCAAAAGATTGAGTGAGAGAAGGTTTTCGAAGAGAAGAACTAAGGTCTCTATCGTTGGTCCATAGGAAAAACATTGTAGTCCAGACCCCCAGGAAGAGATTTCTATCATGTACCAGATTGGATCTCCAAGAGGATAAGGTACTTTAGCATGATTTATGGTTGATACCCCTAGGTGGTGATTATAAATTATGGATAAAATATTGAAACGATGGTTATACACTTATGTTAATTTTATTATCAACCTCCCTTAAAAGCTTTGTTAATAGAATTAATGGCCAAAAAAACGATTATTAATATATGTTGGATCATACGGTTCCTGGATGACATATATTAATCAGGAGGGGATCTGTGTTCCTAATTGAATTTGGCATGACTCCTCTAAGAGCTTGTTGAATTTTGAGTTGGGAATTATCGTTGTAAGGTTGTGATATTTTCAATTTTTTGACACATAAACACATTTGTATGTTTTTACATGATTGTGTTATCTTGCTAAATTATTATGATATGTTTGGTTATGTTTGGTATATGATTCTTTATTGTAAATTTAAAATCTCTAAAAACGCTTTATCTTCGATACTTGACAAAAACCAATTAACCGAAGAGAATTATAATGATTGGAAATAGAACCTGGATATCATCCTCTCTTTTGAGAAACTAAAATTTATGCTGACAACTCCTTGTCCTCCTTAGCCTACGAGAGACTCCACTAATGAGCAATTCCAAGTGTACGATCGTTAGAAATATGCAAATGATCAGGCCCGCTGTTATGTTATGGCTAACATGAATAACATGTTGCAAGCTCAACATGAGGATTATAAGACTGCTAAGCAGATCTTGGATAATCTAGAAGACATGCTTGGTGGCCAGGCCCTAACAAAACGACAAGGGGTGCTTTGGAAACTCTTAAATTGTAAGTAGAGACTGGGGACATCTGTAAAGGAGCACATGATGTTGGTCATCAGTTACCTTGCTGAGGCACAAATCAATGGAGTCGGCATCGATACTGAAACTCAGATGACTATGGTCTTTGAGACTCTGTCAAAGGAATTTATTCCATTTAGAGCTACTTTTAATTTGAGCAATAGATGGGATATGACCTTGACGGAGTTGATAAAATAATTACAGGCATTCAAACTACTGATTAAGGAGTTTTCTGCTGGTGGAGAGGCCAATTTGGCAGTTGCTTCTAGTTCCAATCCCAACTCTAGAAATGAAAAGAAACAACGGGCCAAAAATAGGGATTCTTCTATTCCTGCTAGCAACAAGAGTAAGAAGAAGAAGAAGAAGAACCCAAAAAAGCTTAAGTGCTTCTTTTGCGAGAAGGTCGGGCACAGAAAGAAACATTGCAAGGACTTCATTTCCAAAGAAGGTAGGTGTAATTTTTTGTATTTAGAAACTTGTTTGGTTGAGGAATCTAGTGACATTTAGGTCATAGATTCCGGTGTAACTAATCATGTTTGTGTTTCTCTATAGGGGTTCATAGAAACGAGAGGTCTGCTTCATGAAGACTTCATGCTTCGGATGGGCGATGGATCCTTGGTCTTAGCGAAAGCAGTGGAAGACGTCCATCTTAATTTTAACAATTATAGGAATTTAATTTTGCAAGATTATTGTATGTTCCTAAATTTAAGAGGAATTTAATTTCTATAGCTTGTATATTTGGTTTCTCTTAATAATAAAGTGGTGATTTGTAAAAACAAATCTTTTATCTGTTCTGGATGGATACACAATAATCTATATTTTATCAAACCGAAGATGGACTACTGCTTAATGTTGAAATGAATGATAATAATTCTAAAAGACTTATAACTTCTCACTCTAGTAAGACTTATCTTTGGCATTTGCGCCTTGGTAATATTAACCTGAATAGGATTCAAAAGTTGGTAAGGGATAGACCTTTAAGTCACTTAAAGATGGAATCTATACCTCAATGTGAATCTTGTTTGGAGGGTAAAATGACCAAAAGACCATTTGGGTCTAAGGGCATTAGGGCCGAAGGGGTTCCAAAATTGTGCATTGTGATATTTGCAGACCGATGAACATTTGGGCACAAGAAGGGTATGAGTACTTTGTCACTTTTATTGACGATTACTCAAGGTATGGGTATGCGTACTTGATGCACCTCAAAAGTGAAACTTTTAACAAATTTAGGGAGTTTGGGCTAAAGTGGAAAAACAATTGAGTAGACCCATGAAGGCATTTCGATCCGATTGAGGTGGAGAATACCTTTCTGATGAGTTCTTAGGGCACTTATTAGAGAATGAGATTTTATCCCAATTGACTGCGTCGAGCACTCTGTAGTAGAATGTCAGAGCGGAGAGAAGGAATAGGACTTTATTAGACATGGTCAAGTCCATGATGAGTTATTCATCATTGCCTTTATCCTTTTGGGGATATGCACTACAAACCGCATGTTGTCTTTTGAACAATGTGCCTTCAAAGTCGATTCCTAAAACTCCTCACGAGCTGGGGATGGGCAAGAAGACATCCTTAAACCATATTCGCATATGGAGATGTTAGGCTTATGTCCTGTTTAAGGACACGAATAAGTTAGAAGCACGTTCAAAAGTTTACGTGTTTGTAAGATATCCAAAAGGGACTAAAGGGGGTTATTTCTATAACCCAAAGGAAACTAAAGTCGTGGTTTCAACTAATGCAACTTTCCTTGAGGAGAGTTACATGGACGACTTTAAGCCTAGAAGCAAAGTGGTGCTTGAAGAGTTAAGGAGTGATCTAATCACTCTAGAGGTTCTGAATGAAACCGTTCCAATGAGTGTAGAAAAACTAAACAAACCCAAACAACAACCTAAGGGGCTTCATAGTAGTGGGAATATCGGGTGTCAACCTGAGAGGCATATGCTTAGTGGGGAGGTCTTCTTGGCTGAACTGGATGAACATGATAGGGATCCTTGCACAGAGGCTATGGATGATGTTGATTTAAAACTCTAGACAGAGGCCATGGACATAGAGATGAAGTCTATAGAGACTAATCAGGTCTAGGAGCTTGTGGATCTTCCCGAAGGGGTAAAACCCATAGGGTGTAAGTAGATTTACAAGAGAAAAAGAGAAGTGGATAGAAAGGTCAAAACCTTTAAGGCTAGACTGGTAGCTAAAGGTTATACGCCAAAAGAAGGAATCGATTACGAGGAAACCTTTTTGCTTGTAGCCATGCTTATGTCTATCCGGATTCTTTTGTCCATAGCTATCGTTCTTGATTATGAGATTTGACAGATGGATGTTAAGACGGCTTTTCTAAATGGCTATCTTGATGAGTCCATTTATATGGAACAACCAGACAGGTTTAAGGCCAAGGGTCAAGAGTGTAAGGTTTGTAAGCTGCTAAAGTCAATTTATGGACTTAAGCAGGCTTCCTGTTCTTGGAACATAAGATTTGATCAGGTGATCAAGACTTATGGGTTCTCACAAAATGTGGATGAGCCATGTGTTTACAAACACATTAAGGATGTAAAGGTGGTTTTTCTACTGCTTTATGTAGATAACATTCTGCTAATTGGCAATGACGTTGAGGCATTGTCATCGGTCAAACTATGGTTGACCAAGCAGTTTGACGTGAAGGACTTGGGTGAGGTTAATTTTGTTCTCAGTATCTAGATTTTTGGGGATAGGAAGAACAAAATGATAGCTTTGTCACAAGCTGTCTATATAGATAAAATTCTTAGGAGGTTTGCAATGCAGGATTCTAAGAAAGGTGGACAACCATCTAGGTCTGGAATTACTCTTTCTAAAAAAGACTCTTCAATGTCGGAGGAAGAAAGAGAATACATGAAGACGGTGTCTTATGCTTCGGTAGTAGGTAGTCCCATGTATGCCATGCTTTGCACACGACCGGATATTTGTTATGTGTTCGGGATTATAAGTCGATTTTAGGCGGATCCGAGACGAAACCATTGGAATGCGGTTAAGCATATTTTCCAGTACCTTAAAAGGACTCGAGGGTATATGCTTGTGTATTCAGGTGAGGACTTAACTCCTTTAGGATATACTGACTCGAATTTTGAATCCTATTTGGATTCTAGGAGATTGACTTTAGGTTTTATGTTTACTCTGGGTGGCAGTGCCATCAGTTGAAGAAGTGTGAAGCAAGATTACACTTCAGATTCAACGATGGAGACCAAGTATATGGCAGAGATTTTTTTATTAAACGATAAAGTACAAAAAGATTGGGATAGCAGAGCTTGTCAGATTCTATAGTCGGTAGTTTCAATAGACAATTGGGAATAATTTTGTAGTTAATTGTTTGGTTATTGTTTAGTGGTAGAGAATGATTCTTTCTCTAGTTTTTTCATTTTATTTATTTTCTTGTGTTTTTGTTAATTAATTTATTTAGTTAATATTCACAACCCCCCATTTGTCTTTAGTTTTAGCATGTCTTGTGTTTTAATAGAGCTAATAACTAATTAAGTAGACCTACTCCTTTGCGGGAACGATCCTTACTCATCACTATACTTTACTAAAACTACACTATAAGTAAGGTTAATTTGGTGCTTCCCTTAAGGCCTACCAGTCTTGAATCTCAAGACCCCACATCTCGAATCTTGACCTCGGTCTTAACACGCGAGCTTAAACCCGAATCTTGACCCCAACCCTAAAACCCATTCTAAAACTTTGACTTAGAATATCAATTTTTGATATATTTTAAATATTTTTATTCATACGGAATTTTTGTTTAAATTATATGATATAGTCTAATACCAAGGTTTTTTGTCGTATATATCATGGCCTGTATTGCATTAATTTTTGATTTCGTATTAAATAATACAATATATAAATGTTACCAAACCTTGCATTATTTTTAAATAATATAATACGGAGTGCTAAAACAACGTGCAAATGTGCCCTAAAGATTTATCATTTCTTCTGTTGGAATAATTTTTCATGCATGTAGCAAAAATAAAAAGGGGAGATAGTTTTGAGTTTTGATGTAGTTTGATAATATGCTTACATCCATAGACTAAGAACAAATATAGAAGGAATTCACTAAGGAACACTATAAATGGGGTTCTATGTAAGTACACATTTCAAACACTTAGATAAGACTAAAACTATGAGATTTTCAAAAATGATAACTACCTTACCTTCCCCTAATATGCCCACAGAAGATGGAGCTTTGATAAGAGTTTCCAATCTTATAAGAATTTTTTTCCTTTTCTTTTGTGCTTTTTTGACAAAATAAAGACATGGAGAGATTGTATAGGGACAATAGTAACGCCCCAAAATGTTTCTTCTTAAACGGCGAATGTTTGTAGTATAAAAAAGTTATCGTATCTATAGGGAGGTGAAAATTTATAACACGGTAAATTGATAAAAAAAACTTTAAAAAAGGCAAGCGGTTTTTCAAGACAAAGTTTACAATAAAAGAAATATTTTTGTGGTTTTTTTAATTTAAAATTTAAAACATAAAATTAAAGCGGTGGGACTTTGAGAATCCCTTGTATGTTTCGCAACTGGTATATAATTTTAACTCTATAGAAATAATTATCTAAAGTATTTGATTTATTACATCTTTTCTCATTAATTGTAAGCACTTTTACTATTTTTTTAAGTCAACTGAGAGCGACAATATAGTAAGCCATAATGCAGTAAGGGTCTTCCTATAAAAGTAACAAAATAATCATCTCTCACTAATGATTTGGTGCACTAATTATGAAAAATGACACCGCTGTCACTAAGTTATAATTAACGTAATTTAAGATAGAAAAGATAATAAAAAATCAAAATTATCATATTTTTATAGAATAAATTATTGCGTTAATTTCGACAGTGCCTCATTTTATTAATTGGTTTAAGAATACATTATGTCATCATCTGTCGACAATAAATCAAGAATTATCAATCATTTACTGTGCTAGTCCATGTTTATAATGCAACAGTAACTCAACTTAATAAACAAGCACGACTTTAGTATTATTAATATTAATTATACAACACAATTAAATTACATAAAGAAAGCATGATTAAATTTATGTAAAAATTGGGCAGCATAGAAACATTAACAATAATTTTAAAAGACTGAAAAAATATAATTTATTCTATAAAAATATAAGCATTACAAAGCAGATATATAGTTAATAAAATATATATCAGATTATTATGCATACAAGATCATCTTTTTACCTCACCAAACTCTCTACATTATTTTAGATATTATTTTATTATTTTTTAATTAAGGGGATACTGTTGAGTCTAACTCAACAAAAAAGAGAAGGACAAAGGGGAAGGGCCATTTGGCCTGTTGAGGGGTGATCTGCCGAGGCAAGGAGCCTCGGTATTTATAGGCTAAAATATATATTATTCATAATTATTTTAATATTTTTTTTACTGTTTAATTTTGATAAAAATGAATCAAAAGATTTGTCTATCTCCATTTTTTCTATGCGTTGATCGCACGAATATTAGTTTGTGATTCCCTGTAGCGCGGCAGCTGGTGGCATCGGAAGGACTAGATCTAAGCCGTTAATTGCGAGAATGGATAGTTGAAAAGGATAAAGAAATGGGTCCAGTGGGCTGCGTAGGTCCATAAACACAGACCGTCAGATTGGTCTTGGCATGCAAATCTGGTGGTTGCAAAAGTGAAGGCGCGTGAGTTAGCCACACCAGATTGGGCAGCACTTTGAATGCCCGTAGGGCCTGCTGACGCGTTAGTGCTGAGGCAATGGTGACATCGCAACAGGTGGACGGCCAAGATTGAAATGGCCGCAGGTTCAATGGTCCAAAAACACGCCACTTGTACACATTATCCAAAATCTATTTTTTTCATAATTTTTGATGCATTTGATGTCTGATTTTATCTGTTTTTGTGTCATTTTGTTCCATTGTTCTCCAGATTTCAAATTTAAAATTTACGAACACATTAAAATTAATTATTTTACAAATATAATATTTACAATAATATTAAAAATATTTATTTAACAATACAACACACAAATTAATTACAAACTTCTACAATTTCTAGTCTCTTTTGGTTTTGGTTTGACACAGATATGCTTTTTAAGACTCAGAATTATTTTTAGAAATTGCTAGAGACATAATAGAACATATTTACACACTCAAAATACATTTACAAGCACTTTAAGACTTAAAATAAAATTACACAACATAAATTTTACGGTTCTGACTATTCACAAACTAAACACTATTTAACTTATCAAGACGACTCTAAAAATTACCAAAAATATTATTAAACATAAAACACACTAAAAATATATTTTTAAACACATTTACATACTAAGACACTAAAATACTTATTAACACAAAATGCTATTAATTAGAGGATTGAATGAGAAATAAAAGTATAAATAAATAATTTAAGCCTTAAAAAATATACACTTTTACAGTCTCATCAGACAACAATCGTCGAAAGCTTAGGAAACAAGAGCAAAGGCATGAAAAGGGTGCAGGAGACGCCTTGAGGATTGGAGGCTCACAGCGGATAGAGGTTTGTAGAGGCACAACCTTGAGGTTTTGAGGCCCACAATATTGGGAGTGAAGGGTTTGGAGGATTTTAACTAGGGCTTAGAATCACACTATCATCATGATAAAAAAAAAAGAGAGAAAACAGATATGTCAAATATAGAAGATCATATCGTTTGAGTATTGAATAGTTTTGATATCATAATTAGATTTACGTAAGAAAATAAAAAATAGAAGATAACAGAGAATTTTTTAATATGAAAATGAATTCAAATAAAATTAAAACTATTAATAAGGATACTTTCTCTATAGCATGAACTAGTTTAGTTTACTTAGTTAGAAATAGCATTGTCGATTAGCGTCTAGTACTTGAAGTTGAACGCATGGTGAAATTTAAACAAAAACATCTGCAATTCTTAATTAAGGCAAAATTTTATATTTCAAATTAATGTTTCAGAAATTTCTCTCGAGGAAATTATAATGGCAAGGCACAGTAATGCAACTAAAAAAGAATATACTTTTGTTTCTTGTTCTAAAAAGAATAAATCAAATCTAATATTCAACGTGCAAATGAAGTCTTTTTTATTTTTTTCAGCAAGTAAAAGAACAAACAACAGCCAACCAAGTCTTTAATCTTCTTATTCTCTTATTTCCTAAAGGCGTTCAACAAATTAAGTCGGTCAATTCAATTTCAGGTGTATTTGTATAATCTATGTTCTAGACATGATTGGAGTCTTAAGAATATTCTGCTTGCATAGTATGAAATAGTTGGTGTAATATTCCTGCTCAACAAATATTTTGCACATGATCATCATACATGTTCAATAGTTAAGAATTCTCGTTTCATTTTCCTGCTGGAACGAGAATTAATCAAAGCTTTTCTCTTCCTCATGTTATACAAAATAATGAAATCAGTTCGCACGTAGACCTAAACTCGTAACTAAAGAAACCCAATTTATACTGTTGTTGCTGTTGTTGTTGTTGTTTTTTGGTATTTATAATAGGATCGGGTCAGCCGGGGGGAAGTAAAAGTATTCTATTATAGTTAAGGAAACAGATCAGAAATTGTTTTGAGCTTGTGCTTCAATTGATCGATGGACAAAACTTAACATTTGCAAGTTAAAGCTTACCACAAGCACATATTTCACGGTCATACTCGTCGACATAGAAAAATTAGTGGAATATCTGACCAGGAGGGTTGTGGAGGAATAATTAATATTGACCTTTTCTCTCTTTATTTTTTTAACAACTAAAAGGGAGATCCAAAGACATTCCAACTAGATTCCAGTTAGGTCGTGCTGGGTATGAGTGCGTGTATGTATATATATAAATTTTTATATAGGTAAACTCTCAGATCTGACCCTTTTATTAATTTTTAGTCATACAATACTCAATATGTTTAAGTGTAACCCTTGTGATATTACAACTTCTCAATTATATTTATTAAATCTTACACTAAAACAATTATAACCGTATGAATAAAAATGTTACAAGTGTTTGATTGGTTCGTATTTAGAGACTATTCTTAGATGTATGCAAGTATGAATTAGAGCAATAACTATTTAATGACGTGATTTTTAGTTTTTTTTTTTATATATACCAAACTATTTCGGTCTTCAATATAATTGCACATATGTTCAATGAAATTAATTTCACCTATATGATAATTCATAATGATAAATTGTTTGTTAGCAAGAGTATTACTATATTTATATAAGTCCATGCACACACATGTGTATACGTATTAATTAATTAGCGTGGAGATAGCACACATAGTGGGGGTTTCTGGCCAACGTGTTTGAAGGATTCACTGTGTTTTCTACCTGTACTTTAGCAAAGAATTGGTCAAAAGCTACTTGTTTCTCAGGTGGCGCGTTCTCATTTTCTGTCAAAGCAAAACCCGGGCGGTTACTTTTTGATTTCCATCCTGTACAGTTCAATATTATTTCCCCTTCGTCTATCAGTCTCTCCTCAAGAATAAACCAAAACTTTCAAAGTAAAAAAAAAATTCCATTTGAAAATCAAACGTTCTTCACGTAAAGTGTTTACCAAGAAACGTACGGGAAACAGACGGCTAATATGTGATATCTGCCTTGCTATATAAGGACTTAGAAACAAGCCCTTTACAGGTAAAACAAGGAAAAGAGAAAAACAATATAGTACAAAAACAGAAAACTAGCTGTATCTAGGGAGTTGTTTTACAGAAAGAAAAAAATAAATCGAAATCTCACAACATCATGAGTCGGGCACGAGCTCTTCAGAGGTTAGCTAAGCGGGTGATGAAACCTTGCGACGTTTTCATTAACCACAGAGGAGTCGACACGAAGAGAACGATAGCGACGTTGCTTTACGACCAGCTTTCGTGGCTGGATCTGTGTCCTTTCTTGGACAACAAAACGATGAAGCCTGGAGACAAGTTATTTGATAAGATTGACAGCGCGATTTTGGGCTGCAAAGTGGGTGTCACCGTCTTTTCGCCTAGGTACACTGAGTCGTATTTTTGTCTTCATGAACTTGCCCTTATTATGGAGACGAAGAAGAAGGTGATCCCCATTTTCTCTGACATTAAGCCGTCTCAGCTTCAGGTAGCAGAGAATGGGAAATGCGAGTGTTCGGGGGAGGAACTCAGGAGGTTTAAGCGGGCTCTTGAAGAGGCTAAGAACACGGTTGGACTTACGTATGACTCCTCCAAAGGGTAAGAACAAGAACCACCAAGTCCTTAATTTCTTTTATTTACTTGTGGTAAAAAAAAAAAAAAAGAAAGCTTGAAAGCACGACCAGCGGTACTAATTAGCATAACAACTAATAGAAAGTGAACTTCTCTTGAAAGTCCCCTGCTAAGTGACCCAATATGTATTAATATGTGGTGTTTTGCACGGTGAGTGTCCCTTAGCATATATTTTCTTTAGTGTTTTAGTTTTTTTTTTTTTCCAATATTGTTCCCTCATATTTATTGTGTATTTATATATAAAAGTGGTGGTTATAGTAAACATTTATGTGGGATTTTGATATTAGGAAAAATAAAAACATGAATAAAATATTTCACTGGCTTAGAAAAAGTTGTAAATAAAATTCTAACATTATTCCTTTTAATTTGATGTTACAGAAACTTATCTGATGTTGTCAAAAGAGCTACAAATATTGTAATCCGCAGCTTGATCGAGATTGAAAAGGAGAAGCAAATGCAACGTAAGAAGTCTCCAGTTCACGCATAAATATACAAATTATACCACGTTAACAATAAATTAATCCTAATTGAATTTAATTAATTAATTTGTGAAGAGATCCCTCGGTCTCTCCCTCTCTCTGGTTCCGCAAAAACATTGTTAATAAATCTGGTTGATCAAATTGTCATTATTTTTTTCTTGCAATTGTTTAATTCAATTGTTTCACTGTATCCAAAGTCCAAAAAATAAAAGATCCATGTAAATGGAGTGTAGAAATGATTGTGAATAAGAATGCAGTAGAGTAGTACTATATATATCTTCAATAATATATGCAGACTCTCACTGTAATATAATAAATTTCAGTACAAATTAATATTACAACGAAGTCATTTTGAAATATTGATTTATCTGTGCGGTTTGATTCTGTTGCTCTATATTGCGTCAAAGTTTCTGTCAATTTAACCAGAACATCACCAACTAGTAGCAGAACCACCAAACACACCTTATAAGATAAGCTTATACTACTGATAAGTATTTGCTAAACGTTTTAAATATTATCAAATTGCCAGATTTAACAGTTGATTGACGATTATGACAACCTTTCACTATTCTTTCTAGTGTTTTTATATTTAAATATATAAAAACAGGAGCGCAAGTATGTATATATCAAAAGCGAGAGCGGAGCTAAAAAAAATTAATGGAAGGCAGAGGTGTGACTGAACTAATAAGGTAAGGGATGAAATTGATTTTAATAGAGGCGAAATATAATTTCAAGAGGAACATAATATAATTTTTTTTGGGAGGAGATGGAATATACTTTTTTATAAAATTTGATATACAAAACTATAAGGAAAAAAAATTCATGGGTGCTCTTTGTCCTTATATGTCTATGCTCCTGTGAAAAGCTCAGGTTAGAATCTCACATTTTTATCTAGTTACTTAAAAATTACCACGCGATAATCGCATGATAATTATTATGATCATGCTCTTCTCGGCCACGATGTGTGAATATTTCATGAACATCCATAGTTGTTCACAACTCAAGAAGGCCCAAAGATTAAATGTGTACGGAAGGGGAGAGAGAGAGATTTGAAAAATATCACGTGTCAAAATATGTTAGATAAAAGAGTGGGGTGATGTTCTTTTCTTGTAGCTAGTGGCGTTTATTAAGGACCCGCTATCAGTTATCACAGCACCACTCAATTAGGTAATTTTGATAAATTCAAGATTCCCTATTATTTAATAATTAGATACTGTTCCAATTAAATAAAAACGTCAAATGGGTCAAGTTTATTATGGACGCCCCCTAAATTGAATGATACATAGATCGATGTCCAATCTTACTATCTCTGACTTGTACATGGTCTTAGGATTGATGCTTATAAAGCATGGATGTGACATTATATAAGTAAAGATTACATTTTAACTATATTTTGTTATTCTCCACAATTGTGAGCAAATATAATAAGAATCTAATACTAGTTATAAGTCCTCAATTTTTATACGGTGTTTGTTGAACGATAAAGAACATAGTATTAAATTTAGGTTCGCAATAGGTAAATAAGGTTAGACACAGATTGTGGTGCAATCTATTTGTGAATTGGAAAAAAATCTTATTTAAATCATAGTATTAGTCATTACAAAATAGATACATGAGTGTATTCTCAATACATTAAACTAGGGCCACAATATAATTATAATTTTTAATATATTCTGTAATAAGAATCAGAAGTCTATCACCGTTGATAATTTTATAGATATTATCTTAATCTTAGGTAATTAGTGGAGCCACATAATAAAGGACAATTGCTCGTGTTAGATATTTATGATAAATCACTCAAAAAAATAATAATAAATAGATATCATATAAATTATTTCGAACTAGATTTAAAATAAGGACAAATAATTAAATAGAAATTTACATAAATTGTTTTTTTAAGCACCTAAATTTCAAGGAAAAAAACATTAAAGAAATATATTAGAAGTTGTTGTTCTATGCGAGTTATTATAAATTGTAAACTAGATAAAACTTACTTGATTATACTAATAGGTCGTTTGGAAGAATGGTTGAAACCAACAATTTTAGTTTAAGAACAATAACATGTGAAAGTTTTATACTATAGTAATTTTTTGCCTTTTACTGTAGCATGTGAGATCTTTACACTGATCACAGTTGGATCTAACCATTTTTCCAAACAGCCTATAAGATACAAGCTGCACTTATTTCCTCTATTGCCACAAACTAAGGGCTCTAATCTGACCAACCTAGATTGTGTGATCATGCCCAACATTATCCCCAGACATTTGCACTTCAGTTAGCTTTTCATCATTTTAGGCTCCAACTATGCTCTGTCAATATTTACTTGTTAAGTTAATGTAATGAGTACCGTATATGATATACTTCTTACAAGTAACTATTTTATGTCACACAGCACGTCCACCGCGTGCATCAACATTTGTTTCACGCGCTCATTGGTGGGTGGTAAACCCACATGGAAAGTAATGTTTTCTGTCTCAAACTGCTTCAACCAAGCTTGAATTATATGTTTTCCATGCGGAAATTCACAACTTGGCGTAAAGAATCAAAATGGATTGTTGAAGAGAACATATCCCAATTTTTGGGGAGTACCATCTTGCAAGGATGTGTAAGGAGGAAAAAGAATTTTTTAAATCGACATCATTTATAAGGTCATTGGACTATCCTACTTAATATTAACATGGAAGTCTAAATCCATAGAAAGTCTAAGTTTTATTGTGGTATCATGGCTTCATGCTCAAAAGAGTTCTTGAACCTCTATGACTAAAACCATTCTCTCTCTCTATGTTTTCTCTGATTTTCTTTATTATATGATATGTACCTCTCAATCCTTAGGTCATGCATCCGTGTGTCTCTAATCCCAAGACATGTGTCTTCAACCATTCTTTTGCGCCCTTCTTTGCGACTTTGTGCTCGTTCTTTGCACCCTCGACAATTGACGATCCTTCTTAGCGCCGATGCGCACTTGACTATTGTTATCTATATGCAACTACTCTCTATGTCTTTATTTCCTTATTAAATAAAAAACAAAAAGAAAAAAAAGAAAACAAGACTCTTACAAGATATGAATCTCCTTTTGGAGCTCCATCTTACAACACATTTTAAGGGAAAATATTTTTATTAATAGTTTTGACTTAATTTTTATTTATTTTTGCATTAAGAAATGTCTTAATTTTAGTTTGAGCAATTGATTTGTTTATATGTGTAATGACCTGGCTTTTCGAATTATCTAAAAAATCTTCTTAACTTACTTATAAGCATTCTTACATAGTAAACTTGTACATGAAAATGTGAAAAAAAAAAATATTTAAAACATAAAACTTTCATCAAAACTTTTGTTACGACAAAAACTATGATTGATCTTCATTACTTAAAATGTTTTACAACATTAGTCATACTTTTATATCATAGTAAATTTTAACAACTTATACCCAAATTGTACTTATTTTCTATTATACAACAAAACCGTCTTTTAGAACAACAATGGAATTAGGCCACCGCGATATCCAGAACCCAATCTTTGTATATTGCCCATGCACCATGTCTAGTTCATTATTTCTTATTCCATCCACTTGGCGGAATACCCTACAGTGTGAGGGAACTAATTGGGCTTTCACTCAACAAGTTCTAATATGTCTCACAAAACATTTTAAACATATTCAAACATCATTATAATGCATAATTTCATTTATTATTCTTTATGAACTTTGTTTTATTTTATTTAATCTTCCACTATGTGCCCAAGTGTGCATATCGTATGTGCAAGACCATCAAACAACAAGACCATGATTTAACTTTTTTTAACTTGATTCTCCCCTTAGGCAGGGATCTATACCTTTCCGATCCACTCCTTAGATTCGGAGACTTAGACTTTTAACTCTAAATACCTCACATCAAGAAGATCAATACGAAACTTATTTATCTTCTCTCTCATGTTTAATTTACCAACTATGTAATCTTAATGAACATGCTTTATTTCATAGCTTGACATGTATACATGGATCATTTGTTGAAAGCCATATCAAATGCAAACATTTTTAATCAACCATAAAGCATTAACAATCACAACCTCATGCCATAGGTGAAATTAGAACTAACTTGGTCCTCGCACTAACGTTCCAACTAAACCTTTCCTTTTATGATATGTGAGCTGACTCTATGTCCTGTAAGAGCGCTGCTTAATTGTTAGCTAATGCTTTAGTACTTTATAATTTATCTTCGAAAAACTATTGTCGAATCTTACATTAGTTTTTCATGTCTCATAGCATAAGGCATTTTTCCTTAAAAGGGTTCGAGGCTTGTTTTTTTAATTGTTTCTAAAGATTTATAGTTAAATTTTATGAATTAAAATTCATGTGGTTTATTAAAAATATATTTTCACAACCATAATAGTTTCAACAAGAACTACAACTTTCATGTTCTAAATTCTTTCAAAAAAAAAAAAAACTTTTAAGGATGTTTTAAACTAATTCATAAAATTGCTAATTTGAAGGTCATTGTTTTATTACTTGATACATTTGGAAGTTGTAGAAAGTTTCTTCATGAAAGTTGTTTGCCTCAATGTTTCCAACAATACTCATATTTAACTCAAAAATCAAGTTAGTCTCTAAGCATCTCAGAAACATAAATATTTGAAATCTATTGTACTTCTTATTGCAACAAAAAGTGTAATAAGCTAACCCGTTTACTTTTTCTTGTTTATGCTTAACTTTGCACTAATGAGGCACATCATATATAGTTTTCTTTTCATACCACAATCCATAACATTTGTTAAACACTTGGTATACATGACTACTCAAAAGCATAACCTTTCTTAGGGTATGTACTCAAAAGTTCCCAAAACACTTGTATCCTCTTCAACAATAATCATAAATCTCTTATTCTCTATGAAAAATGGGTTCACAACTCACTTTAAGAATACTCAAACATAGCCAATAAAAACTCTTTCTTTAAACTTCAAATTCTATAAAACATACTTATTACCTTGAGATCTTCTGGAACCCTTCTCTAGAGTGATGTGCCTTGATTCTAAGGATAATTAATGGCTAGAACTTGACAAAGTTTTGGGAGAATTAGGGTTTTAAAGTGGGAGATTTAGGGAGAAAAAGTTAGAGAAAGTAAAGTTTTGAATTTGACTAAGTGTTGAGGTATTTATAGGCCAAGTATAGTGGCATTTTTGTAAATAAAAAGTTTTGAATTCTTACCCCTCTTAAGGCCCACAAATTCATCAAAAAAAGTATGGAATTTTCACATTTTTGAAGAAGAAAAGTCAAACTTTTTCTTTGACTTTTTAGTCTAAATTTATACTGTGTAAACTTTTTCTTATATTGTTAGTATCCCTCCTACAACCTTCCACTAGCTTCCACATTTTCCCACAATTATCCATACTTTTTATTCATTATTAGTTCTATGCTACATTATTTCATACAATATAACTCCTATTTTGTATTTTTCTTGTATAATTTGTGATGTCAGATCATTGATAGTTTTACTTCTAACCTACTTACCATTCCAAAAAACTCCTTGTGACATTAAAATCACTCTTTAAACACATAATTAGTTTTTGAGTTCTAACTTATACAATTGGGAAAATTTCAAATTAATACCCTGTGTTATATCAAAATATGTGTTTGATACTTTATATTTTGAAATATTTAATATTGGTACCTCAACCTTTTAGAAAATTGTTATGTGGGCGACGAGTGTGGGGGCTGTGCGACGGAGAGGGTGGGATGGTTGGTGTGACGTGGTGGGGCGACGAGGGAAGGGACTGTGTGACACTCAACGAATTAGAATTGGGGATCGGGGGTTTTATTTATTTTTTTTAGAGGAGTGGTGTTTTTCTTATCTTTGTTTTTTTCCAGATTGAAGAAGATGAAGAAGAGGATTAGGGTTTTTCAAATGAAAAAGATGATTAGGATTGAGAAGCTCCAGTTTGAGTTGAAGAAGTTACAGGAGAAGCCCTAGGTTTTTTCTTTAGATCAATTCCTGCCTGGGTTTTTTCACAAGCATAGGCATGAATTTTTTGAGTTTTTGTTTTTTTTTTCTTAGTTTTTGGGTTTTTTATTAAAAAATTTTAGTCAACTGTTCCTATGTTATAATAAGGGTAATTTTGTCTTTTTGTGTCTCAAAAAATAGTTTCGAGATACAAAAAAAGATTTTATAAAATATCGAGATACCAATATTAAATATTGCAAAACGTAGGGTACCAAATGCATATTTCGATATAACATAGGGTACTAATTTAAAATTTTTCCTATAAAATTTGTTTGTGTGAAATCTATCATAATTCATAAAGATTTACACACAATTCATCTTGATTTCAAAACTTTATTTTTACATGAAATTCGTAAGGAAATTTGTTGTTTAAATCTTGTCTTAGCTATAGACTTTAACTAATGAATTTTTCTTGGACATTGCAATTTACCATTCTTAGAAATTTTTGTCATTGAAAATTAAAACAACTTTGGGTAGTTCTTTCTCATGTCATCTTCTCATTTCGAGGTTGTTTTTTCTACCTTATAGTTTTGGCATAAAACTTTAACAAGAGGCATGGTCTTATTCCTTAAAGCCTTTTCCTCTCAAGCTAAGATCTTGACTAGCGTTTTCTCATAAGACAAATCTTCACTAATTTTGATGGGCTCGTGTTTTAACACTTGCGATGGATCATGCACGTATTCAACATCGATACATGAGATACATTATGCACAGATGCTAGCTCAAAAGGAAAAGCCAACTTATAGGTAACATTGCCTACCTTTTCGAGTATTTCGAATGGTCCTATATACCTTGGACTCAGTTTTTCTTTCTTTTCAAATCTCATTACTCCTTTCATTAGAGCTACTTTAAGGATCAAAACTCCAACTTGAAATCCAATGGCTTGCATCGTCTATTAGCATAATTCTTTTGACGACTATGTGCAATCTCCATTCATTGATAAATCAACTTAACATCTTCAGTAGTTTTTTGGATAAAGTCCATGGTTAGCAATGCTTTTTTCTCTAGTTTTATACCAATGAATTGGAGATCTCTATTTTATTTCATAGAGAACTTCGGATGGCACGATGGCTATTGATGCTTACCGGGGTTTGGCAGCGGATCAACACCACATGTAGCGGTGCACGGTGGACAGCTCTTCCCTGTTCGGCTCTGCCTGATCCGGTGGAACTGTAACAAGAGGAAGGACACTTCGGAGGCAAGAAAAAGATGGGTCAGTCAATAGAAAAAGGCTCTCCAACACTCAAAGAGGAGTTGCTCGGTAGAGAATGGGAACTGGTTAGATGGTAAGGAGCATGCATGTTGGATGCAATAAATGCACCCTATTTAAGGTTGCCACTTGGACCGGGTGTTAGGTGGGTTTTACCTACAACCTGTGTGTCATATCAAGGCGTGTTAGAAAGCAAAAGACAAGTGTTGTGCCCTCCATCGATGGATTGTTTCCTATCCAATGATGAGTTATCCACCATCTGTTGGCCAGTGATGGCAAGTAGCAGCCCACTTACAAGTGAAAAGAATCTAACCCGAGCTGGTGTTTGACCTGAGGAGACGACTAGTTACGGTGCGGCCTGTGGGACCCTAAAATGCACCTCGAACAAATGATCTAAGCTCATTGGGATCAGTTGTTAGTTCCCTGTAGCTTTGCCGAGCTTCTTGGTCAACCACCTAGAGTAAGGCTCCATGATAGTGGCGTCGAGCTCACCCCCAATAGTAGCCCCCCAGTTCATTTGGTCGATGCTTGACCTGGTGGACTATGTCGAGAGGGTGAGGTCGGCTCAGGATGGAAGTCTAAATAGCATCTCGAGGTAGGAGAGATGAAGGGTCAAGCGATAAAGCTCAAAGGGACACGTGTCGCAATGCGATTGAGCACTTCCCTGATAGGCATAATCATCGTGCCTCTTCATTTTTTGCACTCGGGTTTTGAGTTTGGAACGGCTATAAATAGGCCTTTTCTCCCTATCATTTTCACGTGCAATCAAGGCCACACTTTGCTACCCTTGAGTTTTAGCTGCTGAACCATACTTCACAGCCCGAGAACTCTTCATTCCCAAGTTTCTACAACCTGATTAGGTAATTTTCTGAGGAGCTCGTGAAAACATGAGTGACCTTTTGGATTCCCAAAATGTTAATGTCTCCTGATTAGATAGTAGCACTGAGACTGAGGAGTCGACCTCCGTGGAGGTCGACATAGAAGGATTGTCACCAGAAGAGGACGGAGTAGGCCAACTGGCTGAAATATTAAGGGTCGATGCTGAGACAATACCTGAATAGGAATTTCTTGACTTAATGGATGGGGGCCTCCCGGTAAGACCGTGTAGGGGCGAGGATCCCTATATTAGGGTGGCCTTCGCTGGCACGTCCCGAGTTACAGCCTAGGATCGGGCCAAGCTGGAGGTAGCCGTCGATGTGCCAAGTTCCTCTAGTCGAGATTCTGGGGCCTCTGTCCAGGTCGTGGGCAGGGTAACCGTCGATATTTTCGACGAGGAAGAAGTGGCCGAGGAGGCAAAGCCGGTGGTGAGCACCACCAAAGACAAGGTCGAGAGGGTTATGGTCACTCAAGTCTAGGGAGTGACTGCTTATCGTGTATCTTGGCTTAGGCAAACATCAGTAGCTGCCTACTTCAGCGTAATAAGAGAATCCCGACACGAGGACCTATGCCAAGAATTTGATATACCAGATGACATTTTCCTCATCGTGCCCGAGGAGAATGATTCACCCCTGACTCTGCCCGAGGGGTGCATAACTTTGTATGTAAAGTTCTTTAGGGTGGGGCTACACCTTCCGTTCCACCCATTCCTCCACCGGGCACTCAACGACCTATATGTCTGCCAGGCCCAGCTCAACCCAAATAGCTATAGGTGCTGATCGGGATGTACATGTTGTGGAGGTACCACCGGGCTACTGAGATGCCATGAGAGGTCTTTAAATAGGTGTACAAGCTGAAAAAGCTTCCCTGATAGTCTGGCTGGTATTGTGTCATTGGCTTCAAGAAGGACTTTATCTTGGGCAATCTTGACTTAGGGAAGCTTTGGAAGTTAGAGTGGTTCTATATCGGGGGAAATTATCTAGCCCAGGCCGGAAAGGCTGTCCCTGTGGATCAACATGTCCCGAGGACATTTGAGTAGGGGTACGTGTGGTCTAAGAGGCCGTGGTCACCGAGCCATATCATTAGGGTCATTGAAGACCTGTTCAACAAACCAAAGGCCATGAGACAACAGGCATTCCTGCTTGGGAAAGAAACCCTTTTTGTTATTACTGGTTTGGAGAATCCAGCAAAGCCATTCCCCCTTCCAACATCTAACCTACCCGGTCGGTAGTGCAGGTGACGGTGGTGAGGTCGAGAGCCATCGATATCATGGGGCCGAGCACCTCTAGATTTGGGTGGCCAACGAGGAAGCTATCATCGTCCAGAACAGAGGACTTGTCGAGTGGCTTATTTGACACGGGGCCACCCGTAATAGACGAGGACCTCATGGACATGATCCGATTCCTATGCCCTTCTAGCCAGCTTCGGATTGGAGGTGAGCTCTGAGTTTTTTTTTTGTTGCTGGCTTGTCCTAACTTGGGAGACTTTTCTTGGTTCTACAGAGATGTCTTCCCGGTCAAGCAACACAGAAGCAAGGCATGCCATGATGGAGTGCCTTCGTCGTTCAAAGAGGAAGGCTGTGGTTGGGAAGAAACAAAAGAGGACCCCCAGGCTAGAGCTGCCATGGCAGTCTAAGCAGCCATCATGGTTTGAGTGACCACCCCAAACAGTCCAAGTTCCCCCACCCCTGTCATCGAGGATTGGGTCTTCTTTGAGCCAAACCCAACCTCCTACCATCACAACCGTCGTGGTGCCTTCCACTGGAGACCCTCTGAGGAGGTGACCAAGTTATCGTCGTCATATCCTCGAACACCTCGAGGAGGTCGTTCTCGAGGAGTCGTTCCTGGAGAACCTTCGAGGAGAGGACTTCGAAAGCCTATCCAATGCTATCTTTCGCTCTACTACTAAGGTGACTTAAAAAATCTGGAACTGAGCTCCATTTGACTTTTTTTTTTGTGCTCTGAACTTTGTCTTTTTAGGCATGCATGTTTTTAGACTTGGCCTACTTGGTCAGGTGGAAGGAGCTGAACGTGGAAAAGGAGAGGCTTAAGAAGACCGCCCTAAAAAAAGTCGAGTTTGAGAAGCAGCTCGATGCCAAGAACAAAAAGCTTGATCAAATCAAGGAGGTCTTGCTCGGGCCGAAGATGAGGCTAGGAAGGTGAAGGAAGAGACAAAGCGAGCCAAGGCAATGACGGAGGAGGCGGCCAAAGATGTAAAGAATAAGGCCAACTAGTCCCGAGACAAGGCCTTCCTACTCAGGGGTCAGCTGTAGGCCTCCTAGGCTGAGCATAAGCGATTTTGGGAGGAGCTGCCCGGGCGCCTCGCCCAGACTGTGGAGGAATTCAAGGCGTCCCTAGAGTACACTGACTACTATTACTTTGGGATGACCGACCTCTAGGACTAACTCATTAGGAAGCATCCTGAGGTGGCAGGCTTTGACTAGTCGCTCATTGTTGAGCCAGAACAGGGCAGAGCGCAGCAGCCCAAACAAGAAGAGGTCGTCAAAGTGGATGGCGAAGATGATGGGGACGACTAGGGCGGAGACGACAAAAACAGTGATGCCGAGGATGGGCCCAGGCCTAGTTTTTATTATATTTTCTTTTCTTTATCCGGGCTCAAGAGGTGCCTGGTTATTTGTACCTCCCTATCGCTTGTAATGAAATTTTTATTTTTTCGAAGTTTATCGCTTCTTGGCATTTTCTTTTAGTTTTAATCTTTGAATTTTCTTTTCCAAGTGCCACTGTCCTCGGATTAAAAAATTTTGCTTTTGAAAGCTTATGGGGTGGCTCCTCGTAATGAGGTTCGAACCTCCTTCCTCAGAGTTAGGTGCTTCTCGAAAGAAGAATTTAGTTGAGGATTTTCCAAGTTGGATGTTCCTCGTGAGAGAATGTTTTTGAATCGGAGATTTTGAACCCATCTTCCCAATTGCATTCTCGTTGAGTTCAGCGTCTCGGTGACAAAGAGTCTTAATTTCTCAAGTTAAATGTTCCTTGAAAAGAAACTTCCTAGGAAAAAGTGATTATCGAGTTTAGCTGAGTAGAGAAAGCCCATTTCTCGATCGGGCAGAGCACAATGGCATGTGATACCTTATACCCAACTTGAGGATTTTTCAAGTTGGATGTTCCTTAGGAGAGAATGTTTTTGAATCAGAGATTCCGAACTCATCTTCCCAATTGCATTCTCACCGAGTTCAGTGTCTCGGTGACAAAGCGTCTTAATTTCCCAAGTTAAACATTCCTTAGAAAGAAACTTCTTGGGAAAAAGTGATTATTGAGTTTAGCCGAGCAGGGAAAGCCCATTTCTTGGTCGGGCAGAGCACAACAGCGTGTGATACCCTATACCCTGTCACCCCTTTAGACTTGTTTAAGTTCATTGAAACTTTTACAAGTCTAATGTTGATCGGGCACAGTTATGCTAGGGCGACTTTGTCCAGGTAGTCCATACGGTGACAGATTAATGGTCGACATTATGCCAATCAGCCCCTAGTCCGGTTAGTTAAGACAACTCTCCCTCTTCGAAAATTATTGTCTGGTCCCTCGGTTTGGAGTTACGACCCCCCTTTCGGGAGTTGTATTTTTCTTGACACATATTGCTCAATGGAACAGTGTAGAAATTAAAATTTTCATTGATGTATAATATTTACATTCCAGTCCTGTTTAGCAAGCCTGGTTACAAAAAGAATGTAGCCAGAGATCAAAAAGAGTTTCTAACGTCAGTTAGCAAAAGAATTTTTTTAGGAGCTCGGTGTTCCAAGGATGACCGAACAGGTTGCCCTCCATATCCAATAGCCTGTAGGTGCCCGGTTGGACAATAGTGACGACCTTATATGGTTCATCCCACTTTGGACTGAAGGACCTTAGTCTGGGCTGCTGATCGATGACCTTCTTTTGTACCAAATCTCTAACTTTGAAACTCCTTGGTTAGACCCGTTTGTTATAGTACCGAGCAACGACTTGGTTTTGAGTTGTGTTACAAATCATTGTACGGTTCCTTTTCTCTTTGAGTAAATCAAGTTCGGACATCATGGCCTCAACATTAAGAATTTTTTTGTATTGCTTGACCTTGAGGCTTGGCAGTCCTACTTTTGCTGGGATGATAGCCTCGGCCACGTACACAAGAGAGAATGGAGTCTCCTTGGTAGCAGTTTGAGCCATTGTTCGGTAAGCCTAGAGCAGCTTCGAGAGCTCATCAATCCATGCCCCTTTGAGGCCCTTGAGCTTTTTCTTTAGGTTGTCCTTTATCATTTTATTGATAGCTTTAACTTGCCCATTGCTCTGAGGGTAGCTCGGAGAATAGAAGACCTTCTTGCTATTAAGCTGCTCGCATAGGCAGATGAGACTCGAGGATTCGAACAGCTTTGTGTTATGGGTCACAATGGTACGCGGCATCTTGAACTAGTAAATGATGTTTCTCCATACAAAGTTTGTGAATTTAGCCTCGGTCATGTTCGTGCATGGCTCTATTTTCACCCATTTGGTGAGATAGTTGATGGCCACAATGTAGTATTTAAACTGAGATGGGGCTTGGGGAAGGGGCTCGATAAGATCAATAGCCCACTTAGCAAAAGGCCACGTTGATGTTACCAAGCTGAGTGGCTCGGCGTGATGTCTGAGCACCCTCACGAACTGCTAATATTTTAGACATTTTTGCACGAAGTCCTTACAGTCTTTCTCTATGGTCAGTCAGTAATAGCCCTGCTGAAGGCATTTTTGGGCTAAGGATCGCCCCCCAGAGTGATTATGATATAGCCCCTCGTGGATCTCCTTCATCAGATATTGAACTTCTTCAGGCCCTATGCAATTTAAACATGGGGTAGTGTAGCCCTGCCGATATAGCTTCTTGTCGATCATCGAATACCGGGCTGAGCTGTTGTAGATACGGCATGCCTCTTCTAGGTCGCTAGGCAATTCAGCTATGGTCAAATACCAGATGATTGGGTCCATCCAGGTGGTCTCCTACTCCTCGCTACACTTGCCACTTCTCCTCGACACCCTGAAACGCGTGGCTTGTTTAGTAGATGGGCTTTTGAACACTGTCTTCTTCTCGAACGAGGATCAAGCTAATAGCTTTCCCAGACACAACAAGGTAGGCATACTTCACTTCCCTCGGTAAAGGTTTAGATAGGAGCGGGGGCGTGGCTAAGTACCTCTTTAAATTGTGGAAGGCTTCTTCACACTCTCCACTCCACTTAAACCTCCCCTTGAGCACCTGAAAAAATGGATGGCACTTGTCGGTAGACCGAAAGACGAACCTAGAGAGAGCTGCTACCATGTTGGTAAGTTTTTGCACCTCCTTCATTGTCCGAGGTGAATGCATGTCTATAACAGCTTGAGCCTTGGCTGGGTTGGCCTCGATTCCTTTTTGATTGACTAGAAATCTGACAATTTGCCCAAGCTAACCCGAAATGCGTATTTCATCGGGTTGAGTTTCATCCCATACTCTCAGAGAATGTCGAAGCTCACTCAAAGATTGACCATGTGGTCCACTGCTCGGGCAGATTTAACTAACATATTGTCCACATAGACCTCCATGGTTTTGGCAATCAGCTGAGCAAACATTTGTTGACTAGGCGTTGGTAGGTAGCCCCGACATTCTTAAGTCCAAAGGACATTACTACGTAGTAGTAGAGCCCTTGGTCGGTAACAAATGTTATTTTTATTTGATCTACCTCGGCCATCCGTATTTAGTTATAACCAGAATAGGCGTCCATGAAGCTGAGCAACTCGTGTCCGACAGTTGCATCAACAAGCTGGTCTATTCAGGGCAGTGGAAAGCAGTCCTTGGGGCAGGCCTTGTTTAGGTTGATGTAGTCTATACAAACCTGCCATTTTTCATTCACTTTCTTGACTAGGACCACATTCGTCAACCACTCTAGATACTTTACTTCTCAGATGAATCCCGCCTTTAGCAGTTTCTAGACCTCTTTATTAATACTGGCATACCTTTTCAGGTTAAGCCGATGACACATTATGCTCGGATCAATGCTGGGCATGTCCTCGTGAGACCATACGAAGACATCATGATACTTTGTAAGGAGCTTCTTAAGGTTGGCCTGGATCTCAGGCTTTAACTGAGAGCCGAGTTGGACCATGCGGTCAGGATGTCCTAGATCAAGGCTAAACGGCACCAGATCCTCGACCAGGGTGGCCCTCACCTCCATCTTGGGCATATGGGGGTCAAGGTCGGAAAGCATCTTGGGCATCGGCTCAATTAGGAACTTTATTTCGTCAACCTTATAAATGGTTGAGACATTTAATTGTCGAGCCGATGTAGCCTTGATAGCATTAGCATAACAAGCTCAAAAATCTTTCTGTAATGACCTGATTACTCCAACCCCGTTGTTCATTGGGAACTTCATGGCCAAGTGGTAGTTGGAGACCACAGCCTTCAGTGCATTTAACGTCAGATGGCCGATAATAATATTGTATTGGGAGGGTTTATTGAGGACCAGAAAGTCGACGACGTGTGTTACCCGAACACCGCTCTCGCCAAAGGTGACCGGTAGGCCAACTTTCTCGACTGCTCGGATGCATTCACTTGTGAAATCGTAAAGTGGCATCTAAACTAGGATAAGGGTAGCATTGCTGATCTTCAGCAATGAGCTACCATTGTCGATCAGCACATGCTATACTATGTTATTGGCGATGGCCAATTCGCACACAAGAGCATCATTGTGTGGATGGATTAATTTGTATGCCTCCTGTTCTGTAAAGGTGATCGGCATGTCTTGCTGGTGGCGAATTTTATTGAGATGTTTGGACATGTTAATGAGCTCACCTCTTTCAACTAGTTGAGCTTTTTGGACGTAAGCCCTCTGTCCACTTCCTTGTGAAAATTACAGTACTTGTTTTGGTCTCGCTTTGCTTTGTTACCCTTGAGCTTGGGCGGATCAACCAGTAGGTTCCTTTCGCTCACTTGGGCGAGTACCTCATCTATGCTTGCTACTAGGGGCATGTAGCTTTGAAATTTTTCAGTCAGCACTTTCGGCTTCTTGGTTTTCTTGTCCTTTTTCTATTCTTGTTCTGCTCAGCACTGGACTATTCGAGCACTTTCTTCTGCTTTTTCTCCTTCTTCGTGCTACTACTACTAGCTTCTTCTTTGCAGCTCTTCATATATTCAGCCGCGTCGGCATACCTTTGAGCGTAGCTGAGCATCTAAGAAAATGTGCTTGGCTGCTCGAATGCCAGTGACCAGGTTAGCTTTTTGTCCTGGAGACCCCCTACGAAGGCGTGTTTCAGGGTGTCGTCTTTGACGTGCTTAACTTTAAGCGCAGGTCAAGTAAACCAGTTTATATAATCTCGAACATTGCCATCTCCTTGCTTAACAGCTATAAATATGTTATTTTCTTTATCCTTGTTTTTGTTGTGGAAAAGGCTACCGAGAAGGCGTTAGAGAGCTATCAAAAAGAAGTGATCGAAGCTGGTTCAAGTCGCTGGAACCATTACCGAGCTGGTCTAGTTAGGGTCAAAGAAAAAGTCTTGCACATGGCTGCGTCACTGGCATTTTGTAAGAGCATAAGTCCTTGATACAATTCAACATGCTCATCAGCGTCACGGTCTTATTGTAGGCCTTGATTTGCAGGACTTTAAATTTGGGCGGCATCCAGGCTCGCATGATGGCGTTGGTAAACGGTGGATCTAAGGCTTCGATGTCATCCAAACCGAAGCAATTGTTGGGGATTTCATCAATTTGGCGTTGCAACTCCTAGAACTGGCAACTATTAGTATCTTCAGGTAGTTCAACCTTATAGGGTGTTCCGCCCTCAACCCTATCACCTGCTCCAGGTGGCGACCTTGTTGTGCTTCCCCTTAACGCCTACGTCGATAAAAAACAAATGCTCAAGAGCCTTGCGGTGATGGAGCCCGTTCTTCTTGAGGGCCAAGGCATCTTTCTTGGATGAGCCTGTTATCCACCGAGACACCATGCGTAGATCTTTTGGAGCGCTCCGAGTCAGCTTCGTTGGGGTCAGCGACATCCCGTCCTGCCCGACCCCTAGCCTGGTCAGCTGGGGCTAGAGGTATGAGGCCAGGAGCCACCTGGCATTGAGCCTGCTATGCGAGCTGTTGAGTAAGTATCTGAACAGCATTAGTCAGTTCCCAAATAGGTTCTTGGACAACTAGATCTTGCACTTGTTTGGCCCTCGTTGCGCTTCCCTAACCCCCCGAATGGGATCTCGTGGCTCGAGGATGGCCCTTGGGTCTGGCCAGATTCTGGTTTCGGTTTTGGGCTTCTCCCGACCCCTTCTGTTGGGCACCCTCATCTTGGGCGTTGCCTTGAGTTACCATCTCGGTTCACGGGCCTACTGTGGTTGGTAATTGCGAGCAAAGGCACAGGTGTCCTCCTTTTAACGCCAAAATGTTGATGCTTACTGGAGTTTGGCAGCAGATCAACACCACCTATGGCGGCACATGGTGGACAACTCTTCCTTGTTTGGCTTTGTCTGATCAGGTGGACCTGCAATAAGAGGAGGGACGCTTCCAAGGTAAAAAAAAAGACAAGTCAGTCAATAGACAAGGATTCTCCGACGCTCAAGGCAGGAGTTGCTCAGCAGAGAACGGGAACTGGTTAGGTGGGAAGGAGCATGCATGCTGGATGTAATAAATACACCCTATTTATAGGTTGCCACTTGGAACGGGTGTTAGGTGGGTTTTATCCACGACCTGTGTGTCACATCAAGGCATATCAGAAAGCAAAAGACAAGTGTTATGCCCTTGTCGGTGGATTGTTTTCCATCCGACGGCGAGTTGTCTACCATCTGTTGGCCAATGATGGCAAGTAGCAGCCCATTTACTAGTGAAAAGAATCCGATCCGAGCTGGGGGCTGACCCAAGGAGGCGAGTAGTTGCGGTGCGGCCCGTGGGACCCTGAAAAGCACCTCGGACAAACGATCCAAGTTCATCAGGGTCATTTGTTCCTTCCTCGTAGCTTTGCCGAGCTTCTTCGTCGACCACCCAGAGTAAGGCTTCTTTGCGATGGCACCGAGCTTACCCTCAACAATGCCAATTGAGCCATGATAACTGTTATTATATGCAAATTCTATCAAAGGAAGTTTCTTGTTCCATTTTCCTTTAAAGTCCACCACACAGTATCCTAAACATATCTTCCAAAGTTTGGATAGTTCTCTCAGGTTTGACCATCCATTTGGGGGTAAGATGCTGTACTGAAAGAAAGTTTTACACACATCGCTTGATGGATATTTCTCCAAAATCTAGATGTAAAACGACTGTCGCAATCAGAAATGAAAGTCTTTGGTATCCTATGGTACTAAACTATTTGAGTAACATACAATTTAGCCAATTGCTCAAGAGAGTTACTAAGTTTAATGGGTAAAAATAAGTTGATTTAGTAAAGCAATTATGACCTTCTAAAGTTTTGGGTAATCCAATCACAAAGTCCATGGTTATTTGATCCTATTTCTATTCCAGAATTGCAATCTTCTGCAATTCTCCTACAGGACGTTGATGTTTAGCTTTTATTTTTGGCAGGTGAGGCATTGGCTGACATATTTAGTAACTATATTCTTTATTCTAGGCCATCAAAAATTTTCTTTTAGATCTTTGTACATCTTTGTTGCATGGGGTGAATAGAATATAGTGTTCCATGAGCTTCTTTTAGTATTTGTTTCCTTAAATCCTTCTCATTGGGAACACATATTCTATCATTGTGTTAAAGTATTCCATACAGAGAAACACTAAATTTTGTCTTCTTTCCTTCTAAAATTTCATTCTTTATTCTATTTATGAAGGAATCTACTTCTTGATGTTCTTTCATATTTTCGAGGATAGTCGGTTGAAAAGTTAGACTAGCTAATCCTTTAGTGATTAACTCAATTCCTACTCTCTCAACTGTTCTTGAAGAAAATTTGACAATGGTTATATTGTCATTAGAATGGATGATGCCTTCCAGCTAAGTGCATCAGTTACTCTATTGGTTTTTCCTTAGTGATATAAAATTTTACAATCATAGTCCTTAACCAATTCTAACCATCTGCATTGTCTTATGCTCAATTCTTTTTGAGTAAATATATATTTAAAGCTATGTGAAAATTCATATTTAGCTCCGTATCAATAGTGTCCCAAATCTTTAGTGGAAGCACTATTGCTGTGAGTTCCAGATCATGAGGAGTAATTATTCTTGTGATCTTTCAGTTGACGCGATGCATATGTAATTTCTTTTCTATTTTGTATTAGGAATTGTCCAAGTCCCACTTTGACGCATCATTATAGATCACAAAATTTCATTGATTTGGATTTGGGATAGTTAAAATAGGTGTACTAGTAAGCCTTTTCTTTAGTTCCTGAAAACTTTCTTCATATTTCTCTATCCACTTATACTTTTTTTCTTTTTGAGTAAGAGCTGTAAGTGGTGTTGCAAGCTTAAAAAATCTTTCAACAAAACAATGATAATAGCCTACTAAACCAAGAAAACTTCTTATTTCTGTAGCATTCTTTAGAGTTGGCAACTTGTTAGTTGCATCTATAGGAATTCCTTCTTGCGTTACCACGTATCCCAAAAAGTGAACTTTATCTAACCAAAATTTATATTTCGAGAACTTGGCGTAGAGTCGATGTTTCTTTAATAGTTGAAGTACAATCTTTAAACATTCTTCATGTTCTTTCTGGGTCTTTGAATAGATCAAAATATCATTATAAAGACAACAACAAACTTATCTAAATAATTTTTAAAGACTCTATTCATCATGTCCATGAATGCTGCTGGAGTATTAGTCATAACAAATTGCATCATACAAAACTCATAATGCCCATATAGCATTCAAAACATTGTCTTTTGAACATCTTCTTCTTTGACTCTAAGCTGATGGTAACCAAATCGTAAATCAATCTTTGAAAATAAAGTTGTTCCTTTTAATTGATAGAAGAGGTCATCGATCCTAGGTAATGGATATTTTTTTTTTATTGTCACCTTGTTTATCTCTCGATAATTAATACACATATGAAAGGTACCATCTTTCTTTATAACAAGCACAGGTGCTCCCCAAGGTGAGTGGCTTTGCCGGATGAATCCTTTATCCAATAGTTCAACCAGGGGTCATACAATATGGTGCCTTGGAAATTGGTGCAGTTTTAGGCATTAACTCTATCTCAAAAGAGATCTCTTATTTTGGTGGTAATCTTGGTAATTTTTCTAGAAATACTTCAACAAACTCTTTAACAATAGGAACATTTTCTAGCTTTAAATTTACTTCTTGATCTTTATTCACTATGAGCCAAGTATCCAATACATCCACCATCTAACATTTTCTTTGCCTTTATAACGGGTATCATAGTTCTTGGCTTTTTAGGAGTTCTTCCAAAATAGACAAACTTCTCTTCTCCAGTTGGTCAGAATGTGACTTTGTGTTGTTGATTGTTAATCTTGGCATTGTACTTTCCCAAAAAGTCCATTCCCGAGATCATATCATATTCACAGATATCAAAAACAATTAAAACAGTGAATAACTCTTCACCGCTAATGATAATTAGTACATGAGGTAACCAATAATTAGAGTTTAATACTTCCTTAGAGGGTAGTACGGTTTTAAATGTTTGATCTATTCTATCTCCTTCTAGACCTAATTGTTTAGCAAACCTAAGTGATGCAAATAAATGTCTTGTTCCAAAATCAAACAAAACATATGCATAAGTTTTAATTATAGAAAGTTGACCTGTCACAATAGTTGAGGCTTTCTTTTCATTCTCATTCTTTATGTACGTATAGGTTCATCCATTCGTTTTAAGAGCTTTAGGCCATATCAGCAAGCAAATTTAAGTGATGCAAATGAATGTCTTGCTCTAGAATCAAACAAAATATATGCATAAGTTTAATTAAAGAAAGTTGACCTGTCACAACAGTAGAGGTTTTCGCTTCATCCTTATTCTTTATGTAAGTATAGATTCATTCATTCATTTCAAGAGCTTTAGGCCGTCCTTGGCTAACAGGGGACCTTCCATTTGCGCGTGTATAGCATGAGGTTGAGTTCCTTGAGGCCTTTATTGATTTTGATTGCCATAGAAGCAGTTCCTTGGATAATGACTGTCTTTACCATAGATGAAACATTTGTTTACGCCTAATTTACACTCTCCAAGATGTGTCTTTCTACACTTGTTACATGGAGAAACACTACTTCTTCCATCATTAATCTTTTTCTATGGTTGGTTCCTCAACTTTCCTTGATTATTAGGACTTTCCTTTCTCTTATTTTTTTTGTTGGTACTTCGACCACAACTAAAATGATTGGTTTGGTTTTGTCCTGATCTATATCCTGGTCCCTTAGTTTGAAAGCTTGATTTTTGCTTTGCCAAAGCCTTTTTTTCTCTTTGGGATTTGAAAATTTTTGCCTTCTGCTTTTTATCTCGAGTAATCCTATAATTTGCTCGATTTGCTCAACTAATGCATTTGCCTATAGTTTTAAGTGCGGGGAACTCCATTATCTGTTATCATCGCACTATCTGTGTGGAACATATTCAACATCTTTCTTATTCTTTCTTTGTTAGTGCATACTAAATTAGGACAAAAGTGAGCCAATTGATCAAACTTCTTAACAACATCAATGATAGATAATCTACCTTGTTGGAAGTTATTAAACTAATATTGTTTGGCTGCCATAGTTCCTATGTTAAAATAATTTTTGTTGAATTCCACGATAAAATCATCCCACATCATTTCGTCTACATTTCTTTTGTATTCAACATTTTCTCACCATCTCCTTGTATCCTTTGTAAGGGAAAAAGATGCACATATTACCTTTTCATGAACATTAAGCTTCAAAAACTTTAGGACTTGTTGGATGCCATTAAACCAGCCATCTGCTTCAAGTCATGCGTCATAATTTCTCATAAAATTCTATAGTTTGAGCTATTAGTGCTACAGGTGTATTTAGTGCTACAAGAATTGCTTCTTCTGCTTAAACTTTTGGTGGCATTGGTGGATTTACTGGTGGTGGAGGAATTTCTTATGTAGAATTTTTTTTATTTTAGTGAGTTAGTTGCTCGCGTAGTCCTTCAATCTCTTGTTCCTAAGCTTGGAGCTTTTCTTGCAAACCTCTTAATAAGATTCATAAGTTTAGTATCTGTTGGAGAGTTAGTCGCTCGTGCTCTTAGTCGTACCATTTTTAATAGTCAAACCTTGTCATTGAACGTTAAAACCTCATAAGTTTTCGTTCTTAAATATAACATTTTCAAAATTTAAATTCTCATCATAACTATAAAACATCACATCTTAATCATCCATACATTAAGGTTGGGTACATCTTTATCAAAAAGATAGTCTTATATGTTAGTTGTGACTAACTAATGATTATACATCTTTCTTATTATATACATGATCATACTTGCCAGTAGCGGTTGTCATGACCAAATTTACATGATCTCCTTTATTAAGAGTGGCAATGCTTACCAGGGTTATATATACAAAATCAAAAAGATCATCATATAATTAAGTATGTTAGGCACATACTAACATATCACAAAGTTAGGGTCTTCCTATCTCTATATTTATATTTAAAAGAGACAGACATCCAAATAGTTTTTCTTTCATTAATCTAATTCCACCTCTGACATGTCACTGTTAAATGGATCTTTTCAGTGTCTTCTTCCTTTTCATTACTTGAGTCAGTTGAAGGATCCTTGCTTACATAAACAAGCTTGGGTGTAGATAGATGTTTTGCAACTTCATTATTATGTTTTTCATTATCATTCTCATTTGGATCATTAGCAAGTTCTTGAGCAGGCAAGAGTACTATAGTTATGAAATGATTAAGGCTCGAAAAATGATGTAGATAATAAACAAACAATTGTATATTTTTGAGTACTCTGCTCCACAATATATCATAAATTTCATGTAGTGATGTCTTACATGGAATTACTGGTAGCATAGTATGTTGGAATCTGGTGATATAATATGCCTTAAAGATTTTTTAGGATATTTATCCCAAATTTCCTAAAGATGCTCATAACACCTTTACTGCCAATCATTCCATATTTATGGGTCATATTGTGCTTGTACATATGGTTATGGTGGAAGTAGTTTAAATTCAGCTCTAATTTGATCACAAAACTTCGGCTAGTCACAGCAATGCTCATTTATCCCAAGTTTTAACCACCACTCAAGTGCTTTTCTTTGTAACCTTTCAGAGGCAGCAAAACTCAAGATGTAGAGGTGTATGGCATGCTCTAAAAATTACTTCTATTACATGAATCAACTCTATTGACACATAAGGTTTTCAACTAACATTAAAATGTAGAGGTACCATATCTTGAAAAGCTAAGCATACTCTTCGATAAAAAAATCAACTTGTTGCTCATTTTGTGGTTTAGCCATCAAGCTAGTGATACTAATATTGTAACATATCTTTATAAAACAATACATTTACTAAAATTCAATTAACTTACATGAATTGGAATGAAACTGGCATGTAACAATATCAAATAGGATGATAGGATAACCGCTCTGATACCAACTGTATCGACTCGGTTTTTTGAATCATCTAAAAACTCTTCTTAACTTACTTATAAACATTCTTACGTAGTAAACTTATATGTGAAAAATATGAAATAATTTTTTTTTAAAACATAAAACTTTCATTGAAACTTTTGTTGCAACAAAAACTATGACCGATCTATATTACTTAAAATATTTTACAACATCAATAATACTTTTATATCATAGAATATATTTAACAACTTAAACTAAAACCATACTTATTGTTTATTATACAACAAAACCTTATTTTAAAAGAACAATGGAATTAGGCCACCGCAGTATCCATAACCCAATCTTCATGTATTGTCCACACACTATGTCCAGTTCATCATTTCTTATTTCGGCTGTTTGACAGGATTCCTTACAGCATGAAGGAACTAATTGAGCTTTCATTCAGCAAATTCTAACATTTCTCACCACACAGTTTAAACATATTCAAACATCATTAAAATGCTTGATTCCATTTATACTTCTTTATGAACTTTGTTTTATTTTACTTAATCTTCCACTATGGGCGTAAGTGTATGTACTGTATGTGCAAGACCATCGAACAACAAGGTCACAACTTAACTTAACTTAAGTTGATGCTCCCTTTAGGTAGGGATCTACATTTTCCCAATCCAATCCTTAGGTTTGGAGGCTTAAATTTTCAACTTTAAATACTTCATATTAAGGAGGCCGGTATGACACTTCTTTATCTTTTCTCTCATGTTTGGATTACTAGCTATGTAATCTTAGTGAACATGCTTTATATCATGACTTGACATGTATACATGCATCATTGGTTGAAAGGCATATCAAATGAAAACATTTTCAATCAACTATCAAACATTAACCATCACAACCTCATGCCATAGGTGAGATTAGAACTTACTTGGTCCTTATGCTAACGTTTCAATTAAACCTTTCCTTTTATGATAAGTGAGCAGACTCTATGTCCTATTAGATGATGCTCAATCATTAGCTAATGCTTTAGCTACTTTATGCTTTTAACTTCGACAACCTATTGTTGAACCTTACATTAGTTTTTCATGTATCATAGCATAAAGCATTTTTTCCTTAAAAGGGTTCGAGGCTTGTTTCACTACAACAAAATTGTGATTAAACGAGCCTTATTTAACGACAGTTTGTCAAAAAACCATTATTGTTGGACTGAAAAAAAACATGGGACAAACAAAAAAAAAATATACAAAAGCTTTCGTTGTACATATATAAAAAGACATTTATGTTACATGAAAGTTTTTATAGAAAACAGTCATAGAAAAGAAAGCATTACATGACTGTTTTCTTGAAAAACTGTCGTGTAATATGTTTATATTGAAAAAGAAAAATACTTTTTATGTCCAGCTAGCGCTCATTTCACTCTTCCCATATTTTACAATTATCCACCTTACATTTTTCTATGCACTTTTTCCATTCTATCACTTCACTCTCCCCCATATTTCACACTCATTACCCACTTTCCTGTTTTCCCAATTTTATATTCTAAAATTTCTCTCTTTTTAAGCTCCTTGTTTCTTTTCTTAAAAAAATGGTTCTTTCCCATGTTTCACACTCATCACCTACTTTCCCACTTTCATGTTTACTAAAATGTCTCTCTCTTCTAAAATGGTCGTGTGCATTCCTTTTTAGCTGGAGATCGCCAATAGTGGGCGAAGATGGGAAGATAGCCAGCTCGCAATGGTGTGATTTACAGGTTCTTCTTTGTTTTTGTTTTTTTTTTTTTTTGCTTTCTCTCTCTTTTTTTTTTTCCATTTTTCTTCTCCTTCACTTTTTTCTCTAGTGTTTGAATCTGAATGAACCTTATTTTTTCTCTATTCTCTTTTGCCAGAGATTGTTGGACATGGATGGCCTTGCAAGCACAACCTAGTGGGTACTTTTGAAGTTTTTGTTATTTTCTCTTTTTCTCATTTTTCTTCTCCCTTAACCTTTTTTCTCTGGCATTTCGCTCTCTTCCTTACCCTCTTTTTGGTTTTGATATTTAGATTTACGTTATCAATAATATATTTTAGAAGATTTTTATGAGAAGACGGTGAATTTGAGTAGAACAAAAGAAACAAATTTAGGCAATTTTTTTGTGTTTGATTTTGTTTTCCCTTTATTCTATGTAGGATTCTGTATGGTTTTTTTGGAGTTTGGTCTTTAAATTTTCAATTCAATACATGATTTTGGTAATTTTATTTTTAAATTTTTATTTTTTTTTGGTGCACATACCACGACGGTTTCTTTGAAAAACCGTTGTGGTAATAAATACTTTAGACGGCGGTTTTGACGAAAAACCTTCGTGTAAAACTCGCTTCTAGCCAACCCAATTCTAGATTCGACAATGTTAAAAATTGTCTTGTAATGTTACCATGATACCACGACGTTGGATTATACGATGGTTTTTTAATTGTCGTGGTAACTTTACACGATAGTTTTAAATTGTTGTGGAATCTACCATTTCTACTAGTGTTTTTGAATTGCTTCTAAAGCTTTATAGTTAAATTTCATAACTTAAAATTCGTATGGTTTCTTAAAAATCTCTTTTCATAACCTTAATAGCTTCAAGAAAAACTATAACTTTCTTTCAAAAAAAATCTTTTAAGGATGTGTTGTACTAATTCCTAAAATAACTAATTTGAAATTCATTGTTTTACAACTTCATTTATTTTGAAGTTGTAAAAAGTTTCTTCATGAAAGTTGTTTGTCTTAATGTTTCCAACAAAACTCATGTTAAACTCAAAAACTAATTCAGCCTCAAAGCATCTCAAAAATACAAATCTTTGAAATCTATTGTAATTTTTGTTACAACAAAAAGTGTAACAATATAATTTATTTACTTTTGCTTGTTTATGTTTTAACGTTGATCTTTTTGACATATCCTTAAACATATGAAATATTAACTAGGTACATCATATATTTTTCCTTTCATACCACAATCCATAACATTTGTCAAACACTTGGCATCCATGACTACTCAAAACATAATCTTTCTTAAGGTATGTATTCAAAAAAGTTCCCAAAACACTTGTTTCCTCTTCAATAATCATAAACCTCTTATTCTCCATGAAAAAAAATAGGTTCACAATACACTTTAACAATGCTCAAACATAGCCAATAAAAACTCCTTTAAACTTTCATATAATGTCAGTATCCCTCCTACAACTTTCCTCTAACTTTCACATTCTTCTATGATTATCTATACTTTTTATTCATTATTATTTCTATACTACTTTATTTTATACAATATAACTCTGATTCTGTATTTCTCTTGTAGAATATGTGATGTCAGATTTTTTGACAGTTTTATTTCTAACCTATTTACCATTTAACAAAAATCTTTGTGACATTAAAATCACTCTTTAAATACTTAACAAATTTTTGAGTTCTATCTTATAAAATTGTTTGCATGATATAGATCATTATTCGTAAAGATTTACACGTAGTTCACATTGATTATAAAACATCATATTTACATGAAATTCTTAAGGAAATTCATTGTTTAAATCTTGTCTTAGCTATAGACTTAAACTAATAAATTTTTCTTAGATATTACAATCTACCGTCCTTAGAAATTTTTACGTTCTCACAAATATATATTTTGTATTACGATGCAAATATTCTTTCTTGAATATTGCAAGAAATTTCTTTTCTTTTCTTTTCTTTTCTTTTCTTTTCTTTCTGTCTTTCTTTGTTTGCTTGTTTTCTTTTTTTTTTCTTATTTATTTATTTTTTCATGTTTTTGTTTTGTTTTGCTTTTGTTTTTCTTTTTGTAGTGTAATATAGGAAGCATATTTGTTGAAATATTTAGTTGACTATTGTAGTTAGTAGCATTTATATTGTTTCCTATTCCTAGTGTGAACAAATCCTCTTGTATAATTGTAAGAGATTGGTTTCCTAATTGTAGAAAGTCAGCTCACAGCAACTTGTACCATGAAGTGATAATTCCTATTTATACTCATCTATAGACTATTGTAAGTTATCAGTGAATGAATGAAGGATCCTGATCTGTAAATGTAAATATATTGCGGAACAAATCAAGATCTACTGTTCCACTTTTCTGTCTTGTTGACTGTCTTTCTAATTAAATTTTGACACTTTGTAAATTACTTAAGTACTATTTTTAGTATTTGATTCAATTTATATAGTCAGATTCTTAAATTTAGATGGCATAATAAATAAACAAAATAGTAGAGGGACAACCGCCGATATAAGAAAATAGGGACAGTATATGTGGACTCTTGCGGAAAGATTTTATTCCACTTTTTACGTATTTTCCCGAAGTGTGAGTACGAATGGATTGCAGCTATATCTGTATAAATATCGGCATATATCCGAATACTTAATGCAATTGTGCAGGAAAAAAATTAATACTGATCATAACTCACAGATATATTGTTCTGGAAGTATAGATATTTCTTCACCATTAGAAGATATATCTCACCAAAAAAAAAAAAAGGGAAGACATATTTTCACTCTATATTATATCGAGGGCCTCGATTGATTTATATTGTTGGACAAGTTGTTAATTTACTTCCTCGATTTATACTTCATCGACTTTAGTAAAACAAGAAATTGAGTCAAGAAAGAAAAAGGATACTGTACATATAGTAATTGCCGTTTCTTTACCCCAAATCTTGGCTATAACATGACGGACAAGATGAGCACTCGCAAACAATTTACTAAAAGGAAAAAAAAAAAGGGTCTTTTTTTCTTCCATAACAAATTAGAAAAATTAAGCTTGTTTGTCATGTCTCTTGTGTGCTGATCATTTGTTAACCCGAATGGACAAAAGAAGTTGGACGAGGAAGAGAAGAAAAGAGAGCCAAAGAAAGCCTGCCTTGCATAATCCGGTTGATGTCATGGCTCACCACTTCAACTATCTCGACAGCGCATTTCATCAGCCACGGCCGCAGCCACAGCGCCCACAGCCCTATAACTACCATTGCTACGGCGTCTAATCCCAATCCCATTCTGGTGGTCTTGCTTGTATTCGATCCCCTCTTTCTCTTCTTGTTCTTAGTAATGTTTTTCACTCTCTCTTTCTAATTTGATATTCTCAATTCCTTGTGGGGTATTATAGGCTCTGATCAGGAAGCTTGGTGAAACTTAATTAAATAAAGCTAATTAGGTGTGATGGACAATTTTTGAACCTGCAGGAAAGGTGTAGGTGATCTGAGCAAAATGTCAAACCACTGCTAACTACCATTCACTTCTTACCTTATGGTCTTAGAGACAAGTTGGTGATTCTCTCTATGCCAAATGTTGTTTTTCTAGGTGCATGAATTACACAAAGGCATCTTTAAACAAATGTGTGGCATAATATGTAATTTTCTCTTATATGAATTAATGTTCTCGTGAACATTATATACAATTATAATGTAATTGTGAATGTCAGGAAATTAAAAAAAAAATCATCATATTCTGTCCTATAATATATGAACATCATTAATGCAATCTCAAATTAGTGTGTCAATACTCATATATATTTAGCATTTGAGTAGGAAAATCAATCTCCAAAACAATGCTACTTTTTATGCTAGATTTAGTATGTGCTACATTTAATGATAAACTGACACAAAGTACAACAAATGTCAAACTTTAGGGTTTGATTGATATTGGTTTATTTATTTAGTTTTTCATTTAATTATTACAACATAATTATTTTCATTAAACAATTATTTTTACAACTTTTAAAACTTAACGATTAAAATAAAAAGGTAAATATAGTATATAAAATAGTATTATGTTTTGAATAACAAATAACAATAACTTATCATATATGTTATTTTTGACATTTGCATTGGATATGGTTTTAGTGGTGAATACACTCTAACCTCAAGCATTGATTATACTGAAACATGCATTTTTTCATAACTATATTTTTTTGGGTACCCCCAACTTTTGAAAAAAAAAAAAAGTTGGATTTTACAACTTGCTGTTACACGTGCGCACACACATTTATTGATTATTTAGCAAATAAATCAACAGTTTTTTTTTGGAAGAAGAATTGTTTTTTTTTTTTCATGATCTCATATTAATCTACTAAAACATCAAATAAACCAGTATTCATTCCTGAATTAAAACAACAAACTAATAGCTAGCATTTTCTTAAAAAAAAAAATAATAAAGCAAAGAAGTAAACCAATCAGTTTAAATAAAGAATTGATTAACCAAATATTACTATTCGTTGATTGGAGGTTAAGGATGGAGATTCGGTCAGAAAACACTGCACAAGGGGGATCCAGCAGTGGTGATCCAACCAAAAACAACTACACGGAGAAAGAAGAAGTCTAACAGCCATGTTGCAGGGGACCAAAAAGAATTCTGTGGGGTTCTGGTTGTGACTAGAAGAACCTTTGAGGGGGCAATGTTGAAAGTGGGTCTGAGTCGAAGTAAGTCAAAGTATATTTATTACGTCCTTAAATCTTTGAAATCAATTTAGAGCCTTTTATGGTCTATTCCTGTAACGTCTTTGAAATTTTAATTTTGAATTTATCCTATGTAAATTTGATCAATTAGTATGCCTAATTAATTTTAAGATGTAAAAATTTATTGTTGCATAAATAGTATCCATTTATATATTTAGAATACATTTTGTCACAAATTAATTTAATCTATACCCAATATTTATACTATTTACCTTCACACCATATATTTTTCCTTTATTTCAAAATCACTAACCTCACTCATTCTCTTCACACCCGTGCAACCCTCCATGCAAGAAGACACCTGAATTTTTTTTAGTCTCAACACATTGGGACATTCCCCAAATTAAGACCCCACCCACTACTTAGAAACCCCACACACACTCACAACTCCCCACACTTCCTCTCTCTCACGTCAACTCCCTCTCCCTCTCTTCATTTTGCTGCAGCAAAAACACAACAAAGGCCACCAAAAGACAGCCGTTCTCTTTGCCAAAAATCAGAAAAATCCATCACCTCCATGGCTGAGACACTCCAAGCTCTCAAGCACCATTAACTGTTTGAGTTTTCAAGTTTTTTAAAGCATTTCAAGGTTAGTATTTAAACTCTTAATCTAGTTTTGTATTTGTTTTCCTTTAATCTGAAATCTTTCTTTGGTTTTTGTCATCTCATTTTCGGATTAAAGCTAAGTTTTATGGAGAAAAATGTGTATATGTTGTGTTTTTAAGTGTTGTGATATGAACTTTGTTGAAATGGTTAAACCAATGATTATGTTATCATTTTGATTTAATATTTATATTAAAAACATCTTTTACATTGCATATTAAAGATTTCTTCGATCTAAGCCTGACGTGCACATCAAATCAAGAGAAATATGAAAACATGAGATGGCAAAACGTGCACAGCAAAGCTTTTGGTTGCAAGTAATATATATATATATAAAACTAATCACTATTATTACTAGTGCACTTTTTGCTTTGCAAATTTTTTTTTTACGTTCTCGTCCCCTGCAACTCTCTTTTTTTCTTTTCCTTCCTCTTACTGCCACTGCAACATCACGATGTTTAAAACTGCAAACTCGCCTGCAATTTTTATTCTCTCCATTATCGTGCATCAACCACCAACTGCCGTTGAAGCACGTACCAACCGGAGTTGCACTCCGATCAAGCCTCCACACTCGGCCCTTAGAGCTGCAACGGCAAGAGACTCTCAAACCGACCATCGGCGGTGTTCGACGTGGTAATGGAAAATGGCGTGGGCCTACGGGTACAACGACCGCAAGGCCTCGAGCTCCACCGCAGCTTGGCTGGACTTCTCGGTTGCTGCAGTCCCGTGAAGATGCACAGTGAGGCACCATGTGGCGCCGTGGAGCTCCTCAATGGGAGTTATTCGGCCAGCGGTACGGCCGGGTTCCACCTGGAGGCTGCGGCTGTCAACCAGGTGCTGGCGCAGATTTGCTGCAACTCACGGTTAAAAATGGAACAACTGCATGTGATTTTGTGGAGAAGAAGAAGATGAAGTCCATTGGATTACCTTCAGTAACCCAATGGACTGATGGCCCAGTTGAGAATTTGGACCTATCAAATTTAAAAGGTAACCCGGTAGATTTCATGCTGTATAGTACCTGGTGATGTCAACTTCAATGGAGCTGGGAATTATGTATAATTACAAGAAGACCCACGTAATTTTTTTAAAAAAATTTTCATGGATTGTAATTTAAATTATCTAAAAGGACCCAGTCAAAAATCTATTGTTTATTTTCATACTTTATTTTCATGTGATGATTGTGATAATATGTTCATGCATTATAATATATCATATAGAAAAGTGCCCACTTATAGTTATTATAACATGATATGCATATACTCGCATATTATTTCATTTTTTTAAAGTTGTTTATAAAATGATTTAATATGTGTTAAATTAATTTAATGAGATTAAATTAATTAGGTTGGTTTAATAAAATTTTAATTTATTTTATTAATCAACCAATAATGTGATTTTAGTTTTAATAGTTAAAACTTGGTAAAATTCATATTGATTCTAAGTTGTGTATTTTAAATTGTTTAATATTGAGTAGCTTAGATAATTCATAATAAATTTAAATTTTTTAAAAAATCTAGTAATTTATTTAAGTGTAAATAGGATGAGATTCTATTAACACAAAATATAACCTAGTAATTAAAAATTGTTTTTATTTGCTAGAATTATGAAACATTGGATGTTTCATAAGATAAAGCGCATCCTTTTAAAATAATGAGTGGGAGAAGGTAAAATGATAATATAATCTATGGTCTCCACTATTAGCACAATACTATGAGATTTAAGTGGTGTTTAGCAACGCTTTGATTCCATCCTCTCTGTGGAAGGTGTCCATTTAAATCAATAACAAGGTTGGCTTCTAAGAGATAGGATTTTATACTGTATTTCAAAATTGACCTACCCTACAGCTGCAATTTTGAGTTAAGTTGTTAAAATCTAAAATAGTGGGTTACACTCGTAAGGATATAATTGATTTGTTACTAATATCTTGACCAAAATAAACGGTTATTAATAAATATAGAAAATATGAGATATTTTAAATATATTATTAATTAAAAATGTCTCAATTCAATTCATAAATAATTTGACATACTCTACGACAATACTTTATTTATTAAAATTGAATAATCGTGGAACTAGTAAAATATTTTATGTGTTTTTCTTTTTCCATATGCATCATGCATCACGTTTACTATTCCAAAATATATATTTATGATGTTTATGCAACAATTTAATTTATGTCATTTTATTTATTTATTACAACAACAATGTATAATTCAATCATCGCTATTCTCTCAAATGAAAAATTAATCAGGGATAATTTTGTCAAGTGAAAGAGTAACATTTATATTGTACTAATTTACGAAAATTACAAATTTGTCTTGACGGAGGAATGTCCTCTACCGCCTACTGCTAATGCCTCTCATATATGATCCTTGGATTGAGGCAAACAATAAGGCCTGTTGTTTCCTTTTAGCTGGCATGTTTGACATGTTTAAGATGAAGCACGACAGCATGGAAACGGCTTATGGGATAATACAGTCTCTGCAAGACATGTTTGGCAAACCTTCTGAAAATGCACGGCATAAAGCCATTAAGGCTACAATGAATGCCAAAATGAAGGCAAACGTCTCAGTCAGAGAACATGCTCTTACCATGGTTAACTATCTTCATGAGGTCGAGGTGAAGAGGTCAGTGATAGATGAAGCCACACAGGTGGGGATACCTTCTCCCCTGCGTTTCTTCAGTTTAAGAGCAACTATTTCATGAATAAGATAAAATATAACATGACTGATCTACTTAGTGAGCTGCAAACCTTCGAGTCAATTTCGAAAGAAAAGACTAAAGAAGGTAAGGCAAATGTTGCAGAAGCTCAACCCTCCTTTTCTACGCGAAAGAATAGGAAGAGGAAGAAAACTAAAGGAAGTGGTAAGTCTAAGAATGGAGGGCAACCTAAGAAGAACAAAAGCAACAACAACAAAAAGAGCTTAAAACAAAAGAAGCCCAAAGGAAAATGTTTCCACTGCGACATAGTTGGGCATTGGAAGAGAAACTGTAAAAAGTATCTTCAGGAGCTTAAAAAAAAGAAGAACAAGGATAAATCAAATTCACTCGTTTTAGAAGCTTGTTTAGTTAGAGATGATACTCCACCTTAGATAGTTGATTTAGGGGCTACTAATCATGTTTGTTCTTCTTTGTTGATGCTTAGTTCTTTAAAGGGACTTGTCGATGAGAACAAACAAGAAGAGTGGGAATGGGAGGAGTGGTTGTTTCGACAAGAACAATGGGAGTTATAAAACTTTATTTTAGAAATAAGTTTTTAATTTTGGACAATATTTATTACATCCCTAGTTTTCATAGAAATTTAATTTCTGTTTCCAGGTTGTTTGAACAAATGTTTAATATTTCTTTTAATGGTAATTATGCTAATATTTCTAGAAATGGTTTGGATATTTGTTCTGCATATCTAGAAAATGGGCTTTATAATTTAAGGCCCAACAAAAAATCACTGCTCAATACCAAAATGTTCAAAGTTGAATAACCAAAACCCAAGAAGCAAAAGTTTTCTTCTGATGATGAAACATACCTATAGCACCTTAGATTAGGTCATGTTAACCTTAACAGAATTAACAGACTAGTAAAGGATGGTCCTTTAAGAGAACTAAAAGTTAGTTCTCTGCTAGTTTGTGAATCTTGTCTTGAAGGTAAAATGACTAAAAGGGCTTTCTCTGCAAAAGGCGAAAGGGCCAAGGAACCACTTGAGATAATACAATCGGATGTCTGTGGTCCATTGAATATACAAGTACGTGGTGGTTACAAATATTTCGTCATATTTATTGACGATTATACAAGGAATGGACACATGTACCTAATGTAAAGGAAATCACAACTCACTGCACCTAGAACACCACAATAGAATGACGTTGCCAAGGGAAGAAATTGGACATTGCTTGATATGGTGAGATCTATGCTCAACTACTCATCATTATCCACTTCATTCTAGGGATATGCGCTACAAACTGCAGTATATCTTTTAAACATGGTTCCGTCTAAGTCTATTCTAAAAACACCCTTAGAGTCATGGACTAGTCGTAAACCTAGCATGCGACATATTCGTATATGGTGTATCTAACACATGTGTTGAAAGGAAAGAGCAGGAAGCTGGAACTATGTTCTAAGGTATGCTTGTTTGTGGGATGCCCAAAGGGAACAAGAAGAGGTTTATTTTATAGTCCACAAGAAAAAAAGGTATTTGTATCGATAAATATCACTTTTCTTGAGAATGATTATATAAGAAACTATAAACCTCGTAGCAAAGTTGTGCTTGAAAAGTTACCTTCTGATCAGATCAGATCAGATTACAACCGACAACTGTAGTCAAAGGACAAAATGAGAAGACTATAGCTCCAGATCAGGATGTCATACCACCTCAACATAGTGGGAGGGTTATGAGACCACCTGCTTACTAGAAGGAAATTAGAGAAGCACATGTTGCTATCTTTGATATTGGTGAGGATGATCCATTGAAATATCGTCATGCAATGGAAGATTTTGAGAAAGAGAAATGGCTGGAGGCTATGTACTCCAATTTAGTATGAGAATTTGTAGATCTACCTGAAGGGATAAAACTCATAAGGTGCAAATGGATCTACAAGAGGAAAAGATGAGTGGTTGGGAAAGTTGAGACTTTCAAAACTGGGCTTTTGGCAAAGGGTTATACCTAAAAGGAGGGAGTTGAATATGAAAAAACTTTCTCGCCCGTAGCTATGCTTCAATCTATTCTGATTCTTTTATCCATTCCTGCATGTCTTGATTACGAGATAGGACAAATGGATCTCAGGACTGCTTTTTTGAATGGCTATCTTGAGGAAAGCATCTATATGGGGCAACCATAAGGGCTTGTAGTCAAACATTAAAAGCAAAGAGTTTGCAACTTACAAAGGTCCATCTATGGACTTAAGCAAGCTCCAAGATCTTGGAACTTAAGATTTGATGAGGTGATCAAGTCTTATGGTTTCGATCAAAATATTAATGAACCTTGTGTATACAAGTACATCAAAGATAAGGTGGTCTTCTTGGTTCTTTATGTAGATGATATCCTACTCATTAGGAATGATGTAGAGATATTATCTAATGTAAAGAAATGGCTCGCCAACCAATTCCAAATGAAACATTTGGGAGAGGTAAGTTATGTTCTTGGAATCCAACTCATAAGAGACACTAGTAGAAACTATAAATTACAAGATGGTTTAAAACCGTCGTGGTATGTTTTCATGACGGTTAAAAAATGGTCATGTAATCGTATGTCGTGGTACCAACAAAACTTTCCACCATGGTTTTTTACTGTCGTAGAATCCTTATTTTGGTGGGGTTCTAAGATCTTAGGACGAGGCTACCATGACGGTTTTCACTAGAAACCATTGTGAAACGCTAAGCTTACACAACAGTTTTTATGAAAACCATCGTGTATGCTACGCCTTATACGATAGTTTTCATAAAAATCGTGGTGTAAGCTCTTGTTTCACGATGGTTTTTAGTAAAAACCGTCGTGAAAAAGTTGGTCTGAAGCTAAAAAAAATAACCAGAATTTTTGGTTTCCCACAATATGAGTAGTCCCATATTTTCACCATTAATACAATGCTCTGACTTCATAAATACATAATTACATTGAACTATAAAATTTTTACAAAATTATATGTATATATATTTACATTATAAAGTCATGCACTCTTTTCATGCTTGCACAAGAGTTGATGGATTCTTGGTGTCTAAGTCCATGTTGTCATGCATGAGGTATAGAAATGATAAAAAAAAATAGAATTACCAAAAATATTGAAAATAAAACTAATTAACTAAAACACAAACACATAGTTATAGAAGCTTTTCATCAAACATGTGGTGGGCATCACAATAATACTTAGGCATCACAAACACATAGAAAGTAACCCATTCTCATGCCAAAATGCTAAATGTTGTTTAAAGTCCTTTCAAACACCAAATACAAGTAACACATACTAGATGGCAAATAACAAGGTAATATAACTAATATTAAAGCTACAACTAAAGCTAAATAACACTAAAATAACCAAATGATACTAAGTTTAGAACTAATAATAATACTAAAACTAAAACCAATGGTTTGAAATTTACCAACGGCAGTGAAGTCAGTAGAACATCAAGGAATGAGTCAAATGAAGGTGGAGTCGGTGGAATATCAAGGGACGAGGATGAATAGCAACGAACGGCTCCAAGTTTGTTGAAGGTTGGGTCGAACGATGGTGGGGTCATGGAGAGAGTGACAGGAGTATGTCAAAGTCGATGAAATGTCATGGGGGGCTGGGTTTGTCGTTGGCAAGGCCATGGGGGGGCGGAGTTAGAGAGAGAAGGGGGTTTGAGAGCTAGAGAGGGTTTGAGTTGGAGAAATTTTGAATAAATAGAGAAGGCCATGGCATTGGCATGTGCTTAAATTTGGGCAAGGGACTAAAAATTTTGAATATGCGGAACCTTCCATGACGATTTTTATAAAAACTGTCGTGAAATGTCATAACCTTCCACGACAGTTTTTTTAAAAACCTTCGTGAAACACGTCGTGGAAGGTTTGGCATATTCAAAATTTTTAGTCACTCCCTCAAATTTAAGTACGCACCAATATGCGGAACCTTTCATAATGGTTTTTATAAAACTTTGATGAAAGGTAGGCGGCACCTTTTACGACGGTTTTTACAAAAGTAGTCATGGAAGATACCTTTCATGATGGTTTTTATAAAAATTATCGTGGAAGGTTTCGCATATTCAAAATTTTTAGTCCCCGTACCTTTCACGACTGTTTTTATAAAAACCGTCGTAGAAGGTTACCCCTATTCAAAATTTTTAGTCCTCCGTCTAAATTTAAGCACGCGCTAATATGCGGAACCTTTCACGATGGTTTTTATAAAAATCTAAATAGTCTACATAGTACGTAATAATTAATTAAAGTTTAGGATCTTTAATTAAATATTACAAGTACAGTCTAATTTCATTTAGAATGAAATAGTCTTATCTGGGCTATTAATGTAGAAACATTAGCTTAAAGGTACTTTATATAATAAGATTATATAGGACTGGACCAAATAAATTATAAATTTCTAATAATCATTTGTTACAAATAGAGTATTCAAATTTATCACAATGATGATCATATATTTGATAGTGTTAATCTTGAGTATTTATTAGAGTCCTATTTATGACATTATGTTTTTTAACTTACATGGTAAGATTTGTCCAAACACAGATCATAACTTATCATCTTAGAAACATAATGAAAAAAACAGCAGGAATAATATTATACAGATTTGAAATTCATTTCTTCCTTATAGAAGTTAAAAAAATAGTTCTCTTAAGTAATGGTTCGAGGTTTGAATAGTAGAGCGCTCATTCATAATAAGATTATGAATTAACTATTCATTAGAGAATTATTGGAACTCAAGAATAAAGAAATAATAAAAGAGGTGAACGAAAATTGAACCTAACTTTTATTATGAACTATTTATAGAGGATTGACTTATATATAATGATGATATCAATGGACTACTTATTGATTTTCTTAATGGACTACTCATTGATTTTCTTTGAGTAATTATCACTATAATCTCAAGAGTTCAGTTTCAGGTTTTAATGGAGTAACACTAAAGCTAATAAATTTGGCACATTAATTAAAGAGTTTGATTAATTGTCAAAATTTATTGAAGTTTGGGTTATAGGTCCATAGGTCCCTAATGCCAGCTCTATAATACTGTATTGGATTTAATGCATAGAATGAATTATACATATTTAATTTAAAATTATTGGATTTTGAATTAATTATTTCATACTTAAGATATTGATGTGATATAGAAAAATATTCTCTGTGACACATAATATAATGTGATAAATGTTGTCACATTTAACTGAGCATTAGTTAATTAATTAATTGAATATATTTAACTAATGATATTAGTTAAATATGTTTTTTAAATTAATTAATTGATAATATTTGAATAATATGATTATTTAAATATAATTTTAATTTAAAATTTATTCTTAAATAAATGTGATTTATTTTTAAATTTTAATATATATATATATATATATGATTTTATTATATATTAATATATAAATATTTATATATCACGTAAACGAATTACGTTTTGAATTCGTTTACCTTTTTTCTTTTAGTTTACGTGTTTTTTTAAATATATAAACTTATATATATTATATTATATATTAAAAATAATGTGGGAGTTAATTTTAAAAAAAAGGAACAGAATCACATTTTATGTGATTCCCTATATATATATATATATATCTATAAAATGTAGAATCACAACTGTGATTCCTTTTTTTTTTTTTTTTACTTAAATGTGTGTCTGTGTCTACATATATATATATATACACACTTGATCCTTGCCTTTTTTTTTATTTAATCAATATATATGAGGACGCAGTTCACGTGATTTGGTTTTGATTAAATAAAAAAAAGGTAAGGATCAAGTATACTCTTTGTCCATATATTGATATGGTTGCTATTTTTAATTTAAAAATTAATTAAAAAATAACTAACTGTTCAGATATAAAAAGAGAGAGATAATAGTTATCTTAATAAATAGATCTTTTTCATGTAACTTTTATAGAATACTCAAAGAGAAAAACTGAGAGTTCTTTCTCTGAAAAAAAATCTTCTATCTCATATGTTGAGTACATAATAAATCCTAAAAAGTGTGAGGTTAATTCATTCTTGCAGTTTGACACCCACTCGTCTTTTTATTGGTGTGGAGGCCTAAATTGAAAGATCATGGTGTTAAAAAGGAAAGTTAGAATACCCTATTAGTTTTCAAAAGGTTTAAAATGGAATCCTACATGATCAATGGCAGAGCCTTGGTGAGTAAAGAAAACTCTAGTTTTTATAAGCTAACTCAATTGGCAGAGCTCTAAATTATATTCATATAAAGTTTTATGGTCAAGAAGCCTAGATCACCGAAAGGCTACGACCAGAATTTTTCAAGATGAAACGCTACTCCATGAACCTAAAGGACCTCGAAAAGCATTATCAAAAGATGGCAAAGAAATTTTATCTTATTCTAGGAATAGACGATCCTAATCTTAAGCAAGTATTCCTCTCCTCAGTTCCAGATCCTTTAGAAGAAAAAACCCTCAGGCTTCTCTCAGTTGGGGAAAAACACTGTAAAACACTACCCTAGGAGAGTTGTTCCAACTTGTCTTAAGAACCTTAGATAAAATGTACTCCTAAATCAAGTTCCTACAAGAAAGCAACAAAAAAAAAAAAAAAAAAAAAAGCTTGACAAAGTTTGCAGCCAAAAACATCTGATTACTAAATGTTCTTCCAGATAACATCCTCTTGCTCTTCAAAGCTTAGCTACAAAATGCATAAAAGATGCCTTGGATCGTCTAAATTCCACAAATGGTTTAGAAAAAGAAAGGTCTATGGAAGTTCTTACGAAAGAAAAAGAAGTTTGGAAAGAAGTTGAACAGATGTTACATAGGTGGAAAGTGTTGCAGATGTGGAGCCAAATCAAGTCGACAACCCAGCAAAAGGAAGAAAAATGGAGAAAAACGCATCCTCGAAGGCAGAAAGCAAGCGCCGCGGCTCTGGCAGAAGAGCGCCGCGGCGCTGGGGCGAGGGCGCCTAGGCGCCAAGTGCAGAGCGCCTAGGCGCCAGGACAAGAGCGCCTAGGCGCTATGTGGAGAGCGCCTAGGCGCCAGGAAGACAACGCCGCGGCGTCGAGTGGTGAGCGCCTAGGCGCCAGGAGCAGAGCGCCTAGGCGCCGCAGGGGAGCGCCGCAGCGCTCGTTTCGAGCGCCGCGGCGCTGACGCGCTGTGCTGCGCGATGTGTTTTGAATCAAAGTCGAATTCAAAGGTCCTAAAAAGGGGAAACCACTAGGGTTTCCCATTAGGTGCTATTTTCTCCTCCTTTGGTTATAAATAGACACAAGGTGGCTAGGGTTGTGCGCGTGAAAGCTGTGTGTGAAAAGTGTGTGAATTGTGAGAGGCATAATTCTTGAGAGCTTCATCCTTGAGAGAGAAAAATTCCCATTGGGTGTTAGATAGAAGAGAGTTTTGGTAAGCACAGTTTGTGAGTGTGTGAGAAACTGCTCTTGTAATCTGTAATCTCCTTCATCATAGTGGAATCTGCAAGCGGCAGAAACAGGACGTAGTCTCAATTTTGGACGAACCTGTATAAAATTTGGTGTCTCTTTTCTTCTTTTCTCCTATTTATTTTTCCGCAATTATTCGTTCTTGCGATCCTTGGAATTAGTAGTCGCCTAATTCCCCAACAACTGGTATCAGAGCGGAGGTTTTGATCAAGAACGATGACTGGAGAAGAAGGTATGGCAGCCGGCATCACCAAATTCGATGGTTCAGATTTTTCCTATTGGAGGATGCAAGTAGAGGACTACCTATACAGCAGGAAACTGCACTTGCCCTTGGGTAATAAGCCCGAAGGCATGAAGGATGAGGAGTGGAGTCTCCTTGATAGACAGGTACTCGGTGTGATCCGTTTGACTTTGTCAAAGAACGTTGCCCACAACGTTGCGAAGGAGACCACTACAGCAGGGATGATGAAGGCTCTGTCAGAGATGTATGAGAAGCCCTCAGCCAATAACAAGGTACATCTCATGAAGAAGCTCTTTAATTTAAAGATGTCTGAAGGTGCCTCGGTGGTAGAGCACCTGAACAGTTTCAACACCGTCCTAAACCAATTGGTCTCGGTAGAGATTAAATTCGATGATGAGATCAATGCTCTAATCCTCTTGGCCTCGTTACCAAACAGTTGGGAACCCATGAGGGTGGCCATTACAAATTCACTTGGGAATGCCAAATTGAAGTTTGTTGATGTCAGAAACTCTATTCTGGCGGAAGAAGTTCGCAGGAAGGACTCAGGTGAAGCCTCTTCGTCGAACTCGGCCCTTAATGTTGATAATAGGGGCAGGAAACTTGATAGGCAATCCAACAGGGATAATGGCAGGAGAGGCAAGTCGAGGAATGGGAGAAGCAATTCAAGGAATGGAAGGACTATGGAGTGTTGGAACTGTGGGAAGACGGGCCACTTGAAAAAGAACTGCAGGGCTCCAAGGAAGAATGAAGACAAGACTAATGACGCAGCCAACGCCGCCACTGAAGAGCAACAGGATGCTTTAATCTTGTCTGTCGACAGTTCTTTTGATTCGTGGGTGATGGACTCAGGAGCATCATTCCACACCACAGCACACCGTCATGTCCTGGAGAACTACGTTGCCGGAAATCATGGTAAGGTTTATCTCGCTGATGGAGAACCTTTGGATATAGTTGGCATTGGAGATGTCAGTTTAAAAATGCCTAATGGGTCGGTATGGAAGATTCATAAGGTGAGACATGTTCCTAAGTTAATGCGCAACTTGATTTCGGTGGGGCAACTAGATGATGATGGACATAAAGTAACCTTCAATTGTGGAGGTTGGAAAGTCACAAAAGGAGCGATGGTTATTGCTCGGGGACGCAAGGCTGGAACTCTCTACATGAACTCTAGTTGCAGAGATACCCTAGCAGTTGCTGATTCTGCTGCCAATACTGAGCTATGGCATTATAGGCTCGGTCACATGAGTGAGAAGGGTATGAAGGTGCTTCACTGCAAAGGAAAACTGCCGGGTTTGAAAACTGTTGATCACAGTTTGTGTGAAGCCTGCATCTTTGGTAAACAGAAGAGAGTGAGTTTCTCAAAGATGGGTAGAGAGCCAAAGTCCAGGAGATTGGAGCTTGTTCACACTGATGTGTGGGGGCCTGCGCCGGTGACTTCCCTTGGCGGCGCAAAATACTATGTGACGTTCATAGATGACTCAAGCAGGAAGGTATGGGTTTACTTTCTGAAAAACAAATCTGATGTGTTCGATGCTTTCAAGAGATGGAAAGCCATGGTGGAGAACGAGACAGATTTGAAGGTGAAGTGCTTGCAGTCTGACAATGGGGGAGAGTACCTAGGTGAAGATTTCAGGCGGTATTGTGCTGAGAATGGGATAAAGATGAGGAAGACCATTCCAGGGAAACCACAACAGAATGGGGTAGCTGAGAGGATGAACAGGACTTTAAACGAGCGTGCTAGGAGCATGAGGTTGCATGCAGGGCTGCCAAAGATGTTTTGGGCTGAGGCAATTAACACAGCCGCTCATCTGATAAACAGAAGTCCATCCACACCGCTGAAGTTCAAGCTACCGGAAGAAGTCTGGAGCCATAAACAGGTGGATCTCTCTTACTTGAGAGTGTTTGGTTGTGTTTCTTATGCACATATCGATTCTACTGCTAGAAGTAAACTGGATGCCAAGTCAAAGAAGTGCTTTCTGGTTGGCTATGGCGGACTTGAGTTTGGTTATCGTCTCTGGGATGACCAAAGTCGGAAGATTATCAGGAGCAAGGATGTGATCTTCAACGAAGGTGCTCTGTACAAGGACAGAGACAGCACGGACTCCAGGGGTTCAGGTTCTGAAGATAAGAAGCCTGAGGTGATTCCATTGAAGGATCTGCCTGAAGTGGAGGTGCAAAATCCAGAGGTTGAAGACCAGGAAAACATAGCTCCAGAAGAAAACCAGAGGACTCCTGCCACACCAGTCAGGAGGTCTAGCAGGACAATCAGACAACCGCAGAGATACTCCCCAACTCTGCATTACATCTTGTTGACCGACAAAGGTAAGCCAGAGAGCTTTGATGAAGCCATGGAGGCTGGAGATTCGGTCAAGTGGGAGTTAGCCATGAGGGACGAGTTGGATCGGACATGGCAACTGGCAAAGTTACCACAGAGTAAAAAATCCTTGCACAACAAGAGGGTATACCGGGCAAAAGATAAAAGTGCTGGCAGCAAGCGGTATAAGGCAAGGTGGGTGGTAAAAGGATCCAGAGATATGCTCACCAAGATGGATTCGATTGAGAAACTGAAGTTGTGCGCAACTTCAGTTGGACTTCTCCAAGAGGCGTGAGAAGTCGTTGCCGCTGCAGTGGGAGACATGGTGAATTGATTAGTCTCCAAGTGGGAGATTGTTGCAGATGTGGAGCCAAATCAAGTCGACAACCCAGCAAAAGGAAGAAAAATGGAGAAAAACGCATCCTCGAAGGCAGAAAGCAAGCGCCGCGGCTCTGGCAGAAGAGCGCCGCGGCGCTGGGGCGAGGGCGCCTAGGCGCCAAGTGCAGAGCGCCTAGGCGCCAGGACAAGAGCGCCTAGGCGCTATGTGGAGAGCGCCTAGGCGCCAGGAAGACAACGCCGAGGCGTCGAGTGGTGAGCGCCTAGGCGCCAGGAGCAGAGCGCCTAGGCGCCGCAGGGGAGCGCCGCAGCGCTCGTTTCGAGCGCCGCGGCGCTGACGCGCTGTGCTGCGCGATGTGTTTTGAATCAAAGTCGAATTCAAAGGTCCCAAAAACGGGAAACCACTAGGGTTTCCCATTAGGTGCTATTTTCTCCTCCTTTGGTTATAAATAGACACAAGGTGGCTAGGGTTGTGTGTGTGAAAGCTGTGTGTGAAAAGTGTGTGAATTGTGAGAGGCATAATTCTTGAGAGCTTCATCCTTGAGAGAGAAAAATTCCCATTGGGTGTTAGATAGAAGAGAGTTTTGGTAAGCACAGTTTGTGAGTGTGTGAGAAACTGCTCTTGTAATCTGTAATCTCCTTCATCATAGTGGAATCTGCAAGCGGCAGAAACAGGACGTAGTCTCAATTTTGGACGAACCTGTATAAAAATTTGGTGTCTCTTTTCTTCTTTTCTCCTATTTATTTTTCCGCAATTATTCGTTCTTGCGATCCTTGGAATTAGTAGTCGCCTAATTCCCCAACAGAAAGAAAGGTCATTTTGCTAAGTAATGTCAAAAAGGCAAGATGGCCAAAATGATTTCCCACATTCAAGAAGCTACAAGTATCTCACTCTTAGACAATGTTGTTGCGTCTATCTTCTCCGTAGATGAATAAATCAATAAAGACGCAATGTGTGCGCTGCAACTATTTTAGGATTTTGACTCTGATGGACAAGGAGGATTCTATGAGACGACTGCAATCAACACAATACAACATGTCCCCACCATAAAGATGTAAGTGATTCCTACGAACTACTCAACACCGATCAAAGTAGCAGCATTCTTCGATATTAAGCCTCCTATACGGTGATGAATCTAGTATTCTGCTGCTAGAATATTGGATCAAAAAGAAGCAATACTTTCATGTTGACAACAACCATATTTTCTATACATAATTGATCAACAAATCAATCAAATTATAATTTTTCCCAAGCTACTTTATAGTACACCGTCATTGGCACTAAGCTATTAGAGAAAGATTTGATTATTGGGCTCGATCTCTACACAAAAAAGAAGGGTTTAAGGATTTTACAAACAAGAATGAATTACAAACAACACTTTACTGTATGGGAACCAGTCCCAAATTATTTCCATATTGCAAAAGAACCATTCCACCATATAAAACAACAGCTGATTAAGAAGTAATGTGCAGACTCAGTTGAAATTCCTAAAAAAGTGTGCGCCTCGCCATGGAAGAACCAAGACTTCTTCATCTTCTTGTCATTCAAAAAAAAAATGAAGATGTCAATCTCATAAAGGCCAGCCACTCAGGTATGAGTCCAGAACACCAGCAAATGGCCATAAAAGAATGTGAAGAATTAAAGAGCTAAGGTCTTATTGAATCCACCATCTTTCCATGGGCATGCCAAACCTTCCATGTCAACAAAAATACGAGCAGGCCAAATGTAAACATAGATTAGTTATTAATTACCAGTCCCTTAACCATTTTTTGGTTGATGATATAAGTTCTCATTGCCAAACAAAAATTCTCTATTCTCTAGCCTTTTCCAAGCAAAGATCTTTTCAAAATTGATCCTGAGGCGGGATTTTGGCAACCAGGAATCTAGCTTAAAGATAGACCACAAACAACCTTTTGCCTCCCAAACCAACATTTCTAATGGATTATTATGCCATTTTAGCTCAAAACACTCTTCTTTTCCAAAAGGCAATGACAAAAATATATGGCCCACAAAACGAAGGTTTTGCTTGCTGTAGGACTTGACAACTAATTTGACAAAGATTGTATCCAATTGCACATAACATGAAAAATATTTATCAGTAAGCATCTCCAACTTCGATTCTATTTTCCCACGAGCTCTTTAATTCATCAATTAACGGTGCTAAATACACATCAATGTCATTCCTCAATTGGTGAAGACTCGAAGTAAATAGAGTCAACATCAATAACTTTTGCTTCATCCACCTTTTGGAAATAGATTGTAGTTGACAAGTATTAGAGGCCAAGTGCTGTATTACTCATGTTACCATGTATGTTAATTACATTCATCAATAAACCGAAATCTAGATTTCTTGGTTTTGTGCAAAACTTAAAATGATCAGCTGCAACAGTCTTTTATTGTGCTGAATGTGTAAGATGTTTAAGTATATCATCGTCGATTCGTTTATTATGATGCCATGACAATTTCTTGGTATGTTCCACATTTTCGAATAAACGCCTCAAACATGGTACCGATAAAATATACCACAACAACTTCATCAACACTCCTTTCTTATAGTTAAATAACTCATTTTGTTTCTTCCACCTTGACTCTTTATAAACTGGGCAATTATTCAAGTCCTCATACTCTTTTCTATAAAAGACACAATCATTTTCATGAGCATATATTTTCTCATATGCCATTCTCAAAGTGCTCAAAGTTTTCTTAACCTTATATATACTAATTGAAAATTTACCCTCCGATAGAAGCTTCCTTAGAAATTCTAAAAGATTTTTGAATTTAGAATTTGAACATCCACCAGATGCCTTCAAATTCCATAATCCAACGTAAGTGGACGATTTTGTGAAATTTGTACACCCCTTATACACGGGTGTCTCAACATCATTCATTATTGCGTCATATAACTCCAAATGATGTAAAAAGTATTATTCCAAATCATTTATCATACCAATCGTATTTTCATGATCACCAATATTATCCTATTCCACAATAGGTTCTTTTCCATTACAAGTCAAAGTTGGATTGAAAAAAGACCTATATTGAAAATGCCATCTTTGATAAATTTAAATAATTCTAAGTCGAAATAAATGTCCTCTAACAATTTCGATTGAATGAGATCTATAACTTCCACATTAAACATAAGGACACCCAAATTTTATCACTTTTGACATGAGTTTTGAAAAATAATAAAAATTCTTCCACACCATCAGTAAATCATTTAGTCAATCTATGCTCCCACATGCATTTTCTATTCATTTCGCTAATCCCAAATCAAAATATGCAATTCAATTGCAAACACTTTCACAAATTTTGTACTAATTAATCAATTCATATAAATCATTCACCTAAATTCACAATAATTTTCACAAATTAATCATACCCATATATTAATCAAACTAAAAATTCCCATCATATTCAAATAACTAATCATATACATAAATCTAAAAATTAATCATACTAATTGATCCATAATTTAACCTATACAACCATAAATTTTAACATAAATTATTATACTCCCAAATTCACAAACAAAAACCTAATCAATTATATAAAAAAAATAAAGATATCATGTAATTAAACAAGTACAAGGGGTGAAGACTGAGAGGGATGAGAAAGTAGCGGTGCAGAGAGCAAGAGTTTTATTTTGGACATTCTAATATGTTTTGGAGGGCCTGTGCTTGTGTTCTACATTTTCTTATCGAGCTAGAAGGAGGGTAATTAACCGAACTTTACATGACAATTTTAAAGGAAACTATCTTGTAAGGGCAAAGCTTACACAATAGTTTTCACAAGAACCCTCATGTAAGCCTCTCAAAAAAACAAAAAAAAAAAGGCACAAACCTTGAATGATGCTTTTAAACAAAAACCGTCGTGTAAAGTAGAAACTTACAAGACGGTTTTAAAGCAAAATCAGTGTTAAGTACAAGCTTACACGACGGTTTTAAAGAAAAACTTTCATGCAAGGCAAGTTTAACAAAGAGTTGTGGAAATTTCGATTTCCATGATGGTTTTTGTGTTTTCTACGAACCACTGTATTTTTTCCTCTATTTACACAATGGTTTTCAAAATATCATCGTTAAATAAACATCGTGTATTGCACAATTTCTACTAGTATTTGAATTTTTCATATTTTATTTTTGTTTTTCCTCATCTTTGTGTGTGTATGTGCATGTGTTTTTTTTTTTTTTGTTTCTTTTCCTTAAGATCTAACATATTTTTATTTACTTTATCATCAAAATATATATATTTTAATTTATCCTTATTGTATATTTTTTGAGTCCTCTAAAATATCATTTACTAAACCATAACCTTCAAGTTTTATTTATGTTTCTTTCTATTTAAGTTTTTTATGCTTTTTTTTTTTGAAAAAAGAAAAAAATAAACAAGAAGCTTAATAAACGTCAATAAGATGAAAGATGATGAAAAAAGAAAAATTGGACAAACAAAAAACAACAGTTATAATAAGCCTCCCTGTTCCTTTATTTTTTTTCCTTTCTTCTTTTTATGGTTTTTTTTCTTTTTTTTTTTATGAGCCCTCTTTTTAAAAATGAAACACTTGCTCCCCACCCCCCCTTTTCATCTTTTTTTTTTCTTTAAAGAAAAAACAATTTCCCATCCTTATTTTTGTTTTGTTTTCTTTCTTGCATTCCTTTTTTTTTCTTTTTTATCTCCCTCTCTTTTTCCATTTGTGTTTTCGGTACTTCGTTTTTGTTCCTTATCATCTTTTTGCCTTTTTTTTTTTGTTATGTCCCTCTTAATATCTTATTATTTTAAGATTCAGTTTACTAAATTATTTTTTCTTGATGGATATCATCAAAAATGTTTTTAAAATTTATTCTTGGTGATATTCTTTTGCCTTCTCTAAAATGTTATTTCATTAAGTGTGTCATAGGATGAGCAACTAAACTAAATCGTATATTTTAGTAAATCATAAACCAAATCAATTATAGATTAGTTTAAAGATTTTCACTTTATTCGTCTTACCTTTGTCATTTTGGTTCTTAGAGATTTCCCTGCTTACCTTTCTTTTTTTTAAGGAGTGGCACTATCAACTACTACTTATCTTATAAATATCGCTACTCAAATATTTTTTAACCGGCCCTTCTGACTAATATTTGCTTATAATACCTCTTAATTAATTTTTTTTAAAAACAATCTGAGGTGGAAATGATCTACTCATTGATGAAAACAAATTTGTACGTATGAGGGCGCTACTACCTGGGAGAAAGATCAGTATATGAAAAGTGTTGGAGAAGGAAATACAAATACAGATAAACACCAGGGGGAAAAAAAGGATCATGATAAAGAAATACTTTAGAAAAAAGGGTTAGTTGACTAATCGACGACCTGATTTGTTCAAAGTGACGTTGGTTTTTCAAGTGGGACTTTCGTCCAGTGTGTCGGGAATTTTTTTAGGGAAGGTAAATTAAATCAAAATTTAAAAAAAAAAAAAAACGATGAACTTTTTCCTTAAGGACTGCTGGTCTTTTTTATCTTTTCCAACATGTTTTTACCCATTCTTTCTTCTTTCAAATGAATCAAACCTCTTAGAGTTTAATTCACTTTTTAAAGTCTATCACTCCACAAAATTATAAATTTCTATAGTAGTGTAGTTAATTTTGATTATATTAGAATTATAAGTTTGAATTATTAGTAGGCTTAGAAGTTGTTGATACCTAAATTAAATATGAAGAATTAGAATAAAATAAGTTGTAGATGAAATTAACCCCAAAGCCAGCCAAAAGGAACCTTAGTCCACTCTTAGAAAAATGCCCGTTAGGCCTACGCTGTCTCATCCGACGTAGTCAACCCACTAGAACACCTGACTTAATCAGCCTAGTAGCTCACCGAACCAAAAGAAAGAGCCATAGAAAAAGACAAAAATGACATTTCCCAACTATGATTTTCTTTCCAAAAAAGCCAAATTTACACAAAAAAGGAAAAATGACACTTCTTGCAGCTTCTTGTCCCTTCTTACAAGCCACTCGATATAGTACCCATGTCAAGTGATAATGCAAAAGTTAGAATAAGAACTGAACATCTTTTGAAAACCCCTTGGAGGGAGTTTTCTCACATCGGTAGACTACCTCATCTGGCTTAGAGTTTGAAACCTTGGCTAAAAACCATTTAACTAAAGTACTAGAATGGCAAGCCTCCACTAAACTAGAAACTAGCCAATTCTTGGTTTCTCAAGGCCTATCATTTTTGTCTATAAATACCAACCACTTTGAATCATAAAATATGGACTTAGCTCACATTTTCATCCTAAAACAATAGCCACACCTCTAGAAAATGCCCTCTCAGACTTGAAACACCCTAGTTTTCTCATAAAAAATCAAAGCTCCATGGTTTTCGGTGAGATCCCTCTAAGAACTCATTTCTAGACGTTCCTCCTTATGACAATAACAAGGCAATAAACCCTTTAGAAAAAATTCCCTTTAAACCTGAAACACAACCTCCCACCAATATCCATTGCTATCTTGGTATTCTGTAGGTCAACTTTATCTCTGATGTGATAAATTATTTCACTTGACACGTCGTATTTTTTTTATCGTTTCACACAGCCTGCCTAACAAACTCACCCTCATTTCCACAAATTGGTTACATTCCTCTCCTATGTCATCCGCTCACTTAGAGATCTCCTTCTGCCGAGTCTAAATCGCCGTGGAGCTAGAATCACAATGGATGTTGCCTTTGAAAACTTCTCTCCTCGGGGTCATCTGAGTTTATCCTGTACCCAGCCTGGGCCAACACATTGTTGGTTGTAAAGATGACGATCTGGGACATTCTTCACATCAAGACCGTGGTTTTGTTCTCACCGGTCTCTACCACCCGATGTACTGCCACATCACACCTGATGACCAGTTACTTAGACTAACCATAAGAGACCATGAGAGCTACACCCTCCACAATGGCAAGCTCACCACAAAAGAGCCCCAACCAAAGTTAAAAATTTCAAGTATGATTTAAACATTTAAAAAGGTTTTATAAAATATGAGTGTATATAAAATTAAAATTTGAGATATAATAGAAAATATTTTAAAATTATATAAAAACTATTATTATAAAATTTTGCAAGAAAAATTGAAGAGAAAAGTATGCACATCATCTCCAATGAAAATGTTATAAGTTTTATATTTGATGCAAAATGACTAAGAATATTTCTTTAAAAAAAAGGTGTAAGAAAGACTTGTTTGACATGTTGTTTTATTTTAAACTCAAATGCATTATACTATTCACATATTATATTTTCCTTTGGCCATAAATTTTAAGGTTTGAAAATTTTATTATTTTTTTATTTTCAAATAATTTGAAAAATAAAGTTGTTGCAATTATTAAGTAAAAATGTCAACACGTCAACTTAGTGTCAAATTTTGATATCCATTTTGAAATTTAATATTAAGAATATTGCATTGAAGAATAATGAATAATTTTTTTTATTTATATGCCAAAATTTGTCTCTTTTAGAATGTGGTGTAAAATCAGTTGACACACGTCGGTTTTAACTTAGATGATATAAAGCTTTCACATATTATATATAAAATAAAAATATATTATAATATAACATGATATGTTATAATACTTTGAAGTTTAGTTAACCATTACCTCTCAATAAAGTGACATTGATGTTTGCAATCAATGCGAACGTAGGTAGTGGCCAAGACTGAACGTGCTCTGATCAGTAGGGTGTCCCTTTATTTCTTAGTGGCTTCTTTTGGCTGGAAATTTCTTGGGGGGTTTTATTGTAGTCCGATAAAAAAATAAAAAAAAAATAAAAAAAAGGGAGTCACAAGTCAAGGTCTTCCGTGAACATACCTTACATCTTTGGCGTCAAATCCTGAAAATTGATAACTTTAAATGCTTTGGCAAAAAGAAAAGAAAAAGTAGCGTAAGGAACGTCTTTGCATGGTTGTTAAAAGAAGCTAATTATAGAGGGCGAGTTCCTTCTCAATAAATAAAAAGTAGGGATAGTGACAAATCTCCCTTATATATACTCAATTAAATATTGGGATCTATCACAAGTTTTAAAAAATTTTGAGATTATTTATGAAACAAAATTCATGATATAGAGACAAAATTGAAATGTTGATATTATTACATGTTCTAATCATCGTACATGCTTCAGCGCTACATTAGCTCACGTTTGTAGTTTTCTAATTACACAAACCATAATATCATATTTTAAGTATGAAAAACGCACACGCACGCGCACACGCAAAGGGAAAAAGACACTGTTAAGAAGGAAAACGACACGTAGCAAAAGAACACGGAAATTTTCTAAGCCACTCGCATAAAGTGACAAACACAAGATTTTATTTTACGTTTGGGGTGCAATAGGTTAGGAGTGAGAAAACTGGTAAAAGCGTTCAAAATATCAACTTTTAGTACAATTAACTAATTGAAACACGCATATTCAATTTATTGAATTATTTGATATTTTGATATTTTTTTTGAAGAGTTGTTTTTTTTTTCTAATTTATTATTCTTTTGATTGTTTAGTTTGTAATAAAAAAAAATAAGTGCAATGGATTAAAATCTTGTTTCAATAAAAACATATTTATGGTTCAGTATTTTACAGGAATAAACAAGCAGAACGTATTTGAATAATACAGATTTTGGGGGATAATTAGATTAAAAAAATTATTTAAAGAGTATACAGTTAAATAAATAATAGCTAGTTGGGTCATTTGTTTTTCATGTGATTGTTTTCTGTCCTATGTATTTGTGATTAAGACTTAATTGCTACATTCAGTTAAATCTTGAGACGTGATTGTTATAAAAAAAAGTTTAAAGGTCATATTAGGAAAACAAAAACTTTAGCGGTAAATACACTAAAAATCCTTTAAAAAAACAAATGAATAACAGTGTGAAAGCGACGAATGAATAAAATAAATCGTTAGAAACGAAAAATCTTACCATCTGCCAGCCCAAGCTCCTCCTCGTCATCGCACTTTATGTAAAAGAACCATTTGGCTCGTCCGCCATAGGCTGAGGCAAGGGAATGTTTAGCTCCCCTCTTTTATTTATTTATTTATTTTCCTTGCTTTTCTTCCTTTTCTTTTTCTTTTTCTTTTTCTGTCCTCGCTCCTTTTTTATTTTAATCTTCCGTGCCTTATTTTTGTTTTTCTGTTTTTTTTCATCTTTGTACTTCTTTCGTTGCTTTCTTTAATATCTCACATGTTTTCATATTCACTCTGTTGAACTATTTTTAAAGTGTGTCACCAAAATATGCTTTTTAATTTGTCTTTAATGCATGTTTTTTTGCATCTTCTAAAATATCATTTTATAAACCATAACCTCCAAATTTCGTTCATGTTTCTTTCTCATTAAGCTTCTTTTACCTTTGCTATTTTGATTCCCAAATATCTCCCGACTTGCTTATATTTTTTTCCTAAAAGTTCTTTCAACTACCATTTGTTTCATAAATGTTATTTATCTAATTTAATCTTGCTGGTATGTTTTCTCTCACGTATGCCCCTATGCCCCTAGTCATTTTCTTGGTAGCCTTCTCAAGTGTTATTTTTCTTACTGTGCCACGTAATTAATTTTTTATATGATTATGCCGACTTTTTGTTTTCCTAAATTCCTTATTTGTCTATTCAAGCTCACACACTCTCTCACACATATTTAACCAAGACAATGTTTTGATTAAAGTGTGCATTTTGATCCCATTGTTTTTTTGTTTGTTTTTAAATCTTATGCTTACAAATGAACCTTATTAAACTTGTTTCCCCAATCTAGTCTCATAAAACAACTTTTTCTTTTCTTTTTTTTTTCCAAAGATGTTATTACCTAAGAATTTTTTGTAGGTATTTTTTTTTCAACTGTGACCCTCATAAATGCTTTTTTTTTCTTAATTGTTCCCCTCATTTTTATCACGCAACCTTCTCAAGTACCCTTTTTTTTTTTTTTTTATATAAACCCCTTAATAATTTATTGTCTAATTTTTTCTCCTAAAAACTTTTTCCTTTAAAATGTGTTCCAATAAACCTTTTTTTCCCCTTAACAAAAAAATAGACGAGTAAACCTAAATTTTAGAAAGAGTTTTCAATCTTCGTACTTAAAAAAAAAAAAAAAAAAGTAAACAATGCATTGGCGGACTTCTAAGTACTAGGAAAAGCTAATACACCTCTACTAGAGTAATTTCTCATCAAGAATTACGCTGAAAACTTCATGGCTAGTTGACCAAACGCAACATTGCATTCTATATATGTGTGCGTGTGTATTTATTTAGGCTTTGCGGATTCTAAAGTGTCCATATTGTGTCTTCGATATGAAGATACTTTGTATAAAGTAATAAATCGAACGACCATATGTTGTTAGGTCGTTTCTACTCCTTTAGCTCCCGTTCTGCTTGTTACCAACACATTATTCTTTTTCCTGACTAAATTCTGCTAGATGCTTGTTCGTAGCTGGGACTTTGCAGTGTCGTTTGTGAGGAAGTTATTAAACCATCTTGCAGAAAGTTTTGGGCTTCGTTTCAGCGTGGCCCGGTCCACATAATAAAGCCCAAATCCAGTGCTGTAACCATCATTCCATTCAAAGTTATCCATCAATGTCCAGACGAAATATCCATGCACGTTCGCACCATTCCTGTAATCATAACAAAAATTACAAGAAAAAGATCAATGGTCGAGTATAGTCGAGAGCCAATAGTCACTTTGTTATAAGCCTAAATTTGGTTTATTTCTTTTAATTGAGAAAGACCTTTAACGCTCTTAATTATCAACATTTACATGTAAATTTCTATCGAAAAACTAACATCACTATTAATAGAGAGTGATTTGTTATAGATTTGTAAGTTTAAATATAATTTATCAAAATTAAAAATTTAAAGAGTAAATTATAAATGTAATAGGTAAAAAAAAAAAAAAAGTATTGCAAACCTTCCTCAGTTATTTAGTAATTGTGCTATCCACAATTTTAGCTCCTGTCTTCTAACCCAGTAGTTAGAGAACAAATTTTGAAAACAAAAAAGTTACTGCTATTGGAGATAAATTGCTGGTTGAATCCAATAGTACTTATACTATTATTAAATTACTACTAATAAATTAATTATGTTTATGCTATTTATCAATTACTAGTTATTAATCACTTAATAATAATTAATCAAATATATTATTTGATTACTAATAGTTAAAGCGTGCTTTTGACATATTAATTTACTAATATATGATATTTTATTTGCCAATAAATTGTTAATCTTTTTAATGTAATTAATCATAAATTAATTATTTAATACATTAATTGAAGATTTTTTATTATGTCATGTACTAAACACATGTTTACAAAAATTTTAATAAAATAAAGTTTTATTTAATTTTCCCATACTCAAAACAATCTCTCAAAAAATAACTAGGCACAAAATCAGAATTGGTCCCAACCTCATTCTCAAAAAATCTTATTTTACCTTATGGCACTTGCTATTGCGGAAAGGTAATCCTTGTGAAATTTGATACGATCGAGGTCTTGGAGCAGGACTTCCACTTGTTCATCTTTGTGTATTGGCGTAGCAAATCCTGGGGAAAGTCAAGGTCTGTCAATATAACAATTGCCACAGATGCAAATTCCCTGTCCAATATTGTATTTTAAATGGTATCTAACCAATCCGTTTGTAAGATATCATTAAAAAAGTTTGACAAAGTGTCTAATTAAGTTTCACATACTCTTCACTAAATGATATGTCATAATATAATTGGTTAGAAACCATATAGGATTACTCAGGAGAAAGGGGATTGGATTTTTTTTTTTAAGGAAAATTTTTGACAGGCATGTTAAATAGCTATGAGTTGTATGTGCTAACCGTTTTCAGTAACAAACATGGGCTTGTTGTAATATCTTTGCTTAAGGTAGTCAATAATCTTCTCCATGCCCCTTGGAACTACAAAGAACGATCCCTTTCCAGTCTACAATTAAACAACAAAATACAGTGTCACAAAAGTAAATAAAATAGAAGGAAACAAGAGGAAGGCAAAAGCTTAGAAGTGCAAACGTGTTGTTATATATTATTACTTGATTGGAAGCCTCCGTTTTTTGTTCTGTCTGTTTTATAATTTCAGTTCAACTAGCATGTGATGCATGTAAAATAAAAATTTGTTGAAGGAATTAAAAAAACACTTCTCAAATCTACGTCCATGGGCATTATATATATATATATATATATATATATATATATATATGTATGTATAATGATGTTAAGTTTCTTAATGTTACCTCAATGAAATATTAATATTACGTTTAATGATTATCATGTTAAGTTTTTCTCTACTACATGTTACGTTAAAAGGACCTCCTTCGACAGAATAGTAGGAATGCTATATATGTGTATATATATATATATATTATAGAATATTAGCATACAGGTGGGCCAATTGGAATGCCATCTCTTTCGCTGGTAGTTTCGAGAAATCCTCGAATTGGTCTGTTGCCGTCAGAGGGACAATCGGAGAAGATGCAGTCCTTGACGTACAAAGTTGAATAGTGGTTGATGCCGATGAAGTCGAGACTAGTGCGTTTTAGAAGCTCTTTCTCTCTTGGGGAAAAACTTGGCAATTCCAGCCCAATACAGTTTAACATTTCAGGGGGATAATCTCCATGCGCTAGAGGATCTAACACCCTGTTTGATTAATTCCAATAAATTAATAACTTTAGGGAGAGCACAGATGAAGGGGAAAAAAAAACTAATGTAAATTATATAAAATATTAATATGCATGTTTTTTGCGTGGCTCTCAACTATAAGATAACACCCTGTTTGATTAATTCCAATAAATTAATAAGTTTAGGGAGAGCACAGATGAAGAGGAAAAAAAAAACTAATGTAAATTATAGAAAATATTAATATGTATGTTCTTTACGTGGCTCTCAACTATAAGTAATGAGCATAGAAATGCATAAACAGTTTTGGTGATCACAAGATTAGAACGTGAGTTTTTTTAAGAGGAAAACTTGTTATTTTATGAAAAAATTGAAACTTGATACGTGAAAAAGAAAACTATTCAACGGAAATTAAAAATAGCTACGGGACTATAATTGCCAATGATTTCTAAGTTTTTGGTGTATTTTATCAAAATTAAAAGTTTAAAGTATATTATGCAAAAAGCAAAAGCTTGAAGTATAATAGTAAAATTTACTCTATTTTAAATAAGGATTAGGGAAAATTTCATGTTAGTACCATGTATTATATCGAAATATAAGTTTGGTATCATCTGTTTTGAAAAATTTCATGCCGATACTTTGATCTTTTAGAAAATCTTTTTTAGTATCTCATAACACTTTTTTTGAGACACGAAAATACAAAATTATCCTTTTTATAGTTGACTGAAATTTTGAATAAAAAACAATAAAATTTGGAAAAAAATTAAAAAATTTCAATAAATTTTCAAAACACCCCCAAACCCAACAACCACCTTCTCTACCTTCATCTCCCATGGCATCCTCTCTTCCCGACGCTCCGCTACAAGTCTCCAGCCAACTGTTTGCCTCTGACGAGTTCCTTGTCGACAAGACCTTCCTTTAAAGCTTCAGACCCAAGGACAACGCTCGAATTTGCAACTAGACTGAGCGAGGCCAGGCTCCATGAGAGGATGTCCTCACTCCTGAGATAGATTTTGCTCGCAAGAGCTTGAATGAAGGCAAGGAAGTCCCTCTTTAATCGCCCGAAGCTATCGAAGCTTTTAGGACGCTCAGCTGGAGTAAGATGAATCGGACCTCTCTATACATGGCAAGATCACGAATTAATGGAGAGATTGGTTCGCAAATCGATCATCGGAGGAAGGACGAGGATAAAATGATCCAGGATTTGGTGTTTTGATCATCGTCATTAGGATTCTAGGGTTGGTGGCAACACTGGTGGGGATGGTGGGGCGACAGGAGAGGGTTACAATGCGACAGAGAGGGGCTGGGCTTAGGGTGGGGTGAGGGGGAGGGGTGTGTGACATTGGGGATAGTGGGCATGATGGGGTTAGGCGACAAAGATGGGGGGTGTGCTGTGGGTTGGGTTGGACGATAGTGCTCTAGGAACGAAGAGGTTGGGCGACGGTGGTGGGGGGATTCTAAAAATTTATTGAATTTTTTTTTTTAGTTTTTGGGTTTTTTTACTTAAAATTTTAATCAACTATAAAAAGGTAATTTTGTCTTTTTATGTCCTAAAAAAGGGTTCTGAGGTACTAAAAATAGATTTCCTAAAAGATCAAGGTATTGACATGAAATTTTCCAAATCAGAGGGTACCAAACTCATATTTCGATATAACATAGGGTATTAACATGAAATTTTCCCTAACGATTAATTACAAAAATTCTCCTTGAACTATTGCCTTTGTAACACTTTGCCTCTCAAATTTTAAAATGTAGCATCTGTTTCTCCCTAAAGTATAAATTGTTAACAAAAATGGTTCTTCTATTAGAATTTTGATGACAAATTGACAAATAGTTTTAAAATTAGGGGTATTTTGGTAATTTTACTTATAAAAAGGGCAAAAAACTAAAACTATAATAAAAATAGTCCTTAATGATGATTAAAAACAAAAATAACTATTGGAAAATATAATACTATATGGATTCCTCTTTTTTTTTATATGCCTAAATTTTCTTTAAAATTTGATTTTTTTTCACACCCAAAAAATATTTTGAAATTCAAAAAGGTATAAATACTAATGAAAACTTCAAAAATATGAAAAAAAAAATTTATTAGTACTATTAGAGTTTTTTTTGTCTTTGAAAAATTTGTCTTATATTTTTTTGCTATATTGAATATATTTGTATTATATTTTTTTTCATTTCACTTTCACTAGTATATATAACTTTTAAAATTTCAAAATACTCTCTAGGTGTCAAAAAAATTAATAAAATTTTGAACAAAATTTTGGTATGTCAAAAAAATATGGATTCAAATAGTATAATGGTTTAATTGATTTTTTTTTATTTTAATGAACAATACAAATTATTTTGTTATAGTTTTAATTTTTGTGGTTATTCTTATTAGCTGAATTATAAAAAAAAAACCCTAATTTTAAAATTATTTGTCAATTTTCTTTTAAAATTCTAACAAAATGACTATTTTTGTTAATAGTCCTTACTTTAGAGGAACAAATGTTATGTTTTAGAATTCAAGAGATAAAGAATTACAAGTGTTATAATTCAAAAAGAATTTTTGTACTTAATGTTTTAAATAATGCACAAAAATTTACAAAATATATATTTATTTGAACAATCCTATTTCTCCTTTGATTATAACTTGGCTATTAACTAAATAGTACATCTTTGTCTAAAAAGTATACTTATGTTAGATAATTAGGACCTATGGTTGTTGGACATTTTACATAGATCGTACTATTTTTGTAAGAACATCAGCCATCTTTATCACTATTATGACAGGACGTACATTGAAGCAGTGGTCCAGACCTCATTATTCATCAACTTGTAGTTTGTTTGTTTGTCTGGCAATTAAAACCGGGAACTTACCAACCAGGAACTTACCAAGCGACATTGAAAGCCAAGGCCCTATTGACGGCATTCCGATCCACTTCTTCATCTCTAAGGGGTTCGTACATAAATGCATATACAACTATTCCAATTAACCCGCCTTGTTTGAGCTGCACCACCATCAAGCCAATCCTTTATTCATCTCAAAATCAGTAACTACTAGACTTTACACCAGATTATTACGGCCTTTGAAACCGTTGTTCAAACTATCAATTTTGAATTTAAAATTTAAATTTTATGAGAGAAAACATTATAATAAAATTAGTTTGTTTCGTTAGAGAATATATAATATTTCGTCACTAAAGGAAGTAAGTGTAGATGATAGTTAAGTGACCTTAAAGTGCTTGCCGTAAATGTCCGCAGCCATGGCATGTGAAATCAACATGTTGTGCATGACAATGAGAGGCTCGGTATCGGAATTGCCTACCGAACAGTTACCGAACGGCGGCGAACAGTGAGCTGGAGGGAATATTCCCTTTATATATGCAAAATCTAAATAATGGTTTGGCTCGTTTATTGTCACCCAATACTTAACTCTATCTCCGAATTCTTGGAAACATGTTATGGCAAAATATACAAATTCTTCCCTACAACAAAAAGGAAAGGGGAAATGGTAGTCAAATAATATCCAAGAGTCATGTTAAAATTTAACCTCAGCTGAGGTAATAAACTAATAAAAGCTCTTTAAGAGACAACAAAAAGATTTGTTATTTCTTTCTTACATTCAAGTATATATGTTTCTTTTTTATAAAAAAAAAACTCGTAATTACATTTAAAAAGGTGGAATTGAAATATAACAATTTTCTTTTGGAATAATTTAAGAATAGTAAAATCGTATAGAGACCAAAGATAAATTAACAGATGAAAAAGCTATTTTTTCCTGAGGTGAAAAAAAAAACAGATGAAAACCATACTGCAGGTGATAACATGCTTTATACATGTGAAAACAAGCACAAGATTCGACAACAATGTAGGGACAAAAAGATTCTCATGGAAGCATGCGGAAAAAAAGAAATAATTAACTGTATCAAAGGATTGAGCCATCCTCCAAATCTATCCTCTAGTATCTGTGGCAGGTCAAAATGGTGCATTGTCACAAATGGTTCTATTCCTGCACGTTAAGGAAATAAACATATTCCTTATCTTTATACTGTATAGAAGAATCAATATGTTCTGCCATTCATTCAAGTTTTGGTCCCCCTTTTTTTTTTTTTCTTTACTTTTCTTTCTTATATATATATTTTCCGTTTTTCCTTTTGTTTGGCTTTTTCTTCTTGCTTTTGTTCTCTCAATGGTTTATTTTTTTTCATTTTTATTATTCTTTTTTTGCATTTCTCTTACAATCTTATATTTTAAATGCATGTTATTGAAGTACTTTTTTCATTTAATTTATCTATGTTAAAATCATTAACCTCAAATAATTTTTTATTTACCTAATTGCTCAAGTAAAATAATTCTATCAAATAATCAGTCAATAAACAAACTAATAATGTGTTTGAAAACACCGGTCCAAACAAAAAAAAAATTAGTTTCAAACCAAATTTGCTATAGCATTTTCTTTCATAAAATTAAAATTGTCACAATATTTTTAAGTTAGACCTTTAGTTTGAACAATATACCTAAACAAATCTTAAACTTTTTAAAATAAAAATTCAACAAATGAGATAAGTACATGCTTTTGAATTAGTAGTACTATAAGTACAATAATAATAAAAGGGAGAAGATATACCTTTAAGCAACAAATTGTCTATAATTTTGCACTAGCAATGCTATAGTACAATCTAATAAAAAGAAGAAGAAATACCTTTAAGCAACAAATTGTCTATAATTTTGCACTAGCAATGCTATAGTACAATCTAATAAAAAGAAGAAGAAATACCTTTAAGCAACAAATTGTCTATAATTTTGTTATAAAATGTTACCCCTTTTGAGTTAACTCCGCCAGATTTCCCTCCTGTATAGTCATTAAGCCCAACAAGGTAGATTTTTTAGCTGGAAGAATATTAATTGTTCAAATCTAATCTGAATAAAATCAATAAACCAGTTTTTTATTATTATTTTTATTTTTTACCGGGCAGAATTCTTGCCCACGAAATTGAGAACCGATATGCATTTACTCCAAGAGAATGCATTAACTCAATGTCTTCCTGGAGAGAGAAAAAGGACGGAAAAAAAAGTGCACGTTTATTAGCTGTGAGGCATTCTCAAGGAATGACATGACGTCAGATGCTGAAAAATTAAAGAAAAAGTCTCTTTCGTCCGAACAGGCCACAGCGTGGGCCAAATTCTACCATTGGAGGACCTATATAATAAGGTCTGGTTTATGAGAAGCCTAGATTGGACCCACTCAAGCTATATAGTGCTACTCAAAATAAAAATATACCATAAAGCGATGGTAGTGATCATCTGCAACATCCCCATTGTCGTTATTTCTTATATTTCCTGAAGTATTTGTCATAAATGGGTCAATACATGCACATTAAAGTGAATTATGAATACCTGTGAAAAGTAAATTAAAAGAGAGAATTTCTTGAAAATAACTGTTTGCAACGAATTCATATCTTAACTAATTTTTTATTCAAAATTTGCATAAAAAAAGGCTATAATAATTTTGTTTAAAATGGTAAAATATAATTTTAACTGTGTTCCGAGCAGGCTATTAATTGGTTAATTTTCACTAACCTGGAATATGACAGAAAACATCCCAGTTTGAAAGACCCTTACCATCTTCAAGATATGCACCTTCAATCTGCCCAAAAAGGAAAAAAGGACCGAAATCTCTGACAATATTACTAGGAGGACCAAAAAAAGAGAGAAGAAGGGTTTTATAGTAAGTGCCTGATATGCTGAAGTAGCAGTTCCAAATAAGAAGCCATCTGGGAATTGATTTCTTCGGACTTCTTTTTCTTCTTCTTTTTTTGCTGTGAAAGACTGGGCTAAAGGAAGGGTGCTAACTAGAAGAAAAAGGGAGAGCAAAAAGATCTCTGCTCTATTATTGGCTTTCATTTTGTTTCCCCCTCTGTTGTAATATGTGTCTAACATTCTAATTAAATAATATTTATAAGCTCCAATCGATAAAGCGCCTTTGCATTTCAGGAGACTACAAACTTGGAGTAGAATACATACGGAAGAAAATTTCTTCTAATCCGCGTTGCTTGATTTGCCACGTGGCCACTTTGTCGTAATCCCCAAGAAATTAAACCACTCTGATTTTGACCCCTGACACCTTGAAGGGTACATATTTGGGCCCTTAATTTTGAATTTGTAGTCTCCCCAGCATTATTAACAGGGTTTAAAAGTTATTTAAGACAGTTTAAATTATAAAAACTATTTAAATTGATATTTTTATGAAATAATAATTAAGGTTAGTTTAAAATATAGAAACGGTTTTAAAACGAAAAAAACTCCTGAATTTAAACTTTGTCCTCTCTTAAATTTTTACAGTTTAAACTATTTTTTGCTGTAAAAACCATTCTCATTTTCTTTTTTCTTTTATAAACCATAATTTTTTAAACATTGGTTCTTATTTTAAACTTAATGTGATGTTTTATTCTCATTTTAATCCTTTTTATTTCAAACGTGAGTTCAAAACCATCATTTAAATTATACAGTTCAGAACCTACAGTTTAAACCATAAAGTTATATACTACACTATTCCGAACTTGAATACTAAACAAACCATAAATATTCGAGATCCGCGCACTAAGCAACTTTGTTTACTATCTCTCTAAATACAAATTCTAATTTTATTTCATAATCAGATTAAAACTTACACGCACATCCAAACGTCAATTTGGATAATAATTCAAATCACTAACTAAAATTCTAATTAAAATCACATAACTCAAATCTGAATCACTAATTCGAATCTATTTACTAAATCACTAATTCGAATCTATTTATCAAACGGATCCTTAGTAATTTTTTAACGGGACTCACCTCGGCTATATTGGCATATTGACAACATAACCCTCACTATCTCATGCAATTCGCAAAGAGTACCGTGAACAGTTGTCCCATAACCCATCTTGTTGCAAGCTCACCGACAAAATGCTGAAAAAAAAAAAAACCCTGCAACCTAACAATTCTAACGCAAACCATGACCTTCAAACCAAGAGCTAACTTGTGGTAAGGGTACTTGCAATGTATCTCAGACGTGGCCTGCAAATGTGTGTAGTTTTTGTCTTTGATTTGGCAACAACACTAGAGCGATGCCCATGAACGAGGTAGGTAGGCGCCCTATTTAAACTTTTTTCCCTTTTAATTTTCTTTTGTGTGTGAAATTTTATAGTATTTTTTATTTCACTCCAAAAATTTTATTAGACCGTTTAGAAGAATAATTAGAACCAACAGTTTTGATTTAAAAACTGTAACATATGAGAACTTTACGCTATAACATATAAGAGCTTTATATTATTCATAGTTATAACTGATGGTTCTAACCGTTCTTCTAAACGGCTTATACATCTATTTATTTTTCTTTATCTTTTAAGTTTACTGATTCCTCCACTGTGCTCCCACCTAGGTGGAAATTTTTGTGCTATGTAGAAATTGAATAAAAAAAGCCAGGTAGTTATGTTTATATGATGGAACGGTCGGTTTTAGGGTTTTACAAGACACTTGTTTCCTGCTATAAGGACGGTGCTATATATATATATATTGAAAGTTACAGGGATGGTGTTATATTCACACCCAATTTTTTCATATAAGCACCCCATCTTAAATATTGGGTCTTTTATTAAAGTTAGTCCCTTAAAGCAAAATGTTTCATCACTCAAGTCTCCATTCGCAGTATTTTGTATGCTTACTCATCCCAAAAAAAAAAAAAAATAGTTCTCCATTACCATTACTCTATAGACTCGTAGATGATAGAAGTCGCATGTAACATTGTTGAGTTGTTGATGTTTCTCTTTCTCGTCCACATCTAGCAAAATATCTGCTTGATCTAAAAAGGATGTTTGTAACTTCAGTTCAAACCCATTAGTTATAATTATAAATAATGTAAAGCTCTTAGCAACTACAGTAAAAAATAAAAACTTATTAAAATATAAAGCTCTCATATGTTACATTTTTATGCATGTTACAATTTTTAAACTTAAAACATCAATTACAACTAAAGTTTTAAATAGAAGCTAACTCACCAACCATGAAGATGCTTATAACGGATCTTTAACAATGAGAAAGTAAAATGCATATTGCAGGTGCTTTGCATTAAAATCGGTCCCTTTAACGTTTACAAGGGTCTAGCATACTCAGGTTGCTTTTCTCTCCCCTCTTTCTACCTACCTCTTACCCTACACCCCATGGAAGATATTCAAGGGCATTGGAAAAATCTCTCAATCTTTGATCAGGAGAATGATATTGTCGGCGTAGATGACTGTGACACCCGTTATTCTCCTAAGGGTATTAAGGTAATTAGATTAATTTTTAGTATATATATATATAAAAAAAAAAAAATCAGAAAATATCACAAAACTCGAGACTTTCTCTCTCCTCTTTCTCTCTCTAGAATTCTCTCTCTCTCCTCAAAGATCGTTTGAGATTTCGGCATCCGTTTTCGACACCTCCCGCACCAATGGAAAGCTCTCGACGAGCTGAGTCCAACGAGGTGCCGCGCCGCCCAAAACGCCGCCGGAGGAGACCACACGCGCCGCCCAAAGTGGCGGCAAAACCCATTTCTTTCCGACGAGATATCTTCGCCGTCCGACGTCCGATCGACGTGATTCTTGTTCCTACACGACCACCGTGATGAGAGGAACAAAACCCACCCTTGGTGGCAGCTCAACAACCGCCGGATTGCTCCGCCCGCCTATTGCCGCCGTGCACCGCCGCCCCCATGGTGGAACTCCGCCTTGCCGGAGGAGGTGACTGACACCACCCCTCCCAATGAGTTCAGAGGATCAAGGGGAGTAAAACCCCTCAATCAATTGCACGGAAGGAGCCGGTTTCGCCGGAGAACGGCCAACGCCGCCGTCAACCGCCGCGGGAGTCTCCGTTTTGGCTCTTCCCAGCCACGTTTCTTCAAATTGGATGAGGGGAAATGCTCATAGGAGGATGGGTAGCAAAAGCCCTCAGCCAATTTCAGGTTTCCATCGTCGGAGAATCAAGATCGGAGCTCATCCATTTCTACCGACGTTGTACTTCACGACCCGCTATGTTAGAGGCAGAATTGGGTGAAATTGACCCCGCCATTGGACTCAGAAGGGTCGATTTAGGGGGGGTAGGCCCGAGCCCAGCTACCAACGGACCCCGATTGACGCCGGTCAACGCCGGTCAAAGTCGGTCAACTCCGGTCAACGGTGGTCAACGCCGGTCAACGGCCGGTCAAAGGCCAAAATGGGATTTTGTGATCCGGACCTCCGATCGAAGATCCGAGACCGCCTCCCGACTCGTTTCGATGCTCTGGATGCAATGGTGACCTCCGTTCGAGCAAATTCCACTCCGATGAAAATCATCTGGTACCGACTGCACGCGAATCGAGGCAATTCAAACAGCAGTATCGGAGTCCAGAATGACGTTTTCAAGAATGTATGATCTCCAGGAAGCATTCCTAGCCATTCATAGTCGCTCGAGGAGCACTACAGAGGATGCTTCGTAGATACAGCGAGATACAACTGGATCTGTTTTGCTTGGAGTTCAAGATCAAGGGAGTATGGAGCTAACGTTAATTGATTCCAGGATTAAGAGACTGTTGATAAGCTTGAAAGGTAGGGATTCTATTACTCATCTTTTGTGAGGTTTTTATAGAATTAAAATTGATTGTTTTGCCGCAATATATAGATATCTATGTTGAACTGATATTATATGTGTATCACATATGAAACTATGACATGGACTCGTCTTGTATTGTACGGCGAGGAACATAATGAATTGACATATGTTATAAATTGAGAAGCATGGTTAGGAAAACTAACTCTATTAATAATGATTTAATATAGAGAAATTGTGAGACATGAAAAGGGCGACGGTTACGTCCTTGGGCATGAATACCCTAAAAGGTAAAATAGGGGGAAGGTGATGACGCTTCCTTGGGTTGAAAGTCCCAGAACACACTGTACAAGAATTGATTTGGTGAGGACTCGGGGCTTGATGTCCCCTCACCGGAACACCCTTGGAATGTTTATAGGGTGATCAAGTGCGCCCATTTGGGTTTCGATGAGTTGAGTGATACTCAATTTAACATGGATACCTAGGAACAATGATGATTGGTAATATTTGTATAAATGTGTAATTATGACACTTGGTAATGATTAACTACGGTATCCATAAGATGTGATCATAATAAACCTCATAATCTGGAATATGATGTGACTTACTAACCATGCAGATTTTAATGTGGTAATGATAAAAACCTAAAGGTGAGTAATGGCTTTCTCTACTGAGCATAGTGTTGCTCATTCCCTTATGTTTATATCTTTTCAGGACTCACTAAGTGTGAGGTGGCTACGAGAAATATAGTTGAGGAAGTGATGTAGCTATATTACATTGGGACTGCTTCAATCGTTGAGAATGTTCTTCATGATAATGTAAGCATCAATTGTTACTTTCTGTGACTGTATTACAATGTGTTGAGGGTTAAAATGATGATGACAACAGTTTATATTATTAAATTTAAGGTGCTACATTAAAACTGTGGTTTATTTGTCGTTTATATTTTTATTTTTGAGTTGAGAGTTTTCATTTAAGTCCCGGGCAAATTTTATTTTTAAGGTTTTACTTTTATTATTTATTTTTATTTTATCTCATTAAAAACTGTTAACCCCCATATAGGGGCGTTACAGAATTTTTGGTATCAGAGCCTAGGTTCGGTTAACCTAGGGAGTGTAGCACCACTTTAAAAAAATATATTTTTGAGATGGTTTTGATGCTGAATTTTTATTGTCATCATCAAAATGAACCTTCACATTGATTTATACAGTCTAGAAGGATGTAACATGGAAAGGCCATAGAATGAAAATATCAATAGTTATATGAGTACAATAATTATATAGAAGGAAAGTATTAATAGTTATGAGGGAATGATAATTATATGGAATGAGTTTATAAGTAGATTGCTTATGAGAGATTCGTATAATATTTGGATCTATAAGCATATCTAATTCGTATAAACGATGAGAAATTCGTATAGATACGAGGATTTAAAAGCCTTTTGTCTCGTGAAAAACAATAAGAAATATAAGGCTTGATTTATTGATTTTAAAGTTTGACATAGATATGCCAAATTTTTCGTAATTGATTCAAACCTAAGTAATGATTATGTGTGGATTCGATGGAGCACATAAGTGTCAATGTATTTTCTTAAAAGTTCTATTTATTTGAGGAATATGATATAAGTTGGGAATCATGGTATTGAATCTTGAGAGAGATAAATGTTAGACTTTTGGTCTGTTGAGACTGTGTAAAGTCTAGAATGCATGAATCTCAAAATTGGAATATTTTGTTACGTACATTGTATTTAAGTGTATCAGTGAATCTTTTGGTTACCTAAGGTTTTGTTATATGAGGAAATTATATATTGTATAAGTAGAATTGTGGGGATTGTAGATGTTCTTAAGTAGTAACATCAAGTGTCTTTGTTCGTTGATATGGTCTACGTTGAAAGACGTAAATCGTATTGATTTCAAGGTTAGTCACATTCTAAACCCTTGGTAGTAATGATGATGAATCCATTGATAGATGTTAAGTATTATGAATAACATATGGGTGTATGCATTGTTCAATAAGGTTTTGATTAAAACAAAATTATTTGAGTTGCTGGATCATTCAGGAAGATCCTTGTTGTCGTTAAATTAGATTTGTTGTTTATAGTTAACTTTATCTATAGTGGACTTTGAATTGGGTTTAAGATTTATACAAATTGGTTTTCAATTTTATGTTTGTTATTTAACTCGTTCTAAATGTGTTAAGGCCCGAAACAACCTGACCATTTTCAACTAAGAACATTTGGGCCTAGTTCAAATCTTAAATCAGTTTGATTCACACTGTCTCTCCCACGTGGTCTCTATACGTGTCATATACAGTGGTTTAATCATTGTTTACAAATACGTTTACTGTGCATAGGAGCTTATTTCTCCGAGTTCACTTTTTCTCTCTTAATTTGTTATTTTCTCTCTAAATCGCAAATCCTCTTCTTTTTCATTAGAAATTCTTCTTTTTCTCTAAAAGAAGAAGGAATTCTAGGATTCTGCAATTTACTATCTTAATTTTTCCTTTCTATTTACTCTTCTTTCATCTCATCATGGACCCAAAGTACCAACACCTGAGAAAGTATTTCCCATCACTCTCCCAAAAGATTCTCAGAAAGAAATACAAGGCTAGAATTACTCGGTTGTGGATTCTTATGCGTTTTGGTATCCCTTGTGATGTGAGAATGTTAATAGAGGGGAAAATCCGTCCGAGTGACTTTAGTCAAGATGTCGGTTTACCAGGAACAGGTACCAGTCGTAGTGCAATGAAAAGAAGAGCTCGTGCCAACGTGGTCACTTCTAACAAATGTGGAAGACAAAATTGTAACGGTAAATGTACTTCACCTGGTTATATGTCTACGAATAGAGAGGATAAAATAAGGTTTTGTAGGGATGGGCTTTCAAAGGAGAACTTGGATAGCATCCATCCTCCTCTCCACGGTCACCCTAGTGGATATGTTCAAGGAGCTATTTTTAAACTCTGGCCTAAATTTTATACAGAAAGACAACGCCTCAGGAATATGGTATTTCTAGATCCTGTTTGCCAAGCCATAAGAAAACTGGATGGGGAATAAGTCATCGCTCTATAAAGGTTATTTAGTCTTTACTTATTTGAAGCAGTTTTAGCTGATGTTCAACAATTTGTGTTTTTCTTTTACTCAGAATATTTGCTTTTGTGTTTGAAATAATTATGATTATTAGATTGATACAGTAAGTGTTAATATCTTATTTAATTTATGATTTTCTTAAATATATATATATAATAAAATATATTATCTTATCAGACACGTCACATACGGTACAGTAATATGTTTGAATTTTGAAAAGCTTATCCAGATATTTCAAGATTTGTGTCTCAAATTTCAAAAGTTCTACAGTATTTGTTGTTTATATTAAATTTCTAGACTTGGTGTATATTTGTCAAAAAGTCTACAGTTGTGTCAAGAGGGTCTTCTGTCGAATTGTTCTCAATTGTCAAAAGTTATACAATTAGAGTCTAATCTTTTTCAAAAAGTGAATCAGATTTTCTGTAAACTATCAATCACCTTATCTTACTTTCTTATCCGCACAAGATTTTGTTTAAATCTTTGGATTACCTTTTCATTACCTACTCGTCTATCTCTTTAGCCCTTTTTGTATATTTCTCATCTTTAAAATCTCATGTAGAACCCGAAGTCTAAGTGGAGCAGACATTAAGCAACCACTTCTATAAACCAAATATGTCTACCTCCCAGTCCACGAAGAAAATAAAGAATGTCTGTGTCTTTTGTGGTTCCAGCCTTGGAAAAGATAAAGCTTATTTAGAAGCTGCAAATCATTTAGGGCAAGTCCTAGCACGCAAGAAGATTAACATAATCTATGGGGGTGGTAGTATAAAAATGATGGTAAATATGGCACTAGCAGCTAGGTCTAGCGACGCTACTGATGTAAGAATTTGGCCTCATATTCCAGTTGAAGGAAACCTTTGTAAGGAAGCCATAGGTAAGGGAGAAGGAGTCAGGAGTATCCCTAGAAATTTTAAAGACATAATCTATAATTCTGATGCTTTTATAGCATTACCTGGTGGTCTAGGTACTCTTGAGGAAATATTTATAGTTGCTTGTGGGCAATTGTTGGGCTTTTATTCCAAACCTTTGGGACTGCTGAATGTAAATGGTTTTTATGACGGTCTTTTGAAATTTCTAGATTACGCTGTGGAAGAAAACATCACTACAGAATCGGAGAGACAAATCTTTGTTACTGCTTCAACAGCTGAGGAATTGATAGATAAAATGCAAATCATACATCCAGAATCTGACACTGCAACGTCCAAGCTTGAATGGGAAAGGGAAAGCCGGGAGCGGCCAATTGATTTGAATCTCCATCTGTAATCTTTTTGTTTTATCTTTGGCATGTAGGCATGTGTGTCCGTATTTCGTGTGTTACGAATAACCGTTTACCTTGTATTCTGTGTTTCTTGTGGTACGTCGTTGTTCAATCTTTTAGATTCATTGAGCCTAATGCCGGGATGGCTGGATACGGAGTACTTGATGCTCTCGAAACGCATCCTTCTTAAGGTCCGATCTTTTGTTTATCGATGTTTTTGTATCCTCTAAGCATGCATGATATGGATAGCTGGTATACGGAGTGCCTTGTACTCTCGAAACGTATCCGTATCATGTTTGTAATGTGTAATATTCTGTTAATATTATGTGGAAGTACCAGAGTCAGTTATGGGGATATTCCATATGAAATATGAATATATTATTTGGGTTGAATGTTTGTGTCATGATGATAGCTGTTTAATGAAAAATATGTCGGGTTTGTCTGCAACTCTGAGATTCCGTTTAATATCTCTATGAATAAGTTTAATGTATGGTTTTGAATATAAGTGTTTGTGATATATGTTTTATGATTATGTTTTAGTTTATTAGTTGAGGTATGAAATCAAATATATTTGACTTTTCCTTACTTAAAAAGGGAAAGGAACCTAAAGATGAAGTATATAAAATTTCTCTGGCAATCTCCTTAAATGTGATTGTAAATCACAGTCCATGGACAATGAAGGACTGGAATCATGGTATGGTCAATATGTATGCCTGATCAGATTCTTAGACTATTATATAGTGTTATAAGTTGAAACTTGTCAGAAATACTCTCTTGAGGGATTTAGGAGTAAGATTTATTATGCAAGTAAATAAGTGGAGATACGATAACTTAAATTTGGAAGATAAACAACATTAACGGTTTAGACTCAGAATTGGAATCATAGTGGAATCATAATTTTTACTAGTATTACTAGAATTGAAATTTCGAGGACGAAATTTCTTTAAGGGGGGTAGAGCTGTGACACCCGTTATTCCCCTAAGGGTATTAAGGTAATTAGATTAATTTTTAGTATATATATATATAAAAAAAAATCAGAAAATATCACAAAACTCGAGACTTTCTCTCTCCTCTTTCTCTCTCTAGAATTCTCTCTCTCTCCTCAAAGATCGTTTGAGATTTCGGCATCCGTTTTCGACACCTCCCGCACCAATGGAAAGCTCTCGACGAGCTGAGTCCAACGAGGTGCCGCGCCGCCCAAAACGCCGCCGGAGGAGACCACACGCGCCGCCCAAAGTGGCGGCAAAACCCATTTCTTTCCGACGAGATATCTTCGCCGTCCGACGTCCGATCGACGTGATTCTTGTTCCTACACGACCACCGTGATGAGAGGAACAAAACCCACCCTTGGTGGCAGCTCAACAACCGCCGGATTGCTCCGCCCGCCTATTGCCGCCGTGCACCGCCGCCCCCATGGTGGAACTCCGCCTTGCCGGAGGAGGTGACTGACACCACCCCTCCCAATGAGTTCAGAGGATCAAGGGGAGTAAAACCCCTCGATCAATTGCACGGAAGGAGCCGGTTTCGCCGGAGAATGGCCAACGCCGCCGTCAACCGCCGCGGGAGTCTCCGTTTTGGCTCTTCCCAGCCACGTTTCTTCAAATTGGATGAGGGGAAATGCTCATAGGAGGATGGGTAGCAAAAGCCCTCAGCCAATTTCAGGTTTCCATCGTCGGAGAATCAAGATCGGAGCTCATCCATTTCTACCGACGTTGTACTTCACGACCCGCTATGTTAGAGGCAGAATTGGGTGAAATTGACCCCGCCATTGGACTCAGAATGGTCGATTTAGGGGGGGTAGGCCCGAGCCCAGCTGTCAACGGACCCCGATTGACGCCGGTCAACACCGGTCAAAGTCGGTCAACGCCGGTCAAAGTCGGTCAACGCCGGTCAACGGCCGGTCAAAGGCTAAAATGGGATTTTGTGATCCGGACCTCCGATCGAAGATCCGAGACCGCCTCCCGACTCGTTTCGATGCTCTGGATGCAATGGTGACCTCCGTTCGAGCAAATTCCACTCCGATGAAAATCATCTGGTACCGACTGCACGCGAATCGAGGCAATTCAAACAGCAGTATCGGAGTCCAGAATGACGTTTTCAAGAATGTATGATCTCCAGGAAGCATTCCTAGCCATTCATAGTCGCTCGAGGAGCACTACAGAGGATGCTTCGTAGATACAGCGAGATACAACTGGATCTGTTTTGCTTGGAGTTCAAGATCAAGGGAGTATGGAGCTAACGTTAATTGATTCCAGGATTAAGAGACTGTTGATAAGCTTGAAAGGTAGGGATTCTATTACTCATCTTTTGTGAGGTTTTTATAGAATTAAAATTGATTGTTTTGCCGCAATATATATATATCTATGTTGAACTGATATTATATGTGTATCACATATGAAACTATGACATGGACTTGTCTTGTATTGTACGGCGAGGAACATAATGAATTGACACATGTTATAAATTGAGAAGCATGGTTAGGAAAACTAACTCTATTAATAATGATTTAATATAGAGAAATTATGAGATATGAAAAGGGCGACGGTTACGTCCTTGGGCATGAATACCCTAAAAGGTAAAATAGGGGGAAGGTGATGACGCTTCCTTGGGTTGAAAGTCCCAGAACACACTGTACAGGAATTGATTTGGTGAGGACTCGGGGCTTGATGTCCCCTCACCGGAACACCCTTGGAATGTTTATAGGGTGATCAAGTGCGCCCATTTGGGTTTCGATGAGTTGAGTGATACTCAATTTAACATGGATACCTAGGAACAATGATGATTGGTAATATTTGTATAAATGTGTAATTATGACACTTGGTAATGATTAACTACGGTATCCATAAGATGTGATCATAATAAACCTCATAATCTGGAATATGATGTGACTTACTAACAATGCAGATTTTAATGTGGTAATGATAAAAACCTAAAGGTGAGTAATGGCTTTCTCTACTGAGCATAGTGTTGCTCATTCCCTTATGTTTATATCTTTTCAGGACTCACTAAGTGTGAGGTGGCTACGAGAAATATAGTTGAGGAAGTGATGTAGCTATATTACATTGGGACTGCTTCAATCGTTGAGAATGTTCTTCATGATAATGTAAGCATCAATTGTTACTTTCTGTGACTGTATTACAATATGTTGAGGGTTAAAATGATGATGACAACAGTTTATATTATTAAATTTAAGGTGCTACATTAAAACTGTGGTTTATTTGTCGTTTATATTTTTATTTTTGAGTTGAGAGTTTTCATTTAAGTCCCGGGCAAATTTTATTTTTAAGGTTTTACTTTTATTATTTATTTTTATTTTATCTCATTAAAAACTGTTAACCCCCATATAGGGGCGTTACAATGACAGACTACTTGGCAAAGGCAAGGCAGCTTCCAAATTTGCTCTGGTCAGGAAGATCTTCACCAAGAAGCTCTATGGCAAAAATTCTTTCAAAAAGGTCATAGGTAAAGCTTTGGCGTCTTGTTTCCATCAAGGATTTGGGACTTGACACTTTTTTGTTCACCTTCCACCATGAAGTGAACAAGCAAAATGTAACGACCTACCTTTTCAGACCATTACTTAACTTACTTAAATATCATTTTTTTAACTTAATCTTTTTTTGTAGTAAGAAAAATACTGAGTATAATTTTTTCTTAATAATGTACTTTAAAATATAGTTGAAACTGTTACAAATTACAACAGAAATTGAAACATGAATTTCAAATATAACTTTATGGTCATTTAAAATCTTTGATAAGATAAATATTTGAAAATGTTTTATCAAAAACATCAGTTTCAAACTCACTTTCTTATAAGATATTTCTTTGAACATATACTTTCTTGAAACTTTTAAATAATTTTTTAAACAGTGAAAGCTTTTTCTTAATACAACGGAAGACTTTCTGTAGTGGTATCTATACCCAAGCTTCGCATCTATCTACCATAATACGGAGCTCGTCAATCAGTCATATTGGCCTCTCATAGGACTACCTATAGCATAAAAGAACTTGTAATGAGCTTTCACTCAGTAAGCTCAAACATAATCTCACAAAACATTAAAAACATTCATCATAAAATATTGTTTTTAAACTTTTCTCATGAAACTTTCTTATGAATCCTTTCTTGTAAACATTTATCATAAAATGTTTTTCTTAAACATTTCTCGTAAAAACATATCATGGAAAGGAATGTAAGCAAGGTCGTAATATATGATTCCATTTATGTTAGCATCCAATTATGAACTTCCTATTATCATTCATAACCTACTTATACTTCTTATCATCATTCTTATCTTCTTCTTTTTTTTAATTTTCAAGGCTTAAGTGTTCATACCAACACCATCAACTATGAGATCATAAACATAACGCTTCTCTTGTAGAAGACTTAAGAAAATCAAACAATGTCATCAAAACTTTAACATAACTTATATACCTCACATCTAAGAGACTGGTACGACACTTTAATTATATTTATTCATTTACCTTCTTGTAAACTTTAGTGAGTATATACAATGCTAAACATATACCTTTTGCTATAACTTAGAATTGAAATATTAAACATAGCAAGTGCAAATACGTTACAAATCATAACTTGTACCTTTAAAGCATTATGCATAACAAATGCAATACATATTTAAAACATACAAAAAGTATTTGAAAGTCATTTTCTTCATGCCATAGGTGAGAGTTTGAAACTTACCTGACATAGCTCTAATGTCCTATTTCAAATGACACCCAACTATTAGTCAACCTTTCACATTATCGACTTACTCAATCGATAACAGAACTTAAATATTAACTATTCATTCCTTTTGCTTAACCTTATTCTTATCGGTTCATTTCTCTATTACTTAACTTGAATATTCTTTGGTCAAATTTCTTGTCTTAAAAATTTTATTATTTAACGTGATATGGAATATTTTCTATCTAAAGACATCTCACAAATTCGAAGTGCCCAGGCTTCGTTTTAGCGGTTTTTTTTTTTAAATGATGAGTTTATCATTAACGGGTTTTTCGTAAGTCTCGTAACTTTACTAAACTTCTCTTTTATTTACCATCCCATAACTAACAGGTTACAAAAAAATTCCCTCTAAGGGAAATTTTTCTAAATTGGTAGTTTCAGGGTCCTTTTTTTATAAAATGACTATTTTGCCCTTGATGGGTCTTTGAAAACTTTGGAAACCCATTTTAAAACAAGACTTACATTTCCTTGTTTCTCATAACATTACAAAAAACCAAATATCAGTTTCCTTTTGTGGAAAAACTATTTTATCAAGACTTTATGGTTTTGACATGTAATATGAAAATATTGGTTATTATACCCTAGCGTATTTCGTTTTTATACTTAGCACTGTGAAAAACCCACATTCTAAGTGAAAATTCAGTTTCACATGATTTTACGGTTTTGGCCTGAAACAAAAAATCTTGACTTTTTCCCAGGGACTAAAATAAACCATCTTATGCCAAAACGTTTAGTTTTTTCGTAAGGACTAAAACCTACAAAAGATCCTTGGTCTAATTCAAACCATTTCATAATATTTTGCTTTTTATGAAATTTTGTGCTAAAAATATCGTAAAATTCATATTTATAACTTTTTGTTTTAACTTTCATCAAAATAATTCATCTTAATGGCATTTTTGAAAAGACAGAATCAAAATCAAAAGTGTTATGGCTCGTTCCAATCAGAATTCAAGCTAGATTTCTTTACAAAAATTGTCTAGATCAACATTTTCAACAACTCTCGTGTTGAACTCAGAGAATGATTCGGTCTCTAAGGACTTTAAAGACTAAAATCTTTCAAAAATACTTTTTAAACACTTTTTTCTCCAAAACCATTCTTAACTTACTTTCCTTGAGTTTAATTTCTTTTAAACCCTTCTAAGCTTAATATTAGGCACTTGTTACATAAAAAAAAACATGCCATAATATTTCCTTTTTATGCTAGGCTCAAAATCCTTTTTATCAAGCACTTAGAGTGCTTAGAAACTTAAACTTTTTATTTGACAAAGTTTGCCATAACTTTTCCTTTTAAGTTTAAAACCCTAGTTTTCCTATCATCTATCGCCATCATTCATATAAGATAACATTTATCCATACCATAGAGTCCTATATATATGCCACAGTCTAAAAAGATTACAAACTATAATCTTAAGTCATAAAAAAAATATTTTTTAAGACTAGAGTTTAGAATTTACAAAGAATTTCTCCAAGCTTTTGATCCTCCACTTGTGTGGTTGAACTTGGTTAGCTTCCTTTGTCATAAACCATGATAAAATCCCAACAAAAACCCATCTATAACTTTGAAGAAAATCACTAAAACCCATAAGAAAAAATTGGGATGGGATTTTACCTCTAAAGTGGCTTAGACTGGATCACCAAGACATAAACTTGATTCTAAACATGATTAGGAGATGTAGTTTTGAAAAATATTTAAGAGAATAAGAGGAGGTTCTGCTGGTTTCATGGAGGAGAAAATGAGTTATTTTTCTCAAAGTTTGCATGAAATGGATGAAGGCAAAGTGTGATATTTTCCAACTAATCACTTTGACATTTGATGACACTTCACAAAGACTAAATTGAATTAAATTTTTTTTTTTCCAAATTGAGGCCAAAACTGGTGCAACATAGGTGAAGGAAGTGGACATTTTCTAACTTAGTCTTTTACCTAGCTTAGTCATCACCTTAAAGACTATATTTGCAATTAAAAATTGCATCTCTTTGGTGGCTAGAAACCCATTCTTCATAAAGAGATTGGTAGCAATTTCCCACCTTAAAAGTGGCCTAAGTAGGTCTTACATTTACTTTTTTAACAGTCTAAATTCATACTGATAATATTTTTCTTATATTGTAGGTATATTCTCATACTGCCAGCATTTTTTTTTTATATAGTATATGGGGTCCCATAGTTTTTTGTGCCAATCCAAATTCTCTAAATAGTATAATTCCTATATTGGTTAGTTTTACACAGTCTAATTTCTATACTGTTAAACTTTATATAGTACAATTTCTGCCTGCTTAACTATATTATTATAATTCTTATACTATATTATTTTCATATTGCATATCTTATGTACTGCTTAACTTTTGTATTGTATAATTTTCATACAGTATTTCCCTTAAATTGTATTTTTGTCTTAAAATTTATTGTAACACATTTTACAACAATTAAGCTTTTTTGCTTTTTCTATATCATTCATTCTTTATTTAGGACTATGGAGTGATTTGTAACCTTAATAATCCTATTTTTACTCTTTTATCATCAAATCAAATTAAAACAATAATATTTTAATTATTACATATATAATGTATTAAAAATTTACGGGTGCCACACAAAAGGTTCTTGCTATGGAGCCTTGGGACTTTGAAAAGGCTTTCATTGCTATCAAGGAGTACGATGGAGGAACCATTCTAAAAGCGTGTGTTTCCAGTTTGTGTCTGTTTGGGTCCAACTCTTCAAACTCCCACTCGATGAAATGAGCCTTGAGATGGGAGAATTCTTGGGAAGTCAGATTGATGCTATCACAGATGTCTATAAAGACCCATATTAAACTATATTTTTGTCTTAAAATTTGTTGCTATATATTTTGCAACAATTAAGCTTTTTAACTTATTTCTATATTATTCCTTCTTTGTTTAAGACTATGGAATGATTTTTAACCTCAAAAATTCCATATATACTCTTATGAAATTTATCATAAAAATCAGATTAAAACAATAATCTTTCAAATATCACGCAAAAGGTTCTTGCTATAGAGCCTTGGAACTTTGAAAAGGCTTTCATTGCTATCAATAAGTACGATGGAGGGACCATTCCTAAAAGCATATGTTTCTAGTTTGTATCTGTTTGGGTCTAACTCTTCAACCTCCCACTCAATGAAAGGGGTCACGAGATAGAAGAATTTTTAGGAAGTCAGATCAGTGTTATCACAGATGTCTATAAAAGCCTAAATAGGGTCTTGTTTGGGAAACTCTCTCAAAATCAAAATCATCATGGACTTTACTAGACCTCTCCGTGGACGCTCCAGAGCAAGACTTGCCAAAGAAGGGGCAATCATTGAAGTTGACGTAAAATATGAGCACCTCCCTATTCTGGTTTTGTTGTGCATTTTTACCCATATTGCTCGAGATTACACTGACCCTAGGGCCATTGAACAAAGAGAAACTAGGGCTTACAATTTTGGCCCATGGATTGTTGCTAAACAACCGGCAAAAATAAGATATAACAAATCGACGACGGCCTTTGTTCGAAGTTAGTCCTCGCCCTGCCCACTTGGATTTGTCGGAAATACCTCCACCTCACCAGAGCATCAAACTCTATTAAGATACAAGAGGGCTGCAAAGACATTAGAAGTCCAATCACATGCTACACTATATAGTGATACTCCGAAAGTAGGGAGAATATTGGAACCTCCTCATGAATAGTGCCATACTAGCAAGGATGATTCTTGCGTGCATATTAAATCTCCCACCCACGTGAGTCTTCCCAAACAAGCTTAACAGTCCCACGGGCCCATTGAAATTCCCATAGCGTCAGTGGTATTGGCTAACCATACCAGCACTACTACATCAACAATTGATGGACCCAATACTCCATGTGACCTAAGCCCATGCAATATCCAAACTACTTAACATGCACAAAGTAAAGCCTGCAGCACACCACTACATCCATCACCATCACATGTAGTGACGCAACCCTTGGTGTTAGAATATTCCAATCTGGTTTTCTCTGCTGGCCAAAATTCCCAACCCAAACGAAAAAGGAAATCTCACACAGAAAGTAGAAAAAAGGCATTACTCCCCCTGCCAACCCCCTTCAGATTCAGATTGTGATCAAACCCAAACTGGTAAGAGGAAAAGCAACCTCCTTCTAACCAATGGAGAAATGATGTTTAGAAAAAGTCCAAAGCCATGGTGGAATTGGCAAAAACCCTTCCAAACTGAACTATCGGCTGCCTCTGCCAAGAGGGGTTGCTGGGAACAATGAGTCTTCTTTATTGGAACGTTCAGGGAATGGGGTGACCCAAGATGTTCAAAAAATTATAATAGCTTATCTGTATTACTTCTCCATCCTTGGTTTTCCTATCTAAGACTAAACTATCTAAACTCTATGCTCACAGCCTAAAAGATCGTTTGGGCTTTCATAATGCTTTTGTTGTTAACAGCGAAGGCCGTAGTGGTGGCCTCGCGCTCCTTTGGACTGAGGATTGGAAAGTGTCTATCCAAAACTCTTCCAGAAACCATATTCACACCATTGCTCGGCATCTCTCTAGTGATGCCTGGACCCTCACCGACTTCCATGGTCTTCCTGAACAATCCCAGCGCTCTTATTCCTGGGAGCTGCTTTGCCGTCTCAAAGATCGTGTCTCCTCCCCTTGGCTCCGCTTTGGAGACTTTAATGAAATTGTCACAAACTCTAAAAAATTAAGAGGCCCCCTCGCTCAAAAGATCTTATGCAGCACTTTTGCTCTGCCTCATACAACTGTGGCTTTCGCAGTTTGAATTTTACTAGTGAGCCTTTCACTTGGATGACTAAAAGAGAGGGTGACACAAATTTTATTGCTCAGTTGGATAGATGCGTGGCTATTGCAGATTAGGAAACATTTTTCCCAAATGACCAATTAATACACTTGGATTTTTCAGGCTCTGATCACCACTCGCTCCTCTTTCTCCTGAGTAACATTAGTCAAAGCCCCACACTGCCCCCCCTCCCCCCCCAAAAAAAAGAGGCCCTTTCAGTTTAAGCCTTACTGGCTAAAGGAGGAAGATTTTGACAAGATTCTAGATATATCTTCGCATAGCTTTGGGGGGTCCACCGCTATCTCTTCCCTCAGTGGCAAACTAGATGTGGTCACTTCTAACCTAAAATCTTGGAGCCACTCCAAGTTTGGATCAATCCCAAAAAAATTAAAAGAGCTTCAATTTGAGCTCGCGAAATAACACAACGGCCTTGCTTCTGCCGCTGATATGGTGAGAATCAAAAGTCTTGAGAAGGAGGTCAGTTCTCTACTTTTTCGTGAAAAGGTTTATTGGCATCAACGCTCTTAGGCGGATTGGTTGAAAGCATGAGACAAAAGCACAGCTTACTTTCACAATAAGGCCTCTGAAAAGCAGCATTGAAATACAATCAGATGTTTAATGGATAGCAACGACTGCTGGGTCAATTCCTATGGTGACATTACTTCTATCATCAAAAATTATTACAAGGATTTTTTCTCATCCATTTGGCCTCAACCTTCATCCATTTCGAAAACCCTGGGATCGGTTACCACTAGATGCTCTCATGAGATGGAACAAGTTTGAAACACAATCTGTTATCAAAAAAATTGGTCATCTATCAGTGGCCTTTTCACAAAGGTATGTCTGGATGTCTTAAACAAGGGGGAACCAATGAGGGAATTTAATCACACCTTTGTCACTCTCATTCCAAACATCAAAGAGCCAACCCATCTTTGGACTTGTGTCCAACAAGTCTATTGTTTTGTCTAAAAAACATTCACGAAGGCAATGGCAAACAGGCTCAAATCGTGGGTTCACCCACTCATCCCTAGCAACCAAAGTGCTTTTGTTTCAAATAGATTGATCTTGGACAACATCATCACTCTTTCAAATTAATCCAAACAATGGCGAACACAACAAAGGAAGCAAAGGTCATGTTGCTTTCAAATTTGACATGGCTAAGGCTTTTGACTACATCAAGTGGAACTTTCTTTTGGGAATGCTGGAAAATTTGGTTTTAGTAGCCGAGTGTAAGCTTGTTCAAGAATGCATCTCCACTTCTTTCTTGTTTTTTGTGAATGGATTTCCCTCTGGCTACGTCTCTTCCAGCCGTGATATTATAAGGTCTCATGGCACTCTTCAATGACGGCGAAAATAACGGTCAGCTGCATGGTGTGTAATGCACCAAAACAAGCCCTCCAGTAAGTCATCTTTTCTTCGCTTATAGTATTAATTTTTCTTTTTTGTGCATAGGAATGCTCTCAGCTAAAGTGTATTTTAGCCATTTATGAGGCTGCCTCTAGACCAAAAATGAATTTGGACAAGTCTTGTGTCTCCTATAGACCAAATGTGCATGCTGAATCACATGCTAAGATTCAACAATTTTGGGACTTAGCTTGTCCAAAAGGCACAATAGGTACCTTGGCCTCCCATCTCTTGTTGGGAAAAATAAAAGAAATACTTTCAGCTATATCAATGTAATGTCCACCTAACATAATCCTAAAAGACCCATTTAGTTACCTTAAGTAGTGTTACATCTTATCTTTTTACTTATGTTAACCTTAATATGTCATTCAAAAGTAGTATAAAAACACGGACAAATTTAAACTTTTAAAAAGTTTTAACTAGTGAGGATATCAAAACATATGTATACACCCTAAATGATTGGCCAAATATATACAATATAATACATCTCTCAAAAATAGGCTCAGCCGTGTACCATGTATAATCCCTCTAGCTCAACAAAATGCATATACAATAAGACCACAAAATAACAGGTTAGCTAGTCCATATAAGTTAACCTTAGCATCGGAAGTACGCCAACCAACCATCTAGTCCTCAACTAGTGCTGGGACATGCTCTCATCTGCATCACCATAAAAATGAGTAAGCTAATGTCCAATAAGTAGAATTATGCAAGCATGAGTAGCATTTAAATGAATGATCTCAATTAATATATGTTTACTCTTTAACTTTTCACTTTATCATCCTTTCATTTCATTTATTCTTCACTATATCTTTTATACTCTTAACATAGTGTGCACACTATTTAGTGTTTCTTGGAGTAGGAAATATTACACCCTAGATACTTAAATCATTGGTGTCCCAGACACTTAACATCTCAAATGGCATCCTAGATGCCTAATCATTGCATCCCAAACGCTTAACATCTCACATGGCATCCAAGATGCCTAATCATTGCATCCCTAAGTTTAAAAGTTTTACATCATTGTGTCCTAGATGCTTAGAGTCCTGTCATAGCTTACCAGTATAATCAATTTTACATTTTTTATAATTCTTTACATGCTGGCATATATTTAAAATCACAACATGTAGTCCAATGCACATAATTTTCACATATCAATTCACAACATTAAATGCACAACAATTATGGTGAAATAGGTGAAATTCTACTTACTTTACTCAACAAGACTGTCAATAATGCTCTCGTGGGTTTTGGTACTTCACATGTCTGAAAGATTGAAAATTTCGAATTATTTTACCACCAATCCAACAATAACTAATAATCAAATATTAAGGAGCTCATTTTCCTAATTTAAATATTTATTCTAAGTCTAATCCTTATAATTAGCTTCACTTCAACCTCTTAAATTATAAAATATATCAAAATTAAACTTCAATTGAACTCATGGTTTGAAAATACTAAAAAAGGGACTCTAGGGTCCCGAATAGACCATTTGGCCTAGTTTGGCCGAGGACTAGCCAAGGGCTAGTTGAGGTAGCCTTACCCATGCACACGAGCTGCCCATATAGGCTGCACACAAGCCCTATGTGTAGGCCTTTGCATGCCAGGCCAGCCCGAGGGGACTATTTTAACCTCCGTTTGGACTCATCTTGGTCCGAAATGATTCAAGCTTTATCCTAAAAATTTTGCCATAGTTTTCCTATATTTTAGGACTCCCCAAAGCTTAATTGTACCTTGAAACACCTATTTCAAAACTATGAATAAGTTTTAAATTCCTAAAATATCAAAACCATCACAAACCACAACATCTCAGGAACCAAGTTCAGTTTTAAGACTATAACTTTGAAAACAAATTGAATTTGCTAAGACTATTTTAGGGGGATTTAAGTAACATATAAATAAACATATGCTCAAAATTTTAGCTTTAAAGGAGCCTTCTAGCCTAGGAAACAAAGGAAAAATCTAAAGCAATTTGAAAATTTACTTGATTCTAGACAGCCACCAAAAACGAACTTGAAACCACCACTCCCTAATTGAATTTACTTAAACCATTTTGTGGAGATGTTCCTGACATATTAGAGGTCGTTAGGCTCAAATATCTCATCAAAAATCAAAGTAAAAGCTCCTAAACTATCACTAAACATCCTGTAAACTGAAATAGCCCCTTACCTTGGCCTGATTAGGCTTTTTCTTGCGATTTGGCACCCAAAACTTAACAAACCACCAAGGAATTTTCTTTTTCTCTCAAAGCATATATGGGGAAATGAAGTTTCGGAGCTTGGAGAGTCGAAATTAGAGTTTTTAGGTCAAAAAAATGACACCTAGTTGCTTATAAGCTTTTTAAACAACCAAGAACACACCTTAAATTACTTCACCTTGAAGTGGCTTCATCTTGGCTAGCTTAGTGTCCTTGTTTCAGCATATTCACCTCTTTAATGAGATGTTAAACATTTATACAAAAGCTCAAGCATAATTTAGCTCATGGCTAATCATTTTGCCTACCAAATTTGGTGCATATGCTCACACCAAAATTTTGATACACTACAAACTCCATCTTTAGGTTCTTAACCGTTTGTTATCAAAGCTTTATCTATTCCTCCAGAACTCTTCTATAAATTATCAAACATGGAATAATAAATTGTCAAGCAACTTACAACTTGACAGATACCCAAATCATGACTCAAAAATCTAAATATCGAAAATTTTATAATTTAGGGTTTTCTAGAGCACTCTAACCAAAAAACTTGCATGAAACTCACGTCCTCCACTCACTATTGTTTTCATAGCTATACATCATCATCATAAGAAATCTCACATCATTAATTAATTAATTAATAATTTAATTAACCATAATTAATTAATAGACATTCACCATATAATCCATGACAACATAAAAATATATAGAAACCTAGAGTGTTAACTCTTTAAAAATTAAATTCAAGTATAGGAGAGATCAAGATCACATAAGTTATACATATAGCATGATCACAAACTCGTAAATTTATAGAGGTCAGACCTGGGGTCAATCATTATTATATAAGGACTCAAAATTTGAGTTTGAATCAGTTTCAAATTTGAATCCACGTAACCAGACTCGGATCTGATAGCCGCGGTTGACTGCTATACAAAGGCATAGTCGACCGCGTCATTGTAGATATCTGATTTGAATTTGATTCGAATCCAAGGTTGATCCCATAGATACTATCTCAACCTATTGGATAATTCCTATCTTATTAGTTTCGGGTATCTTTGATAGAGTTTCAATTTTAATTTAAATAATCTAATAGAGAAGTTATCTAATTAAAATAATCATATCCCAATAAACCCATACAAATAAGATATTATCCATAATAATTCAACGTATTTGTCTTGAATTAATTTACCAAATTAATTCAATCGATAAAACAACATGTTTATCTTAAATTAATTACAGAATTAATTCAACCGATAAATTAACATGAATTATTAAACCAATTAACTCAAATTTTAGTTAATCTAATAATTTGACATAAGTCACTAATTCATTGGAAAAGCACACTGTGTCATTATAATATTTTTGTGAGCTAGCAAAGGGTACCATATGGACCTATATAGTTCAAGCTCTCGATAATTATAAAACCTAATATCCCAGATATACATTTCATAATTATCAGCTCTAATACTACTTCACTAAAAGCTTAGAGCTGCACTCACGAACTACATAGAATTACGAAGCTTGAACAGCTAAGTCTCCACGACATATCATGATGTGTCATATCCCCATAAGATTATCCATAATCGGCTTAAGGATAAATTTTGTCTTACCTTCCCGATTATTTTTCTCTTACATTCCATTGTCTCACTATTGGAAAACTTATCATTCAAAGACAGTATACCATTCAGTTATACCTATGTATCTAAATGGTTGGGCGCTTCAGTTTTCAATTACAAGATAACGCATATAAGAGGATATCAACTACTCCTAAAGAGGAGCTATGGATTTCATATCTATGAATAAGAAGTCTACGCTATCAAGAGTCATGCCTCTAATGTACCGACATGTGTACTAACATAAAAATCTGGATGTTACCATTTGGTATATCAAAAGACATAAGTCAAGACAACAAGCCCACTATTTATCTCAGGATAAAGATACAATACATATAATTATCTAAAGTGAATCGACTTGCTGAGACAGAATTATTAATCTAAATCAATTTACTTTATGTCCTGATCCAAAATATCGTCACGTATGACAATGCACCAATGTTTCTATTCGTGGAGTCCACCTCTAATGGCAAGACAAACCATCTCCCGATAAGGATATAAACAATATAACAATCTTTGCATGAATAAAGTGCCAACTTTATTCCCTCGATTGTGGATCTTATGATTTAGACCGCCACCTTTAGAATCGTGACTTTTGCATAATCTGTCCATCATATGCCTAATTCTTAAAAGGTTTAGACCGACAGTCTCAGACTTTTGTTTGCTTATCATACATTCAACAAATATGAATATAAAGAGGACAAGATTTGGTATATAAATAATAAATAAATTCTTTATTGATAAAAATATCTTCAAAAGCATATTACATTTTTACTCTTTAGGGCTTACATGTCAAACAATATTGTCTCCCTCATGTGTTACCAATGATCTTGTGCTTCTTGATTCGATATGGCATGGCACACAATATGCAAAAATATCATGAGTTTCTCATTGACGTTGACCTCGTCAAAAGAACACAAGGTTGTGTGTTCTTCTGATATCTGACTCAAGGTTAAAAATTGATTGCGTGTCATTCTCACTCTGTTATACAACAATCTTTCATGATTGTTAAGTAATTCTGACATCTTCAATTTTCCTGTTAATATTAATGTGTGCATAAACTGTCCTTGTGGCCTATTAGCCCGCCGTTGTTGGCGTTGTTGCTCAAGATAAGCAACAACGACCGTAAGGAAATCATCATCATCTATACCAATCTTGCCTTCGCCATTATTCCAGGCTATAGAGATGCAACATCTAGTATCCATCATGGACAACTATCTCTGTAAAAAATTAAACAAATGCATTTAACAAGATAACTAGAAATGTCAGATCAATGTGTTGAACAATACAACAACAATTACAAATATCAATAGTCGAACAAATTAAAAATCATCCTGTTTACAAAAAATTGTTACAACTACAATCCCCAATGCACAAATAAATGAGAAAAAGAAACAATGTCTCATAATATGATATAGAGGATAAAAATTAAACAAAGCCGGTTAGTACACATGAAAAACTACTTTGACATATACTCTTTGATTAATAGTCTATGATCGTCATCTTTATCGTTCTCTAAAAACATCGTCTGTAATCCAATGTCGTCTTTTAGTTGTAACCTCAGCTTCTCACGGCCTGTGTATCCTATTTCTGTAAGAATGTGTATGCATTTGGCAAATTGAGCTTAGGCTTCGTTTTTGAATCCACAATCACTTGCACCATTATCTTTAGCCAATTTTCCTCCTTATCAGTTTCCTTCATCTTCCTTTTGCCCTTGCCAACACTTTTAAAGGTTGAACCAATTCCTCCAGTGCCATTCGAAGAGGTTGAGCACAAGCAATTTAGTCGACTCCTAACATCATTCACCACATTATCAATGTGGTGTTCTTCTAGTGTAGGAGTGTTCGTATGGTTATCATACTTAGAAAAATGCTCAGCTACCGATGCATGCAACTAGCAGTACGAAATGCCATCGAACCTGAAGCTGTAGAACAAGAGAAAATGGAATTTAATGTCTTGAAAGATAGATATCCATCTTTATTGAGGTACATTGTCGCTCTTGGATTAGTCTAGAGAGAAAAAAAATTAAAAAAAAAATTAAGTTAGATTAACTCTTTTGGATGTTTGTGAAAAAATTATCCACCTGCAAACATAGCATGCTCTATGTATCTTAATTATTTCGAGATGAGACTCTGTAGAGAAATCAAATTCACCATTCTTAGGGTTGACCCCTAACCTTGTCGCACCATCTAAAGTCTTAAGAAAAGCCCATTCTTTCTGTGGATTCTCTTTCTCATGTTTAATTTGCGTTGACATTACAAGATAATTGAAATTTGTTGCCAAGTAGGCTGCCTAAGTCTCACAAAGTTTCTTATTAAGTTTACATTCTTTACTTTGTTTAACAAGGTCTTCAAGTAGTCTAATCAATAACTCGGTCCTCTCCGTAGTCCAAGCAATAGAGTCTTGCTTGCTCTTAGGCATTTCCTTGTATATGATACAAAATTATTTTGTATGTTGAACAATTTATAACATGTTTCAGTTTACATAGAATTTAAACTTGAAGAAAGAAAAAATTTAACAGGCTTAGCAACATAAATATGAGATGTCTCATTTGTGCTTGAACATATCTTCTCGATACCATATGCTACCAGGGTCAACTTCATTGGTCATAAACACATGACAATATATAAAGAAAAGAATAAAGGAAGGCCTACCTATTGACCAACTGTAAACCGGCAACATAGCGTTAAGGGACTCATTTAACAAGCAGCAAACAATATCACTCAATATGCCAAGCTTCATCATAGCTTGTTACCATTACCTATTACTCAAAACCTCTTTGTGGTAGCCACGTGTCCAAAGCATGACATTTCTTGCAAACAGAAGAAAAGGGCTTCAAGGTTACAAACTACCGAGGGTTAGAAAGAGAAGTCTCTAGGAATGATATGAAAAAGGACTAAAATTAAACAGAGCATATGAATGAGCAGAGCCAAGATGAAATGGAGAATTACAAAGGACAATGTCCACAGATCATCAAAAATAGCAGAAACGACAACGATTTTCTTGCAAGATGACAGTGTTAAAAAATGACTAGTGATAGATTAAAACAGCAACTCAGATATAACAAATAAATGAGAAATGAGATCAAAACAAGCAACGTCTACAGAGCACTAAACATATAGAAGAAATGGCAATTTCTTTAATTAAACGACAACATTTTTTTGAAAACGATGGTGTTCAAAGAGCACAAGTTACCAGATGAAAACAACAAATCAGATACAATGAGTTTATAAGAAATGGGATGAAAACGATAATGTCCACAAATCACCAAACATAGAGGAAATGACAACATTTCCTTAAGTAGAATGACAGTGTTTAATAGTTAGTAGTGCAATGGATAAACAGCAAATAACATGGAACTACATGAGTTCAAAACAACAATAACCACAAATCACCAAAAGAGTAGAAACGACACCATTGTTTTAAAAAACGACAGTGTTGAAAGATCACAAGTAACTAGATCAAAACAACAGATCAGATACAATGACCAAAACTGAAATGGGATGAAAACGACAAGGTCCAGAGATCACCAAACATATAAAAGAAACAATGGTGCTTAAAGATCAATTGTGAACTGAATAAATAGCAAATCATATGGAAGGAGATGAGTTCAAAATGACAATGACCATAGATCACCAAACATAGAAAAAAGGACAACAAATTTCAAATGTCGATGCTTACCGTAGTATGGCAATGGATCAATACCACGTGCGGCTGCACATGGTAGACAGCTCTTCCTTGCTCATCTCTTTCTATTCGGACAGACTTGTAATAAGAGGAAGGATGCTTCGGAGGCAAGAAAAAGGTAGGTTAGTCAATAGATAAGGGCTCTCCAATGCTCAAGGAAAGCATTGCTCAGCAAAGAACGGGGGCTTGTTAGGTGAGAAGGAGCATGCTTGCTTGAATGTAACAAATACACTCTATATATAGGTTGCCACTTGGACCAGGTATTAGGTGGGTTTTTCCCACAACTCGTGTGTCACATTAGGGCCTGTAAGAAGGTAGGAGACAAGCGTTGTGCCCTTCGTCGGTGGATTGCCTCCCATCCGATGGCGAGTTGTCCACCATCTGTTGGCCAGTGATGGCGAGTAGCAGCCTACTTGTGAGTGAAAGGAATCCGACCTAAGCTGGTGTCTGACTCGAGGAGGCGACTATCTATGGCGTAGCCCAAAGGGCCTTGAAAAGTACCTCGGACAGGCGATCTGAGCTCATCAGGATTAGTTATTAGCTCCCCATAGCTTTTGGCAAGCTGTTTTGCCAACCACCTAGAGTATGGCTCCTCGGTTGTTGCACTAAGCTCACCCCAAACAGTATCCCCCCCAGTTCACCCAGTCGGATGAAGCCTAAGCGGCATCCCGAGGCAGTGGGAGATGAAAGGTCACACAATGAAGCTCAGAATGACATGTGTCACTAGACGATCGGGTGTTTCCTCGATAGGCGTAATCATCAAGCCTCTTCATTTTTGGCGCCTAAGTTTAGCACATGAAGTGACTATAAATAGGGCTTTACTCCCTGTCATTTTCACACGCAATTAAGGCCACACTTCGCAACTCCTAAGTTTTAGTTGCCGAGCTATAGTCACAACTTGAGGATATCACTTCCTTAAGCTTCCATAACTCGATCAGGTAACTTCCCAAGAAGGAAGCAAAAACATGAGTGACCTTTTCTAACTCACAGAACGTGAATATCTCCTAGTCTGACAGTAACGCCAAGACTGAGGAGTCGACCTCAATGGAGGTTGACATATAAGGTCTATCACCAGTGCATAATGGAGCAGGCCGGCTCACCGAAATACTACAGGTCGACGCCGGTATGGTACTCGAGCAAGAGTTTCTCAACTTGCTGGATGGGGGGCGCCTGGTAAGACTATGTAGAGGCGAGGATCCCTATATTAGGACAGCCACTGCTGGCACATCCTGAGTTACCGCCCAAGAGCGTGCCAAGCTAAAGGCAACCACCAATGTGCCAAGCACCTCTGGTCGAGACGCCGACGTCCCGGTCCAGGTCGTGGGTCAGGTAACCATCGAGATCTTTGATGAGGAGGCAGAGCCTGAGGAGAGCGCCATCGAGGATGAAGTTGAGAGACTTGTAGTCACTTGAGTACGAGGGCTGACTGCTTATCGTGTATCCCAGTCCAGACAGACATCAACAGTGGCCTATTCCAACACAATAACAGAATCCCGGCTTGAGGACCTGCTAGTCGAGTTTGATATCCTGGACGACGTTGTCCTCATAGTGCCCAAATAAAATGATTCGGCCCTGACTTCGCTCGAGGGGTAAATAACTTTATACGCAGGGTTCTTTAGGCCTGGCTTGCGCCTGCCATTCCACCCATTCCGCCGTTGGGCACTTAATGACCTGAATGTCTACCTTGTCCAGCTTAACCCAAATAGCTTCAAGTCGCTGATCGGGATGTGCGTGCTTTGAAGGTACCACCAGGCTACCAAAATGCCATAACAAGCCTTTAAATAGGTGTACAAAATGAAGAAACTTCCTTAGCAGCCTGGCTAGTATTACGTCACTAGCTTCATAAAGGATTTCATCTTGGGCAACTCTGACTCGGACAAGCTTTGGAAGTTCGAGTGGTTTTACGCTTGGGAGAATTACTTATCCCAGGTCGGTGAGTCCGTCCTTGAGGACCAACGTGTCCCGAGGACGTTCGAGTAGGGGCATGTATGGTCCAAAAGGCCGTGGGCATCGAGCCACATTATTAGGGCAGTGGAGAACATGTTTACCAAGCCAAAGTCCACACGACAGTAGTCATTCCTACTCGAGAAAGAGACCTTTTCCCTTTATGGCTGGTTTGTGGAATCCAACAGAACCATTCCCCCTTCCAACATCCAACCTGCGCAGTCAATCGAGCAGGTGACAGTGGTGAGGCCGAGTGCTGCTGACATCCCAAGGTCGAGCATCTCTAGGTCTGGGTGGCCAATAAGGGATTGATCATCATCCAGTACCAAAGACTCATCGAGTGGCTCCTTTAATGCGGGACCACCCATAGCAGGTAAGGACCTCATGGACATTATTCAGTTCCTGTACCGTCGAGCCAACTCCAAATTGGAGGTGAGCTCTGAATTTTTTTAAGCTTGCCAAGCTCGACTTGACTTGGGAGATTTTTCTTGGTTTTTACTACAAATATGTCTTCCTGATCGATCACCCAAGAAGAAAGGTGAGCTCTGATAGAACGGCTTCGCTGTTCAAAGGGGAAGGCCGTAGTCAGGTCAAAACGAAAGAGAACCCCGAGATCAGAGTTGCCACCAAGTTTCGAGCAGCCACCATGGACCAAGCAACCGGCCTAGACAGTCCAAGTAGTCCCCCCACCTCTACCAACAAGAACGAGGGCTTTATCAAGTCAGGTCCAACCTCCCGCTGTCACCACCGACGTGGTGCCTCCCTCGAGAAACCCTCTGATGAGGTGCCCAAATTACTGCCACCACATCCTCAAACACCTGGGGGAATTCATTCCCGAGGAGAGGACTTTAAGGGCCTATCAAGCGCTACCTTTCGCTCTACTGCCAAGGTCAGTTAAAATCTAGAACCGAGCTCCATTTGACTTCACATTGTTTGCGCTCTGACCTTCGTCTTTTCATGTGTGCGCGTTCTTAGACCTGGCCTACATGGCCAGGTAGAAGAAGCTCAACTTGGAGAAGGAGAGGCATAAGAAAACTGTCTTCAAAAAGAATGAGGTCGAGAAAAAGCTCGAAGCCAAGAACATCGAGCTAGAACAAATAAAAGAGGCTCTTGCTCAAGCTAAGGACGAGGCCGACCAGGCCAAGGTAACGACAGAAGAGGCAAGGAAGAGGCCTAAGGGGTGAGGAATGAGGCTAGCAGTCTCAGGATGAGATTATCCACCTCAAGGATCAGTTACAGGCCTCTTAGGTTAAGCACCAGCACTTCCTAAGGGAGGAACTACCCAGCCATCTCACCCAGGCTATGAAGGAATTCAAGGCGTTCCTAGAGTATGTTGACTACTAATACTTCAGGATGATCAACCTTCATGATTACCTCATTAGGAAGCATCCTGAGGTGGTGGGCTTTAACTGTTCATTCATTATCGAGCAAGAGCAGAGTGAGGTGTAGTAGTCCGAGCTAGAGGAGGTCATCAAAGTAGACGGCGAAGACGGCAAGGACAACCAAGGTAGTGGTGGCCGTAGTGAGGATAATGATGGGGATGGGGCCCAGGCTTAGTCCTATTTTTCTTTTTTCTTTATCCGGGCTCGGGAGGTGCCCTGTTATTTGTACCTTCCCACCACTTCTTATAATGAAATTTTTATTTTTCCAAGTTTATTGCTTCTCAAAATTTTCTTTTAGTTTTGATATTTGAATTTTCTTTTCCAAGTATGATTGTTCTCGGATGAAAAATTTCGTTCTTTGAAAGCTTGTGGTGTAGCCTCTCAGGAACGAAGTTCGAACCTCGTTTCTTGGAGTTAGGTGCTTCTCAAGAAAGGAATTGAGTTGGGGATTTTTTCAAGTTGGATGTTTCTCGGGAGAAAACATTTTTGAAACTTGGATTTGTTGGAAACAAAGTGCGTAGCGGAATTTTAAAAAAAATTTCATCAGAGTAATTTCAAAACACAAGTTTGACATATTATATGTATAAATTAAACAGATCTTACTAACCTCAGTGTGCCGAAGAACCTCCGCGATCTGTGTAGAGAAGTAACGTTCCAGAAGAGCCTCAACCAACTGATCTTCTTTGCTATTCTCTATCCACAACCGAAGTGAGTGTGGGCTCACACGTACAGCTCTTCCACCGGTGACTCTCCTTCCAACCAACAGAGAGAACCCAAAGCTAGTGTTCGTGATTTGTGAACAAAAGCTCTCAGGGAGTTTTCAGATGCTCACTCGAAGAGTATCACTCTTAATCTCTCAAATTGATCTGAGTAAATCATTAGACTCACTCCCTTTTTATACCTATTGGTCCTAGGGTCAGTCCATATCAGATTAGGTCTCAAAAAATCGAAACAGAATCAAGTTCGGATCAATATCTGATAAGATCCGCATGAAAACGCGTAATCTTAACTGTCGTCGGTCGGTAGGCTGAACTTTCTGATAGGCAGGCCGAACAGGCCAGTTCGGTAGGCCGAACACGTCATCCGGCAGGCCGAACTGTCGGGAAAAAATCTCCGCGAATCTTTTATTTTCCACCCGAGATTCTAAAGGATAAAGTCTCAGTTTTGATTCAAATAGCCCAATAGAAAAGATATCTGATCAAAACAAACTTTATCAAGATAATCTCTAAGAAAATAAATCAATTCACAATAATTCTACAAGTTTATCTTGTTCTAATTGTCCAAAATTAAAACAACCGATAAACAGACAAGAATTACCCGAACGCAATAATTCAACAAGTTCATCTTGAACTAATTTTCTTACATAATTAATTCAACCGATAAACAGACATGAATTATTTGATTCTTATAAATTTTAAACCAATCTGATAAATCCGACATAAGTCACCAATTATTGGAAAAGCACGCCGTGTCGTTACAGGATTTTGTGAGCTAGCAAAGGGGACCAAAATGGACCTATAAAGTTCAAGCTCATGATAATTATGAAACCCAATATCCCATATATACATTTCACAATTATCAACTCCAACGCTACTCCACTAAAAGCTTGGAGCTGCACTCTCGAACTTTATAGAATTACGAAGCTCGTGTAGCTAAGTCTCCATGACATATCATAGTGTATCGCATCCCCATATGATCATCCATAATCGGCTTAAGGACAAGTTCTGTCTTACCTTCCCGATTATTTTTATCTTACGTTCCATTGTCTCACCATTAGAAAACTTACCATCTAAAGATAGTATACCATTCGGTTACACCTATGTATCCAAATGGTTGAGCGCTCCAGTTTTCCAATTACAGGACAACGCATATAAGAGGATATCATTACTCCTAAAGAGGAGCTATGGATTCCATATCTATGAATAACAAGTCTACGCTACCAAGAGTCATGCCTCCAACGTACCGGCATGCATGCCACTATAGAGATGTGGGAGTCACCCATTGGTACATCAAAAGACACAAGTCGAGACAACGGGCCCATTATTCATCTCAGGATTAAGATACAATACAAATGATTGTCTAAAGTGAATCGATTTGCCAAGATAGAATTATTAATCCAAATCAATTCACTTTATGTCCCGATCCAACACATCGTCACCTATGACAACGCGCCAATGTTTCTATTCACGGAGTCCAACTCCGATGGCCAAGACAAACCATCTCCCAAAAGGGATATAGACAACATAACAATCTTTACATGAATAAAGCGCCCAACTTTATTCCCTCGATTGCGGATCATATATTTTAGACCATCACCTTAAGAGTCGTGTCTACCGCATAATCATCCCATCATATGCCCAACTCTTAAGGTTTAGACTGACAGTCTCAGACTACTGTTTGCTTATCATACATTCAACAAATATGAACGTAAAGAGGACAATATTTGGTATATATAAATGAATAAATTCTTTATTGATAAAAATGTCTCCAAAAACGTATTACATTTTTACTCCATAGAGCATACATGTCTAACAGGATTAAGAACTCGTATTTTCCTAATTCCATCCTCACCGAGTTTAACGTCTCGGTGATGAAACGTCTTACTTTTTGAGTTAAATATTCCTCGAAAAAAGACAATGAGCGTGTTTACTGAGTTTAGTCGAGCAGGAAAAGTCTATTTCTCAATTGGGCAAAGCACAATTGCATGTAGTACCCTATACCCTGTCGTCCCCCTTAGACTTGTTTAAGTTCAAAGAACTTTTGCAAGTCTAGTATTAGTCGGGCATGGTTATGCTAGGGCGACTTTGTCTGGATGATCCATACGGCGACAGACTAATGGTCAGCATTATGCCGACCAGCCCCTTAGTCAGGTTGTGTTAGACATGTATGCTCTAAGGAGTAAAAATGTAATACGTTTTTGGAGACATTTTTATCAATAAAGAATTTATTCATTTATATATACCAGATATTGTCCTCTTTACGTTCATATTTGTTGAATGTATGATAAGCAAACAGTAGTCTGAGACTGTCAGTCTAAACCTTAAGAGTTGGGCATATGATGGGATGATTATGCGGTAGACACGACTCTTAAGGTGATGGTCTAAAATATATGATCCGCAATCGAGGGAATAAAGTTGGGCGCTTTATTCATGTAAAGATTGTTATGTTGTCTATATCCCTTTTGGGAGATGGTTTGTCTTGGCCATCGGAGTTGGACTCCGTGAATAGAAACATTGGCGCGTTGTCATAGGTGACGATGTGTTGGATCGGGACATAAAGTGAATTGATTTGGATTAATAATTCTATCTTGGCAAATCGATTCACTTTAGACAATCATTTGTATTGTATCTTAATCCTGAGATGAATAATGGGCCCGTTGTCTCGACTTGTGTCTTTTGATGTACCAATGGGTGACTCCCACATCTCTATAGTGGCATGCATGCCGGTACGTTGGAGGCATGACTCTTGGTAGCGTAGACTTGTTATTCATAGATATGGAATCCATAGCTCCTCTTTAGGAGTAATGATATCCTCTTATATGCGTTGTCCTGTAATTGGAAAACTGGAGCGCTCAACCATTTGGATACATAGGTGTAACCGAATGGTATACTATCTTTAGATGGTAAGTTTTCTAATGGTGAGACAATGGAACGTAAGATAAAAATAATCGGGAAGGTAAGACAGAACTTGTCCTTAAGCCGATTATGGATGATCATATGGGGATGCGATACACTATGATATGTCATGGAGACTTAGCTACACGAGCTTCGTAATTCTATAAAGTTCGAGAGTGCAGCTCCAAGCTTTTAGTGGAGTAGCGTTGGAGTTGATAATTGTGAAATGTATATCTGGGATATTGGGTTTCATAATCATCATGAGCTTGAACTTTATAGGTCCATTTTGGTCCCCTTTGCTAGCTCACAAAATCCTGTAACGACACGGCGTGCTTTTCCAATAATTGGTGACTTATGTCGGATTTATCAGATTGGTTTAAAATTTATAAGAATCAAATAATTCATGTCTGTTTATCGGTTGAATTAATTATGTAAGAAATTAGTTCAAGATGAACTTGTTGAATTATGGCGTTCGGATAATTCTTGTCTGTTTATCGGTTGTTTTAATTTTGGACAATTAGAACAAGATAAACTTGTAGAATTATTGTGAATTGATTTATTTTCTTAGAGATTATCTTGATAAAGTTTGTTTTGATCAGATATCTTTTCTATTGGGCTATTTGAATCAAAACTGAGACTTTATCCTTTAGAATCTCAGGTGGAAAATAAAAGATTCGCGGAGATTTTTTCTCGGCAGTTCGGCATGCCGGATGACGTGTTCGGCCTGCCGAACTGGCCAGTTCGGCATGCCGACCGCGACAGTTAAGATTACGCGTTTTTCACGCGTATCTTATCAGATATTGATCCGAACTTGATTCTGTTTCGATTTTTGAGACCTAATCTGATATGGACTGACCCCAAGGACCAATAGGTATAAAAAGGGAGTGAGTCTAATGATTTACTCAGATCAATTTGAGAGATTAAGAGTGATACTCTTCTAGTGAGCATCTGAAAACTCCCTGAGAGCTTTTGTTCACAAATCACGAACACTAGCTTTGGGTTCTCTCTATTGGTTGGAAGGAGAGTCACCGGTGGAAGAGCTGTACGTGTGAGCCCACACTCACTCCGGTTGTGGATAGAGAATAGCAAAGAAGACCAGTTGGTTGAGGCTCTTTTGGAACGTTACTTCTCTACACAGGTCACGGAGGTTCTTCGACATACTGAGGTTAGTAAGATCTGTTTAATTTATACATATAACATGTCAAACTTGTGTTTTGGAAATTACTCTGATGAAAAATTTTAAAAATTCCGCTGCGCACTTTGTTTCCAACAGGTTGTTCAGGGTGACCTTCCCTCTTTGGGAGTTAGTGTCAAGTCCCCTGGACTGGTGTTATGGCATCTCTCTTTTGGGGTTGTATCTTCCTTAACACACATTGCTCAATGGAATAGTGCACGAATTAAAATTTTTATTGACAAGCCTAGTTACAAAAGAATGCAGTAAGAGGTCAAAAAGGGTTTTTGGCTTCAGTTAGCAAAAGAATTTTTTCAGAAGCTTGGCGTTCCACGGATGGCCGAGCAGGTTACCCTCCAAATTTGATAATCTGTAGGATCCTAGTCAGAAAATTCTGACGACCTTGTATGGCCTATCCCATTTTAGACCAAAGGACCTTAACCCAGGCTGCTAAACAGTGACCTTCTTTAGCACCGAACTCCCACTTTGAAGCTCCTCGATTGGACCTGTTTGTTATAGTACCAAGCAACGACTTAGTTCTGAGCTGCATTATGAATCGAAGCATGGTTCCTCTTCTCCTCGAGCAAATTAAGTTCGGACATCATGGCCTTGATATTTTGAATTTCGTCGTATTGCTCGACCCTGAAGCTTGGCAGTCCGAGATCCGCCGAGATGACAGCCTCAGCTCCATACACAAGGGAGAATGGAGTCTCCCCGGTGGCAGTTCGGGCCATTGTTTGGTAAGCCTAGTGCACCTTTGGGAGCTCATCGATCCATGCCCCTTTGAGGCCCTCGAGTTTCTTCTTTAGGTTGTCCTTAATCGTTTTATTGATTGCTTTAACTTACCCATTACTCTGTGGTTAGCTTGGAGAGGAGAAGACCTTCTTAATGTTGAGCTACTCACATAGGCGGAGGAGACTTGTGGATTCGACCTGCTTTGCATTGTCGGTCACAATGGTATGCAGGATTCCAAACTGACAAATGATGTTTCTCCATACGAAGTTTGTGCACTTAGCCTCGGTCATGTTCGTACATGGTTCTACTTCCACCCATTTGATGAGGTAGTTGATGGCCACAATACAGTACTTAAACTAAGATCGGGCTTAGAGAAGGGATCCGATAAGATCGATGGCCCACTTAGCAAAAGACCACGCCAATGTTACCGAGGTGAGTAGCTCAGCATGGTGCCCAGGCATCCTCGTGAATTGCTGACATTTTAGACATTTTTGCATGAAGTCCTTATAGTCTTACTCCATGGTTGGCCAATAATATCCCTGCCGAAGATATTTCCGGGCTAGGGATCAGACCCCAAAGTGATTACCACATAGCCCCTCGTAGATCTCCTTCATTAGATATTAAGCTTCTCAAAAGTGCGTAGTGTAGCCTCGCCAATATAACTTACCACTGATCATTGAATACCAAGCCAAGCTGTTGCTAATCCAGCGTGCCTCTTCTCGATCACTGGCCAATTTGGCTGTGGTCAGATATCAAATGATTGGGTCCATCTAGGTGGTCCCTTACTCTTCGGCTACACTTGCCACTTTCTTGTTAATACTTGGCTTGGCTAATCTTTCAATGGGGATCGACGTCAACTCGCAATCGCCCAAACCTGAGGTGAGCTAAGTAAGAGCATCGGCTTCAGAGTTCTCTGATCTGGGGATCTGTTTGAATGAATAAAATTTAAACTACCTAAGCAATGTCCTAACCTCTTGAAAAAAGGTGGTCATGGATTCCTTCCGAGCTTGAAACACCCCAGTGATTTGTCGAACGACGAGCATGGAGTCGCTATAGATGACTATACAGTCTACCATGAGATCCCTAGAGTGCTCCATACTCCGCTTCATTGTTAGAGGGTTTGAAATTGAATCGAAGTCTGTAGATTGTCTTATATTTGTCTGGGCTTATTAAAACTAGCCCAGCACCCGAGCCTTCAGCGCAGGAGGATCCATCCATAAAGAGATTCCATTTTGGTTCTTACGTGGGGGCGTGATCGCCTCCACTATAGCTAGGGGCATTTGGGTCTTTGATAGGTGCTTTCTCGGCTAGTGGTGTGCCTTGCTCGGCATCAGTGAACTCGGTAATGAAATCTGCGAGGACCTGAGCCTTGATTGCCATCCTTGGTACAAAATGAATGTCATACTAGCCGAGTTTGACCAACCATTTGGCTATTCGTCCTGATATCTCTGGACTCTGGAGAACTTGCCAAAGAGGAAACTTTGTTGGGACTCGAATAGTGTAGCCCTGAAATAAGGCCGTAGTTTTCGAGCCGAAGTGACTAGGGCAAACACTAGTTTTTCAAACGAGGGTTACCTTTCCTTGGCACCCTAGAACACATGGCTTATGTAATAAATGGGCTTTTGAACTCCATCTTTTTCTCGGATGAGGACAGAGCTAACAACCTTTTCGATCACGGTGAGGTAAGCGTACAAGACTTATCCCGATAAAGGTTTGGATAGGAGCAGCGGCGTGGCCAAATACCTCTTTAAATTCTGGAAGGCTTCCTTACACTCCCTACTCTACTCAAACCTCCTATTGAATGCCTGAAAAAATGGGTGGTACTTATTGGTTGATCGGGAGATGAACCTGGAGAGGACCGCTACCATACTGGTGAGTTTCTACACCTCTTTAACTGTTTGAGATGAATGCATGTCTATAACAGCTTGAGCCTTGGTTGGGTTGACCTCAATTCCTCTTTGATTGACAAGAAATCCGAGAAATTTGCCCAAGCTAACCCCAAACGCACATTTTGTTGGGTTGAGTTTCATGCCATACTCCCAAAGAATGTCAAAACTCGCTCGGGGATTGGCCATATGGTCCACTGCTTAGATGGATTTAACTAATATATCAATCATGTAGACTTCCATGGTTTTGTCGATTAACTGAGTAAACATTTTGTTGACTAGACGTTGGTAAGTAGCCTCGGTATTCTTAACTCCAAAAGGTATTACTACGTAATAGTAAAGCCCTTGGTCGATAACAAAGGCAATTTTAATTTGATCTTCCTCGGCCATCTAAATTTGGTTGTAGCTGGAATAGGCGTCCATGAAGCTTAGCAGCTCATGCCTTGCGGTTGCATTGACGAGCTGGTCTATTCAGGGCAATGGAAAGTAGTCCATGGGGCAGGCCTTGTTTAGGTCAGTATAGTCTATACAAACCTGTCATTTTTCATTCGTCTTCTTGACTAGGACCACATTTGCTAACCACTCTGGATACTTTACCTCTTGGATGAACCCCCCCTTTAGGAGCTTCTGGACTTCTTCATTAACGACGGCATACCTTTTCGGGTTAAAGGCCCTTTCTCTTCTGAATAACCAGCTTGTAATCTGGTCGGACGTTAAGCTAATGATAGATTATGCCGGGATCAATGCCAGCCATTTCCTTGTGAGACCATGCGAACACACCTCGATACTCTGTGAAGAACTTCTCAAGGTCGGCTTGGATCTTAGGTTTTAGCTGAGAGCCGAGTTGAATTGTGCAGTTAGGATGTGCCAAGTCAAGGCTGAATGGCATCAGATCCTCGACAGGCATGGCCCTCACCTTCTCTTCAAGCATTAGGAGTCGAGGTTGGAGAGCATCTTAGGTGTTGGCTCGGCCAGGAACTATATTTTTTCAACCTTGTAAATGGCCGAGACACTTAGTTGCCGAGCTGATGTGACATTCACAACATTGGCATAGCAAGCTCGGGAATCCTTTTGTTGTGACCTGATTACTCCAACCTCGTTGTCCGTTGAGAACTTCATTGCTAGGTGATAGGTGGAGACCACGACCTTTAGCATGTTTAACATTGGATGGCCGATAATAATATTGTATTGGGAGGGTTTGTTGATGACAAGGAAGTCGATGATGTGTGTCACCCAAGTAGCACCCTCACCGAAGGTGATCGGCAAGCCAACGTTCCCAACTGCTTGGACACATTCACTAGTGAAGCCATAGAGTGGTGTCTTCATTGGGATAAGGGTAACATTGTTGATCTTCAGCTTGTCATATGCTTGCTTGAATAGGATATTAACAGAACTATCATTGTCGATGAACACACGCCATACTATGTTGTTGGCGATGTGCAATTTGCAACAAGGGCGTCATTGTGCGGGTGGATTAATTTATCTGCCTTCTCTTTTATAAATGTGATCGGCATGTCTCGCTAGCGACAAATTTTATTTACATGCTCGGACATGTTAATGAGCTCATCTTTCTCGACCAGCTGAGCTTCTTGGACGTAAGCCCATCACCTATTCGATGTGTCCTTGGTGACTGGCCCTCCAAAAATTATGTGAACAATGTTCAGGGGTTCTAAGGCATCGTTGCATGTGTGGTTCGACGCATTTCAGTTTGGTTGGTCGTTTCTCCCAACCGTAGAGCCCGAAGTTAAAACTTGCTCTACAAACTCCCATAGATGCCCATCTTGGACCAGTTTCTTGATCTGGTCCTTAAGTTGAATGCAATCACAGGTGTTATGTCCACATCCTTGTGAAAATTGCAGTACTTGCTTTGGTCCCGCCTTGTCTTACTACCCTTGAGCTTAGGTGGGTCGACTAGCAGGTTCTTCCCGCTCACCTGGACAAGTACTTCATCAATGCTTGCAACTAAGGGCATGTAGCTTTAGAATTTCCTGATCGATGCCTTCTGCTTCTCGGTCTTCTTATCCTTCTTCCTCTTCTTGTTTTACCCGGCACTCAGTCGCTTGGGCACTTTCTTCTGTTTCTTCTCTTTTTTGGCACCACTGTTGATTCCTTCTTCTCAACGGCTCTTCATATATTCAGCCGCATCGGTGTACCTTTGTGCATGCCGAACGTCTGAGAAAATGTAATCGGCTGCTCGAAGGCTAATGACCAAGTCAGCTTTTCATCTTGAAGACCCCCTACGAAGGCATGCTTCAGGGTCTAATTTTTGACATGCTTAACCTCGAGCGCTGCTCGGGTAAACTGATTTATGTAATCTTAGACATTGCCATCTCCCTGCCTGATGGCATACAGATAAGTTATTTCCTTTCTCCTCATTTTTGTTATGGAGAAAGCTGCTGAGAAGGTGTCAGAGAGTTGTAGAAAAAAAAGTGATTAAAGCTGGTTCAAGTCGCCGGCACCATTACCGAGTTGGTCCAGTTAAGATCAAGGAAAAGGCTTTGCACATGGCTGCGTCGTTGGCGTTTTGCAAGAGCATGTGTTCCCAGTACAATTCAACATGCTCGTCAGCGTCAGCGATCCTGTCGTAGGCCTTGATTTGCAGGACTTTGAATTTAGAAGGCATCAGGGCTCGCATGATGGCGTCAGTGCCTTAGATGCATCAGTAAATGGCAAATCTAAGGCATCGATGTCATCCAAACCAAAATGATTGTTGTGGATTTCATCAATTTGGCGTTGCAGATCGTGGAGCTGGCAGCTATTGGTATTTTCAGGCAATTCTACCCTATAGGGTGCTCTGCCCTCAACCCTGTTACCAACCCCGGGGTGACGGCCTTGTTGAACCTCCCCTTGGACTCAAGCAGATCGAAAACAGAAGCTCGGGAGCCCTATAGAGACTAGGCCCGCGCTTCTTGTAGGCCAAGGTAGCCTTTTCGAATGAGTCTGTTGTTCACCGAGACGTTATGTGTGGTTCTTCTAGAGCGCTCTGAGTCGGCTCCACTAAGGTTAGCAACTCCTTGTCCTGCTCGTCCCCCAGCCTAGTCAGCCGGGGCTAGGAGAAGGAGGCCGGGAGCCGCTAGAGCTATGCCTACTGTGCGAGCTATTGGGTAAGTATCTGAACAGCATTGGTCAGTTTCTAGATAGGGTCTTGGACAACTGGATCTTGCACCTATTCAGCCCTCGTCGTGCTTCCTTAACCCCTAGAACAGGATCTAGTGGCTTGAGGCTGGCCTTTAGGTCTGGCTGGATTTTGGTTTCGGTTTTGGGCTTCTCCCAACCCCTCCTATCGGGTACCCTCATCGCAGGTGTTGCCTCGAGTTACCATCTCGGATCATGGTTCGTTGTGGTTGGTGATTTCAAGTGAAGGTGTAAGGGCCCTCCTTCTAGCACCAAAATATTGATGCTTACCGTAGTATGGCAATGGATCAACACCATGTGCGACTGCGCATGGTGGACAGCTCTTTCCTGCTCATCTTTGCTTGTTCGGACGGACCTGTAACAAGAGGAGGGATGTTTTGGAGGCAAGAAAAAGGTGGGTTAGTCAATAGACAATGGCTCTCCAATGCTCAAGGCAGGTGTTGCTTAGGAGAGAATGGGGGGCTTGTTAGGTGGGAAAGAGCATGCTTGCCTGAATGCAATAAATGCACTCTATTTATAGGTTGCCACTTAGACCAGGTATTAGGTAGGTTTTGTCCACAACCCGTGTGTTACATCAGGGCCTGTCAGAAGGTAGGAGACAAATGTCGTGCCCTCTGTCGGTGGATTGCCTCCTATCTGACGGCGAGTTATCTGCCATTTGTTGGCCAATGACGGCGAGTAGCAGCCTACTTGTAAGTGAAAGGAATTTGACCCGAGTTGGTGTCTGACCCAAGGAGGCGACTAGCTGTGGCGCGGCCCTGAGGGCCTTGAAAAGTACCTAGAACAAGCGATCCGAGCTCATCAGGATCAGTTATTAGCTCCCCGTAGCTTTTGCTGAGCTATTTCGCCGACCACCTAGAGTATGGCTCCTCGACGGTGGCATCGAGCTCACCCCTATCATCAGCAAAACGACAATGTTCAAGAATCAATAGTCAAATGGAAAGACAGTGAATCAGATAAATGACAATGTCCATAGATTACCAACAATAGCAAAAACAATAATACAGTAAAGCGAAGTGTTCAAAGATCACCAATGAACCAATTGAAAACAACAAATCAGACACAATGACAAAGGAACATTGAGAACATCAATAACAACAAGAACTAGGTATAGAAATATGAAAGGTACCGAATTTGAACCACTGGAGGAGAGGGAGGACTCCTTTAGCAACCCGAGATCAGTATTGGAGTTTTTTTGCCAGCAGAGCCTATTTTTCTACCTTAAAAAGAACAAGAATTTACTCGCCTTGCAATGTTGCTTTGGAGGGCGGCCAGAGGTTTTTTTTTTTTGTTGGCCTTTACATGTTGCAGATCCCATGAAGGAAGGAGAAACAGTTTTAGAGGCTCGAGGATGAGGCCGAAGAATACGTGCCATTTTGTAGAATGGAGGGGAGACATGGTGAGTGGCACATAAATGGAAAAAATGTGCAAAGGAGGTACAAGTGAGAGAGGTTTATTTGTCTTCAGAGAGGATGAATCATCGATGGACAATGAGATCGATTAATGGCTTTTCTCATGTGCAATAAGAATTTGAGAAGAAGAGAGATGATTTTAGGGTTAGAATCAATACCGATTGCCTTTTCTCATAAGGGTATTTTTTTCTCTTCAAATGTGACAAACCCAGAGAAGACTTCTCTCGATCTTTGTGGGTTTTTTTTTTAGGGGTAGCAAGTAATGAGATGTGACTTCGATGAAATTAGGGTTTGAATCGAAAAGAGAGAAGAGAGAACCACAGTCTAACACCAAAATCGATCTTTATGGGTTTTCGTAGGGGCTCTTCTTTCTCATAAGAATAGAGTAGTCATGCCAAGAGGCAAAGTTTAAGAAGGGAGCAGAGAAGATTTTAGGGTTTCAATAGATAAAAGAGAATGGTGCCGCAGAAGGAGAGATCAAAATTTGAATATATTTTTGCAGGGGCATTTACAACATGAGAAGAGATATATCATGAGAAAAGTTGTAACTGTGCGAAGAAGGGGCTTCGGAGGTGCTGAGAGAATGGAGGAGGCAGCGAACCGAGAAGGGAAATAGGGTTAGAACTGCTCAAAACTGTTGGTGGGCTCATGTTGGTCTAGACTATATTGGGCCAAACAACAGTGAGCAGTTCCAACCAAATTGTTCAGTTTGGACCGAACAGCCGAACAGAGGGCACGAAGGCTGACTGTTATTTGAATGACTTTAGAATTCTCAATTCCAAAGTCCTCTCTCCAGCCCTCCACACTACCGTCTACACCTCCCATTGGTCCCCGCTTCCTCCAGGTATCCTAAAGCTTAATGTGGATGCAGCAGCTCACCACACTCTAGGCTACGTAGGAGTAGGTGCAATCTACTGAGATTCCAAGGGTAATGTTCTTGGTGCATTATCAAAACGCATCACTTGAAATTTCTCTGTTGGGACAGTGAATTACTTGGAATCGGGACGAGATTGAAGGCTTTGCTTATTGAAAGCGACTGCCTCTCTACTATTAATACCATGAAGAGTCAAAATCCTTTTTCCCATAGTGATAATATTCTCTCTAATGTAAAACTCTATTGTACTTCAGTTGGTGGTGGAACTTGCAACTTCATCCCTCGTTCAGGGAACACTGTTGTGCATCTACAAGCAAATTTTGCCCTTTCCTCTACGGAGGAAAGATTTGGGCTTGAAGAAAGCTCAACTTATATCGCTTCATCTGTTTTGGCCGATAGCCGTTAATGAATTATCTTCCTTGCCTCCCCAGGCCCCAAAAAAAAAAAAAAAAAAAGCGTATTGCAAAGTTAATAGGGAAAAAAGACGAGCAACCAAAAGTAGAGATTTTGTCTTCACTATTTATGTTTTTAAAGAACATTATTAATTTTGATTTAGAAAAGAATAAAAAGGAGAAGACTTTTTTATGTATTCATTTTTTGTGATAAATGTTTCAATAAGCATAAATTTGGAGAATAAACGTATCAAATGCTCTTTAGAAAACCGATTTTTTTTTTTTAAAAAATATATTCTGCCAAATTAGAAGAATATAACCATTTTTTCGACTTTTTCAGAGACATCAGGAAGAATATAACCATAACTTTAACATACAAACAGGAACTCATTTATAAAACTAACAGTTCACTCCGACAATAGGAGTAAATTAAGTAGTTGAAGATATTCTCCTTAATTAACAACAGAGAAGATGAAAGAAAAAAAAAAATTTTCTTTTTGTTTTATAGCTAGGCTAAGTCAAATTTTAAGGCCTAAAAAAATGCCTTTCTTCTAAATTTAATCCATCCATTACATATATAAAAGGCTCTAATGCCTTTTCTTTGTATTAAGTTTCTTTGGAAAAAAAAAAACTATATAAAAGGCTCTAACGTCTTTCCTCTAACCCATCCAACAAACCTAAATTTAATTGGGTGGGTTGATTTTAAATTTTGAGATGATTAGATGGGTTAAATTTAAAACTCAACCCAGTCAAACTTTGATTTAGTAGATTGAAAAAATCAAACTTTGATTTAGTGGATTGAAAATATCAATAATCCATTTAACCTACTCGATGTTCACTCCTAGTTGATTTCATTGCCATTTTTAGAAAACAACATGGAAACTCATTGAAGTGTTATTGTAACCTAAGTCGGTTTACATTACATATATATATATATGCATATATTTATTTATTTATTACTTTATTAGGTAGTAAATAAATATAGGGTTTAAATCTTTCGTCCCTAATTTTGAAAAGAAAAAGGAAAAAAAGCACTAATTGCTAAATTTTTTTTAAGAACGACAACGTAAATTGTTTTTATAGCGATAGTATAACGTAGCCTACAATAGGTAGGGCCTGCTCTAGGTATTTCAGAGGCCTCCGGCAAAAATTTTTGAAGGGACCATTTCAAAAATTAAAGAACATCAATTACATTTTATATTTTATTAGTTAATTAATTGATAAAAAAAGTCCAATTACATGGGAAAATTGAAAAAACACAATTACATAGCAAAAATTTGAATTCTTTTCATATATTTTCTTAAGTGTAAAATAGATATAAGTAGGTATTTATTTATTAGTAGCCAATAATAGATTTTTCTTTATTGTTTAAAATAATAATAATAATAACAATAACAATAATTTTCTAAATTTTCCTAATTGTAGAAAGTAGTTTATTTATATTTCTTTTTGTAAAAAAAAAAAGAAAATTAATCATATCTTTATGAAAAAAGTTATTTGAAGCATGCTCTTTGGACCTATTAATCATTATTTTTTTTTTTTGAAAAAATGGTTTGATAATAATTAAAAAACGGTTGACATTAGAAAAACGTTCCAAGAGTGCTCTACTTTTTTGGCTAATATATGGTACGCATTTTGATTTCACTTTTGATATCTCAAAAGAGCAATTTCCATGCATAAACAGAGAATTTATTAGTTATCTTGATTTTTAAAAAAAATCTATTAACGTCTAAAAGTTAGGCTATTGTTATTCTAACTTTCAAGAAGTGGGGCTTTAACTAATGCCTAAAAATACAAGGGCCTTAAGCCATTGTTTAAATTGCCCAGGCGTTGATTAGTAAGTTAACCTTATTTGTACATGGACAGTATTTTGGATCTTAAATTTAATAGTTTAGTGAAAATTTTGGTGCTTGTCTAGGAATATAGTGGCACAAGCATGGTCGGAGAGGTCTAAGATTATTAAATTGCCGATTTGGTTTTTTCTAAGTTACGTCCTAGATTAATTTAAAGTAACATGCGGATATGAATAATCACATTATGGAGTAATTTCAAATGACGCTGTTTAGAGATGTGTAGAATTTATTACCATTTTCTGACCATATTGGATAATAAGGACCCTTCAAATATGGGAAAAATTGCATTCAAACGACACTATATATGCCACATTGCTGACAAAGGCCACTCCCAATATAAAATTGTCGTTTCTAAATACCCAACCAAACGTAGTAAATTCATCAATTGAAAATTTTATTTAAGGCCAACTATGAAGTAGTCCCAAAAACACGACGACTCCACACTACCCAAACTAACTGACTAGAATGATTCAATTTTAATATAAGATATAAAATTACAAATCAATGAATAAAACCACGGTACACAATAGAGCCAATTTCTACGACTAAGGCTGCTTGTTTTGAACGAAGTTTCGTACCCAACCTGTTACTCTCCAGAGAAAGCAATTTGTGTCAACTAGTCGTGTTCATGTCAGATTAAAGTATAAAAAAAAAAATACTTCAACACTAACATGAGTAGTGACACTATTGACACGACTCGCTCTAATTCAGATTGACAAGATAATGACTTGCCTTAGGCTATGATCTATATACACATGATCCTCAACCAACCTGTAATTTGAAATTAACCTACAATTTGAAATCAACATGTTGTAACTTTAAATCTACAATCATGCATCAAAATTACATAAAAGTAAGATTAATCACATATTTTTAAAATTAAATCAGTTTTGTACTATAAACACGTCAAATTTAGTATCAATTTAATGATCTATATATCAAAGGCAAATATTTTTAAAAAGTAACGAAAAATAACTAATAAGATACATGTCAATTTAGCGTCAAGTGGATTGACACAAACACCGTCCTGAATAATTTGGTGTCAATTTGTTAGCAATCATCGACTAATTTCTCTTTTGAAATTGTTGGTATAACATAGCAACGTACCGTTTTTAAAGGTACTTGCTTAAGTGTATTTTTGGAGGACATGACAAGTAAATTAAAGGAAAATTTGATATAATCCCAGTGACAACGTCTACAATGAAATATTCCCTGGTGAATATGCCATAGAAACGAAAATATGTCCGACCCAAGACATTAGCCATGCAAGGGGCTATCAACTATTATGGTTGGATAGGAAAAAGGTCATGGAAATGGTGTGAATTTGTCATTCATTGTAGACAAATTTATGCCGAAAGTTACACATATAGACTATAAGCTGGATTACATAGCAATCAAATTCCTGAAAGTTGGATAACCTAAAAATAGCTCCTGCTTCCATATTATACAAAAAGGATGCAGAATTTATATTTATATCTATATCGATGCATATATAAAATGAGCAACTTTATTTTCTTTTTTACTTCAATGTTGCCACTTGTCACTACTTTATCATTTTTCCACTTTTTTTTTTCTTTTCATTATGCTTTACTTAGAAAGCTATTTTTTAATATTTTTCTTTGAAAAACCTTTTCCTGTATATCTTTTTTTTCTGATTATCTTTTTCTTTTTTCACATCTTATTTTTATACATAAAAGTATGAATGTATAAATCAATGCATTGTTGACATGTGTTGTCTCTTTTTTATTTTTTGCATAAAAGGAGCCACTTTCTTTTCTTTCTTCTTTTCCTCTCTTTTCTTTTTGCTTTTTTAAAAAAGTTTGCCCCAATATTGTTGTTTCAAAATCTTTTTTCTTTACATCTTTTTTTCCTTTACATCTTATCTTATTATCATATATAAAAGTATGAATATGTAAATCAACATATGGTTGTCTCATTTTTTTCCTTCTCTGTACAGAAGAAGCAACTTTATTTACTTTCTTAGTTTTTATATTGCCATATGTTACTACTTTCTCATCTGTTTCTCCTTTCATTTCTCTTCTTTTTGCTTCAATAAAAAGTTTTTTCTTCAATACTTTTCTTTCAAAAATATTTTTATTTACATCTCTTTTTTTTTCCCTTTTTGCTGATTTTCTTTTCTTTTTTTTACATCTTACTAGATATTTATACATATAAATATATGTATATATATATATATATATATAAACAACTCTCTTTTGATACATGCTCCAATACTTGACAGGTGTCAATCTCTCCTTTTTTTTCTTTTTCTTCCACACTTTTTCCTCTTTATATTTTTTTAACTTTTATCTTTCCCTCTTTAATTTTTTCTTCTGTTTTTAGAGGGACTCTACAATCCGATTACTGCAGATTTACAATATGCTTTTTCAAAAATATCTTTTTTTATTGTTTTGTCCACTCTATTAAACAAGTTTCTCATCATTTTATCTTAGCAAATGTAATAGTGTTAACGACGTATTAACAACCACATACGACCTCTATTACTAAAAAAATCAAAAAATAATAAAATGGTTTTCAAATATATATATATATTCTATACCATGCAAAAGTTTTAAAGACCATTTTTTTTTTAGTAATAGAGGTCGTATGCAGTTGACACATGGCGTCTTCTTTTTTCTTTCTCTTCTCTTCACTTTTAAAACATTTTGCATCCAACCCTCGTAGATATTTTTTAATATGTATCCCATATATAATTTATTATATGATATTCTCCACTAAAAACATATTTTTCTGTTAAATGTACCATACTTAACTCTCTCTCTTTTTTTTTAATTAAACTCAACTATTAGGAGAATAATAATTAAATGAAGCTAAATTCTTAAAGAAATTCTAAATTTCATATCTAAAAAATTGTAAATAATGCACACACAAAGCGTGTGCTTCTAACTAGTAATGCATTAAATGGAGAAAAAATCACGTATCTTTAACAAATACCTAACAAAAACATATCTTTTTTTTTTTTAATTTGGCACACTAATGATTCTTTATTTTATATATTAGGCTCATTTAAATAATTCTAAATTTGTAGGTGTTAACTACATATTTAAATGGTAATATAGTGGCATTTTGGTAATTAATTAAAACAAGAAAAAGATTAGAAAAAAACTAAAATAATTACCAGAATTTTTAAATATTCTAAGACAAGATAAATTCTGCATGATAATAAATTAATGCATGAAGTCATTTTTAATTAGCATTCTAATTATTCTAAATAAACATAATTATTCCGATTTAATAAAATTGCTTGTTACATAATCGCAATTGGAAGAGTGAGAAGAAAGTTTGACATAGTTTTGGTATAGTCTTGAACAAAGTGAATATTGATTGGGAAAACTCGACCTATTTAAAGGAAGCTTTACAAATACGTTATTTGTTTGGACTATGGAAAAAACTCTTTAAAAAATACCACAAGTTATTTGTTTCTTTGATAATTTTACTATTATATTGACTCTTGTAAGTGATATATAGTGTAAAAAAAATTTTGTAAGTAGAAAAAGTCGATCATCTATTCAATAATAACATAACAGTGGGTATTAATATCTACTATTTAAGGACAAAAAAGGAACCACGGGGCTCCCCTTTGTTAAATTTAATTGGTTATCCTCCAACAGTAAATCAGGTTCGTGTAGTCATTAGCTTTGAAAAATGATGGGCTGCCCATATTCATTTTAATGACCCAAAAGTATGGGCTGGTGGGCTACCCATGTTCATTTTAATGACACAAAGTATGGGTTGGTAGGCGGCCCATATTATTCTTTTAATGTGACCTGTGTGCGCGGAAGTTTTTTCAACCCCCAACCCCCACCTCCTCCTATGGGTTGGTAGGCGGCCCATATTCATTTCATTTTAAGGTGAGTGTTGCACATACCAAGATGTTTTCAACCCCCCAACCCATATTCATTTTATTTTAAGGTGACTGTTGCGCATACCAAGATGTTTTCAACCCCCAATCCATATTCATTTCATTTTAAGGTGACTATTGCGCATACCAAGATGTTTTCAACCCCCCAATCCCCACCCCCTATGGGTGTAGGCGCCAATATTCATTTCATTTTAAGGTGACTGTTGCGCATACCAAGATGTTTTCAACCCCCCAACCCATATTCATTTCATTTTAAGGTGACTGTTGCGTATACCAAGATGTTTTCAACCCCCAACCCCCACCCACCAACAAAACAAAACAAAAAAAGCCTGCCCAAGGAATTGCGTTCCCTGGTTTGCGACGGAACGTACACATGCAATGCCCATAGGACCTTAAGAAAAACGAGAGATGCATTAAAAAAAAAAAAAGAAAACGGAGAGATCCGTAGATGAAAAGGTGCCGACATCACTTAAAAAAGGAAAAAAAAAAAGGGAAAAGATGCCGACATGGCACACATAATGTGGGGTGATAGTATAACAGTGGTCAATGTACTTGGTAGAAAGCCTTCATGGTTAAGGCTTTGGTCGAAGTGACTAATTTTACATGATCGGATGGGAGACTAACATGTGAAAGGGCAATACAAAGGATGTGTAATATGTACCCAAAAACATGTATTTTTACTGTGTAATTTGGTTATGTTTAACGACACAATCGATCCGATTTATTTTACTACATAGGTAATGCAAGCAAATGAATAGGCATTACTTATGAATTAAGATTAGAGTTATAAATGTTAGATGTACAATTAAATCGAATTACGTTAAACTATATTAAAAAATTCATAAAAAATGATTGGTTCCTCAAATCATCATTATTAGATTCTCGCATACTCACAAACAATGTTAGTTATTAGATAATAATCTGGCATGTAAATCATAAGCGAATAATTAAAGTGAATACTAGATGGAAATACCACGTAAGAGATTTATAGTGATTCACTTGTAATTGAGCTACGTCTACTACTAAAGATGATTTCACTATCTGTAGATCATGGTACAAATTGAAATACTTCTTTTGAATAGCTCTTAAGAAACTTGAAATGAAAGTAGAGTAAGTAAGAGGAATAATGGCCTGAATTTCAGTATGCGTGAGAATTTTAAGAGAATCGCATGTGTGAGTGAGAATTCGGATGCACGACCCTGGCAACCTGTATTTATAGATGTCCTTTTTAAGGTAGAGGCTTCAGTTAATGAAGAGTGGCTCTTAGTAGTGCCTGATGAAGTGGGACACATGCGGCATGCTAATTGGGCCTAAGTTTTGGACCATCTTTCCCCTGATTTGCTACATGTCTTTCCCTATCACTTTCAACTCTAGACCTAACTTAACGAATCCAAACAAGCAAAGAGATAATTTTCTATATAGTACAACCATCTAAATTGAGCTTGTTTTACACAAGACAAACGTCGAACCAAGTAGAACCAGTCAACTGGTATCGAGCATATCGAACCCTTTTTCACACTGATTAGTGTGATGATCAGCACACCAGATAGGCTCGATTGTTTTGATTCTATTCGCTTATTGGACTGTACTTATTATGCCTTTGCTTTTTAATTTGGGCTTATCCAAATCATACGCCAACGAGGGTCATAAGCAATGATGAGGAAAATAAAACAAAACTATTATGCAACTTAAATATAGATATCAAAGGGAATGGCAACAACAAGAAATAGTAAGCAATAATTGTGATATCAACAAAATGGCAGTTGTGATGATGATGATGATAAAAAAAACTAGTAATAATGATAACGATAAATAATACAAAATGAGCTACCGAATAAGTGATTAGATGATTTTAATAATGGTAGTAATGGTATAGAACTGATAAGAAGAGAAATAATTAAACTGCTACAGTGTGATAATCAAATAGATGGATGGACCAGTGTAAATAATCAAGAAAAAACATGAGCTAATTGAATAATATGTTGAGGAACAAAATGTTGAATGAAAATATTACTACTAAAGAACAAAATTACAATGGTAGGATAAAAAAAAGAGACTAAAATAAATAAATAAATAATGAATTAGGAGCAGACTTGCTACCTGTGCTAGACATCACAAAAAAATAATGAGAATAATTTCAACAGATAGACAGGGAAAATACAACTCTCACGACTCTGGAACTATATTAACAACTAAAGATGGACTACCTTCTCTTGCTTGGTCTAATTCTATTTCTTCATTGTAATTACTTACCGTTTGGTCCCCTTTTTTGTTATTTGTGTCGGACTTCCATGGTTACACTTTTCTTTATGTCCCTCTTTTACTTCCTTTTCATCGTCTAATCTCTCTGCCTTTTTTCCTCTCCCTTTTATCCACTCATTATCTGCCCGCATGTGCCCATGAGGTTGAACTTCCTTTCCCATTGTGCCTTAAATCAACTACTACGTATCATGGATGCAAATTTCGATGAAATTTCAGAAATTTTGGTGAAAATTTTAAAAATTTCAAAATATCAAAATATCTTTCAACTATAATATTGATTTTGATAAAATATCAGAGAAATATTAGAAATATTGATTGAAATATCGATATTGGAAAACCTTTAGTGTATTTTTTACAAAATTTTGATCTATATCGTGAAAATTTTGATCAAATTTCAGTAACGTCGAAAATTACAAAATTTAATAATTTTTCCCTTTAAATAATCTATCAGTATTTTATACTTTTAATGAATAAATATTTCAATTAGTTTACAATCAATAAATTTGGGATCTAATCATATCAGCTCTTCCAATGAAGCTCATCATGCTTATTATACATATAATCAAGGCTTTGGAAAGTATGATGGTTATGAAATTTTTAATTATCCTCGTCTGACCATACCAGCACTATTTTAATCAAGCAATTGCGATAATTCACATTTTTTTATTTATAGAAATACAGTGAGAAGAAGTCAAGAAAGCTATATGTGGCATATTCATAACTATATTCATCACTGCTCAAATAATTTGTCATGGCACCAATACTGTTTGAATCAAGATGGAATCCCGCCTATGTTTGAGCCTCACAAAGCTTGCTTTGGTATTGACAAATCTATTATGTATAGAGTTTATTATGTAAATCGTTTTTGTTTATGTTTCGTTTAACGTTTATTGTATCTTAAAGTATTAAAGATAAATTTAATATAAAATTTACATAAGTTTTGTTGAAATTTCCACTAATATTAATGTTTTTCTCAAAATTTTTGTAAAATTAAAATACCTATATTTTTATCGATATCAATATTTTCATTACATAACGAGCACAATATGATGGTCTTTTTCTTTTGCGAACAATTGGGCTTGCCTCTTTGTGACCCATGGGCCACATAAGTTGGGTCTGAAGAATAGCATCCCTCACCCTTCATAAACGACCAGTCTGTCGTTTTATCATTTTGATCCATGTAATGTCATCTGTTAGGAACTTGTTATGTTACTGATTAGTAGAGGATAGTGGTTAGTTGATAGAAGGCTGTTCTTAGCAATTAGCGAGAAGGTTATTAGTAGTAGTAAAGAGTGTTGGCAGTAGGGGGAGGGCTTATGGGTTGATTTGGTGAGACTTTAGGGGAAACCTTGAGAATGTTGCGGCCTCTTGAATGCTACAATCTTTTTTTCATTTCTGTTTCAAGAATGAAATTACTTCTTTTTTCCATTATGTGTCATTTCTACCATTGAAATGGCTAGGTTCCTATCCAATGGTGGCCACACCGAACCTAAAGGAGATTATGGAATCGTTGAGGGCAAGAGTAGCTCAATTGATGGAGACCATGGAGGAGCGACGAAGGGAGAAACAGAGCCGGTGACCTTTCGCCAGAGGGGGGACGCAACCAACATCTAGAGTTTTGCTATTTGAATTCAAAAAAAAGACTTAAAACTTCACTATTTGCTATCTGAACATGAATCCGAGTGTTTAGTGTTTGGGACAAGGCGTTAGGTAGAGTAGTGCGAACCACAAATGGATTTGATGACGGAGGCACGCGACAACGCAAAATGGCTACAATCTAGCACTTTGATGCGCTAATCTTGGTGTGGATCTTGATGTAATTGGTGATGGGTCTCTAAATTCGGGCACGATTAGGCTTGCGTCATGGAGTTTTGATGCAATTTCGTCTGGTTCGCATGATTTGGACAAGATTAGAGCAGATTCCCACAAATTGGTGTTGGATTTCATGATTCCAACGTCGTTGGGTTTAGTTCCGGTGCTGTTAAGGCTGGGAGTCGCAATTCCGATGCGATTAAGGCTGATTCCAGTTGGATGGGGCTGTCCTTTGTGATCCAACGAGATTAGGGCTTCTTCCAGCGAGATTTGGATTAGGTCTTGGATTTTCGGCGTTAATGGGCCTGCGTTATGGAGTTTCAACATGAAATCTATCAAGAATGAGGTTGTGTTCCTTAATTCTGGCCAATTTGGACTCCATCTCACGATTCCGTCATGATTGGGGCTCATTCCGATGAGATTAGTGTTGGGTCACGAATTTCATGCGCAATTGAGGCTCGGTCAGCGTTCTTTAGTGCAAATTCCAAAACCCAATACTTTTGGGTTAGCTATCCTTGGGTTAATCACTCCAAGATTCATTACTGTATTTGACATTCCAATCTGAAACCATCATAGAATGTTAGGATTTCATTGATTTTCAACACAGTCAAAGCAAAGAATCATGGCTAAAGTTGCTTGAATTTAAAGAGACAAAGGGCACCATTAGCCATGGACATAGAAGTTGAAACAAGTTTGGCAAACCCAATGTGGTCAATCTGTCAAAGGTGTGACAGAAGCACGAAAATAGGAAGGGGATGGCAACATTTAGGGCCGGTTTGATAAAAGATTTGAATTAGTGATTTAATTTGAGTTAGTGTGATTTGAATTAAAATTTGAGTTAGTGATTTGAATTGTTATTCGAATTTACGTTTGAATGTTCATTTAAGTTTTAATTTAAGTATGAAATAAAATTAAATTATGTTTGAAAAGGTAGTGAAAATAGTTTTTGATTTATTAATAAATTTAATAAAATCTTAATGTTAATGATCTTAAAAAATATGCAATGTAGATCTTGATTTATTCATCTCTTCATTAGAAACACAGTGAAAAAGAACCATTTCGATTGGATATCAAATGAAAAAGTTATGATTTTTTTTTCTCAAATATAGGGGAGAGAATTTTAGTTTTTACTATAACAAATATATCCGAGTATCAAAAGTTTAAGGAGGGATGAGAATTCTGAAAACTTCTTGATACTCAAATGATTCAGATTTTGGGGGAAACAAACGCGTATCTGAAGGATTCTTGATACTCGAATCTAAATTTGAGTCCATTGAGTTCAAAGAATGCATGAAACAAACATACTCTTAGCTTCGATTACTTGACACCTTGAGGACAAGGTGTTTCTTTAAGGCGATTTTAGGCACCTGTTACGTTACTGATTAGTAGAGGATAGCGGTTAGTAGTTAGAGGGTTGTTCTTAGCAATTGGTGAGAAGATTATTAGTAGTATAAAAGCGTATTGGTAGTAGGGGAGGGCTTAATAGCTGATTTGGTGATTCTTCGGGGAATCCCTTGAGAGAGTTGCAGCCTCTCAAATGCTGCTATCTTTAGATTCATTGCTCTTTCGGTCAATAAATTTACCTCTTTCTTCTATTATGTGTCATCTCTGCAATTAAAATAGCTAGGTTCCTAGTACGTTCTTATACCTTTGTTGCTTGACCGAACAACAAGAACCTAATTATTAAAAGCGAATTATTTTTTTTATTATTTTTTTTAAAGAGGGTCGTTGAATTTTTCTTTTTCTATTTCTTTCAACGGGGTCACTATTCAACTAGTCGCTTAATTATTTTATTGGTTGTCCCCAGCTGTCAATTAGTTGATTGGTTAATCAGGTGTGGTTCCAGGACCGACACTGGTTGTGCTTAATCACTTCAGAGCCACATCCTATGATATCATTCCCGCTGGTAAATCCAAACATCCATCTCCTAGCCTGTTAGTGCCCTAAAATATTAGCCCCTGTATGAAAGACGAAAGTCCAGAGGCCTCTGTACATCATTCTAAAATTGTCCATTTATATGACTGTAAGAATACTGATATAGAGAAAATTCTTCACCTATCTTACATTATTATTGTACATTTTACTAACGACGTGTAATGCTCACTTAATGCTACATGCATAACTGTTATCTGCATAATTTTCATTTCCTTATTTGGAATTTTATGCATCTCATAGCAATAAAAACTCATTATTTATTATCATCTAGTGTACATGTGTACGAAAAGAAAGGGAGAATTCTTACTTATAAATGTCATTAATAGGCCATTCATTTAATTTTATTGATCTCCGTTATTATTCATATATATTATGCAACTTTTATTTTAAAATTCATAAATCATGCAAGTCGCAAGCCCTTCCCCTGATTCGTCCAACGTTTCGTTCCCTCTATTGCATGGGGAATACGTATTTTGCTTATTGCAGAAAGAAACATGCCTTTTCGGGAGCAATTAATACATTATACAATCAGTCCACTTTTTTTTTTTTTTTTTTTTCAATTCTCAGAGATACGCAACCGCCTCTTACGCGCTTTTACTATTAAAAGACCATACTACCCAATATTTATTTTCCCTTTACTTTGTGCCTAGTTTTTTAGTTTTTTTTTTTTTTTTTTTAAAGGAAGTCCTCCTTTCGTTAGGATAATTCAAGAAATTGGCATCATGGTCTCAAAAGATTTACTTGTTCTGAACCCACCACTTCGTCTATGGCCTCTGCTATAGATATTCCTTTTGTCTTTCTCTTTCGTTTTCTCATCTGGCTGTTATTTCGTTCTTTCTCTCCTTTGTTTATCTCTTGATTCTTCCATTGTATCTATATATGTAGGGCGTTTTCATGTATAATCAGTCATCACCTTTTTTTTTTTTTTTTTTAATGTTTCTTATTTCTTCTCCCTTTTTCCTCTTTTTTTTGCCCCCTATTTGTGCGTACCTTACTTCTGGAAAAAAAATGGCTCAAGGTCTTTTGAATACGGATAATTTCTTTCACGGCCTTTCGATCGACATTGTTGTCGATGGCAAAACCCGCTTTTTCTTCTCTGATAGCTCTCAAAAATACGTCTTTGGTTCTATACAAACGAGCCTTGTTACTGTTCCAATTGCATTTCGACGTCTTCCTTGAATTTTCTGACCTTTGTCCACAAGAAGGTGGTTTTTGTCAACTCGCAAAAGCTTGTTTCCATCATCGCAAACGTCTTCATGATGCAGGTATACATCGACCACTTTGACTAATACTCAGCTTTTCACTGATTTTAGGCCCATGGTCTTGAAGGATTTGATTTTACGATGGTCATCGAGAGATGACATTAGTTGCTTGGACGAGCTTCCCTTTGAAGATGACAAAAAGCTGATTATCGTGTCTTTACGACTGGGTGAGGTAATTTTAACATGTATTTTTGTTTGCTAAAGGTCGCTTTAAACCAACGATTTCTCATTTTATTCCTTATCTTCACAATATAGATGTCGTCCCACTTCCTTTGCACTGCCGGATCGGCAGGGCCTCCCCTACATTTGCTGACCGTTAGGCACATTTTCTTAGTTCGATAAGGGTTGCTAGAGACACTCTCCTAGTTTCGATGGCTATATCCAACGTCAAAGTCCACGCTTCTCGTTAATTTGGGAGCCCTGCTTTTGCCCCGTACCATGTTCTCACGAAGACCATTTGGTCAAACTCACTCGTATAGAATCAGTTTTCAGGGAAAATATGCAAGGTACCTTAAATAACATGTGTACGTTTTGAGTTTTTTTTTTTTAATTATTATTACTATTATTTTGATATCTCTTATTGTTCAATTTATGTCTAAAAAGAAAGTATACATATATTCTTGTAATTTTGATATCTCTTGATGTTAACAAAGATGCTATAAGACAGGTACACTTTTGTGTGACTAAACTGCCTTTCAATGTCTGTGTTATCTTGTTTTCCCTGTGTGCATATTTATTCTCATGTCGTTACTAAGGGTCAATCTGATGTTCTTACTCTTGCCCCTGTCATGACTCAAGCTCCCGTCTTGGACACTAATAAAGTATTATTTCGTTTTCTGCCTTTCTCTATATATTTACATACATATTTATGTGTGTGTATATGTTTGTATGTCACTCTCTCTCCTTTTTTTTTTTTTCCCCTCTCTTTTGGCGTTTTTACTAACCAATTAATTTCTTAAATATATATCTTCAATTAGGAAACTCTACTAAACATTCCTCAAAAGTTCTAGCGTATACCAATTGAAAGGTGAGGAAATGAGCAAAAATCATTGTGATGTGCTCCTACTGCTTCCTTACGTTTTGTTACCTTTTTATAGACGATATATGTATGTGTGTGTATATATTGTTATTATTGTCTTCATATTCTTTTCTGTAACACCCGTATTTTTAACGGGCATGATTTTGTAAAATTTAATGAATAAAATGTGACTATTTAAAATTACTAAGTTGTTTACGATCATTAAAAAAAAAAATACCACTTTAGTATTTTCTTACCAAGTCTTCCTAAGAAACATTCAAAATTTACCAACACTTCTACCAATCTTGTCTCCCTAAATTATTGCTCAATTATATAGCCTTCTTCTTATTTTGCTAAAGGTATCCGAAGGGGACATTGAATTATTTTCCCTCAATTCATAAAAGACATGGAGATATTTTCTCAACCACCTCTTTAATTATTTCCTTATCTTCTTCTATAATTCACTCCAATTGTCCCCTCAATTATGTTAGCATGATTTGCTAAAAATCTTCATGGGAGACAAGATGATATTTTCCTTAAAGACTCTTTTGTTTCTTCTTACAACTTTCCCCCGTAAACATCCCATTCCTCTTAAGCATTTTGATATCTTTTTATTTAACTATCACCACCTTCTTCTCTAGTTCTCATTCTCTCCCTTTCTCACTTCAAATTTCTAACTAAAGACATAGAGCACAAAGCTCTCTTTGTGGCCAAGACAATTATAATTCCCAACCATGATCGAGGCGGTTTTAGAGTTAATTCAAGCTTGATTGTTAACCCGAACTTTGGTGCTTTTCAAAGAAGTTTTGAGGTAGGTTTTCTTTAATCTAAACTTAGTTTTTAGTATGTATTTTCTCCATGTTTAATGCATAATTTTCGTGTTCAAAATTCATGCAAATTTCTAGTTAAGTTAACATGCATCCTTAAACATTTATGAACAAAAACTTGAGTCTTGAGTTACAACCCACAACCAACTTTTATTTTGGTTTGATGACAATGTTAGAAACATGTTAGGAATGTTTAAAACCGGTTTCCATAACTTTAAGATTGATGTTCTAATGTTTTGAGCTTAAAGAGCAAATTTAAGCATGTTTTCATCATTATTTACAAGAAAGGCTAGAGATATAATTTGATAATGATTTTGGTATAAAACTCATGAGAATATGTTTATTCTGATTATATAATGCATGTTGCATATTTTGGAATGGTTTTGAGATTTTAAACAAGGATAATATGCTTTAAGTTAAAGAAAAATTTGACATCCCATAAACTTTATAATACCTCTATGGGCAGTGGCTATTTCTTAAAATTCTGGAGTTAAATGAAAATGAATTTTGTAAATTGGTTTGCATATTTAAAAAGTAGACATCCTAAGCTTTCCAATGAGCTATCATGACCCTAAATCGGAGTTGTATTTTAATTTCTATGAATTTTTCAATTTTCGGATTAGAAACTAGTAAACCTGCCAGTGGTAATAAACCACCCGTCTATCTTAAGTAAACCACCTGTTAACCCGTGTGTTAATTGTAGATAGTGAACCCGCCTTTTTACAAAAGTATACCACCAAGTTGCCATGGTATACTAGCTGTTAACTTGAACCAAAAACCCAATTTTGCTCACCTTCTAGTCTCTTAATTTCTTACAACCTTTCCAATACTACCCTAAATGATTTATGAATTCTTATTAGAGACTAAAACATAAAAATTGCTTGTATGTATTTTATATTGCGTTTAAGATAAAAATTGTTTACTTGGTATTTAAAGAACAATTGCATAAAAATACTTTAATGGCACTAGTAGACGGGTTTACAAATAATTCACTTATGAATGTGATTATACGTTGTGCTTTAGTTTTAATTGTCCTTATGCATGCCTTAGGGTCAAGGATGTGTGGAGCTAACGTTGATTAATTCCGAGAATAAAAGTTTGTTGTTAAGCTTTGAAGGTAGGGATTCTATTACTCATCTTTTGTGAGGTTTTGGTAAATTAAATTTGATTGTTTTATATTGTAAAATATGTATATTGTATAGCGATAAATATAATGATTTGACATATGTTATAAATTGAGAAGCATGGTTAGGAAATTGACTCTATAAATATAAATTGAATACAAAGGAATAGTGAGATGTAAAAAGGGCGACGGTTACGTCCTTGGGCACGAATACCCTAAAAGGAAAAATAGGGGGAAGGTGATGACGCTTCCTTGGGTTGAAAGTCCCAGAACACACTGTACAGGAATCGATTTGGTGAGGACTCGGGGCTTGATGTCCCCTCACCGGAACACCCTTGAAATGTTTATAGGGTGATCAAGTACGCCCATTTGGGTTTCGATGAGTTGAGTGATACTCAATTTAACATGGATACCTAGGAACAATGATGATTGGTAATATTTGTATAAATGTGTAATTATGACACTTGGTAATGATTAACTACGGTATCCATAAGATGTGATCATAATAAACCTCATAATCTGGAATATGATGTAACCTACTAACCATGCAGTTTTTAATGTGGTAATGGATAAACCATAAGGTGAGTCATGATTTCCCTACTGGGCATGTCGATGCTCATCCCTATCATATCTTCATATCTCAGGTGGAACTCAGTGCAACATATTTGAAGAGGAATAAGCGAAAACAATCTTGCTGTTTTCGTGTTAGAAGACCCTGTTTAATTACAACTTATCTACAACATGTAAGAGTTGTATTATTTTTTTTTATGGCTGTGCTAAGTTATTTGGGAATTGTACTATGGTGATGATGACTGTAATTATATATATTTGGTGCTACACTAAAAACTGTGGTTTGTATTTAAAACGTTTATTTTTATTTTTCTTGTTGTTTAAAGACCCATGGGCATTGTTTAATTGATTTAAATAATTTTAAATTTTAATTTTTTTTTTATTTATTTAAAACTGTTAACCCCCACATAGGGGTGTTACATTCTCTTTCCTCACTATCCCTTTTTCCTCTCTCTTTTGTTATTCTTTATTATTATTGTTGTTGTTATTATTGTTATTGTTATTGTTATCATTATTATTATTATTTTTAGGCCATGGTGATTGTTGATCCTCCTTCAAGCGTCATGGCGTTTCCTCAAGAGTTGCTTCCCCACGGGAGGCTTCAAGGTCAAGGTCTGTTTGTTGCATGGAATTAGGACTAAGATTAAAATTATTTATCTTAATCTCATATTTAATGACGATGTCGGATTGAATAATTTATCCAATGACCTTAAAATAATCCTAAGTGTGAGATTAATAATCCTCAAAACATATGGGATTCCGAATCCTATGGATCAGCATTGTAATTATTTCTACAATCTCACAATCAATCTCACCCAAACACATGACTGAGATAGCTGCCAGTCACCCTCAGAAGTTGACGATGAAGGTCTTCGGAGAACGGCGGGTCGCTGGCGACAGTGAAGGCTCCTCGGGGAAGAGAAGCGGCCGTCCGGAGTAGGGGAGACGCGGAGGAGGTGTGCGGCAGGATGAGACGAGGAGAGAAAAGACCGTCTGGAGGATAGGTGACGTGGCGGGCTGGCGGCGGCGCAGTCCGTCTTAAAGAAGAAAGGCCCAAGCAGGAGAAGGCCTCGCGCGGCTGAACTGCGCGGCCGCGGTCTGAGATTCCCTTCTGTTTGTTGCTCTGTCTTCTGCAAATGGTTTATCAGATCTATCAGCATTGTAGCCCCTTACTTCTTTTCCACTTTCTTCTGCAGCACGTTCAGGATGTGTCGGCTTTACGGCCTTGGTTGCTGCTTCATCAGTGTTTTCAGGGTTGATTCGAATCTTCTTCTCCCTAAATGAAGGCCTTTTCTTTGCAGGCGGAGCATCAGCTTGCATTTCAAAGAAACCATCGTGGCGCCAGCTGCCCTTTTCGTCTTTAGCTCTATCATCTCTCCTCCATGTGTCATTAGTTGCTGTCTTGCTCTCTGTCCTTTCATTATGCTGATCCCTTGAATCTCTCCACCATCCACGTTCTTAAGTCCAAAAATATGAGGGCACAATGTATCAAACAGTGAAACATAATTGACTTGCCAACAGAAATATACATTTTAATTTGATAATTAGTTAAATAAAATGATTTGATAGTTGAGTGTATTTTTATTTACTTTTATTTTCATAATTAGTTAAATAAAATAATTTTTTATTATATTTAATTTAGTCTAATCTGATGTATGCTAAATACGCAATACGATTCAATATAATCTTGTCTAATCCAGTCCATTACAATCCAATTTAATCCTAACTCTATAATGTGCCAAACAGGCCTCAAGTAACACCATGATGATGACTAAAGTGCCCAATGAGAACGCTATTAGGCTTTAAGCATTTTTCAAGCATCAGGACTTAATCCCCTTAATACAACTTCCCCCGAGTTGAGTCCTACACTTGAGTATTGGTGTCACCTCTATCACACTAAAGACTTCGGTCTCCCTGTGCTTGACCAACTTCCTGATTGGTTTCGGTATGCTGTGGCTGCCAGTCGGACAAATTTTGCATTTGTTCAAGATTCCTCCCAAAAGCGTTCCCATTTCCCATCTAAGGGAGGAGGTGTTTTTAACTTTGGGCTGTGATTGATAGGCTTCATGTAAAACTCACAAATTCTTCGAGAAATGATCGGGTCAAGCTGCGAATCTCCTAAATTAGTCCAAAAGCGGGAGGAACTTATCAGGGCTGAGGCAGAGTTGAAGGTGGCGACAACCGGTGTGGAGAAACTTCAAGCTTCTCATGAGTTAGCCACAGGAAAAATTCCGGCCTTCGAGTCAACACTAAGCATTGCCTCATGATCGAAATATAGTCTTAGAATAGACAAACACATAATCACTATATTCATAAGCTATAACAAAAGAAGACCTATAGTCCAGATATCGCCAGAGGAAGAACAATGCTTAGGAAAGATTTTTTTAGTGGTGTATATCTGTCATACTAAGGTTATGTTTTTCTTTTTCATTTTGATCCCAACTATGCGTTTGGACTAAAAACTGTGTCCATATTCTGCGTTAGGGATCATGATAGATTCATGATCACGTGTTCTAAGTTGTAATGATTATGTACTGGTTATGAAGCCTAATATATGTATGCTCGTGTAGTTATAAGAGCTTGTCACATCCTGATGTGTAAACATTATTACTACATATGCTTTCTATATAAATATATCAATAGTTATTTTAAGCTCATTTTGTTGCAAACGAAATTTATAAAGCTCTTACCCAAATAAGAAGTGTTTCAAACTATAAACACAAAGAATCTTCAATTAAGGTTTAAGCTGGGAGCTTCTCATAAAATTTATAATGGATAACTTTCTCAAAAAAGAAGAGAGAAACATGTTCATTATATGGATGGAGATACATGAGTACCATATAAATGGCTGAACAATTTGCAGCTTCAAAGACCAAATTATGTTTTGGGTTATAAACTTAGAGGTGAAGCAAAGAAGTCCATGTCGTGGATTTTTTTTTTTTTTAAAATAAATGAGTAAAGTTACAAGTTATGGGATGGTTGCAATATCTACTATAAGAGATTCTTGCAAAATACCAAGTATGAGAAGCACGACCTGCTGAACAGTTGTCGTTTATGATGAGTATATTCCCATGACTTGCTAAACAATTGTCGTTTATAATGAGTATATATATGATGTTAAATTCATGTCACACTTCGATTTAAAACCACTGTTGCATAGGTGAGAGTTAAAACATATTTGTATATATCTCCAAAGAAATTACACAGAGTGCTTTGTTGTTGTTGTTCCTGTTTTTTTTAACTACTCAGTTATTTTGGCTAAGTTCCCATATTTCTAAGGAACTATCAAATTGTTATTTAAGGGTAATACCTCTTAACATATTTAATATTGGTGGGAGGAGATAACTTGTCTTCGCCAGGTTTTCTCAATTGGCAGAAGCCATTTAGGCTAATTTCTTCCATCAAGTATGGTAATTTCTTCCCGTCCTGGGGTAAATTTGCTGGCATGAAGCCCCTCATTACGTGATCTGCAGCCTTTAAGACCAAATTACCAACCTTAAAACATTTTGGGCTAAACTAATTTGTCGTAAGCTTTAGATGTCCGCCTTTGATATGGCTATAAAATTTCTTTTGCCTGAGCTTGTCTTTCTTTGAGTCTCTCTAGATCTATATATCTGGAGTGCTCGGGCTTCATACCTAGTCTAGCGGATGGCACAGCTATCTCTGCAGGCAATGCCTCTACTGCCAACGGTACATATTCGTTCCACGTCCCTATGTTCTCATGCACCGTCCGGCTAAGGATTCTTACTAATATAATTTATTGAAACCTTCTACCTTAACGTTGCCTTGAGGTTAATACCTAGTGGAATTGACAGGGATTACCTGATAATCTTCCAAAAGATTTTGTAGACTCTATCATGTAAAAGGTGTCCCATTATCTGACAAAGTTCCCTTGGGACCTCCAAATTGGCAAATTATATGCTCAAGTATAAATGTTGTTATTAATTCTGATTTTGACTTCTTTAGTGGTATGACTTTAGCCCATTTAGGGAAATGTTCAGTTGCCGAAAAGTATCCATACTTGTCCTTGTGAAGGTAGCAAAATGGGACTGATAAAATCTAAGGACCATGTATGAAAAGAGTATGGAATAGAGATGGAATGCATGAGCACATCCAGTGCACGTATCCTGATACCAAAAATCTGGCGATCTCGACATCGATTGGGGAAATTCATGGCGTCTTTTTCCATAGTAGGCCAATAATAACCTATCCTTAGCAGTTTCTCATATAGCTTCCAACAACCTTGGTATTCCCCAGAGTCTCCTTGGTGAATTTCCGACATTACCTCTTTAGCCTTCAAAGCTCCTAAACATTTTAGAAGAGATCCTCTGTAAGCTATTCGATAAAGTTGACCATTTTTTATGCAATATTTGTTGGCATATCCTCTGAAATGTCTAACATCGCTGACCCCTAAAGGTATTATTCCTTCACTAAGGTATTCCTTATAAGGAGTTTGCCAATCACCTCCGTTTACATGAAAGATGTCTTCTTTAACATTAAACTTGGACTGGCACTCTGGACAATGCTTTATAAGTTTATTAATATCCTTTACTATTCTTGGCCAATAAAACCTTGCACTTTGTATACGCCTGGTTGACAAGGGCCCTTCCATTCCGCACGCCTCCGTTTTATTTAGGCAACGAGCAATTGCCCCCGTTGGCATGCAGCAATAAAGGATTTATCAATTATGAAATAGTTGTGTACTTGCTTATAATGCCTGGTGGTGGGATTGCGTAGCTTTTCCGTAAGCTTCTTTTGCCAAGGATCTAATATTTCTTTTGTTTTGCTAGCAAATGGCAGTGTTTTATTGGTGATGGTGATTGTCCAACTGTTTGCCTATTTCATTTCGATTCGTGATGCCATCGTTGCTGAGACAACCGCATATTTATGTTTGGGTTCGGTGGGTATGAACGAGTTTGTAGCTCTCAAAACTTAGTTAATAAACGTTGTAACAGTGTTTGATATTTCACTAAGTCAAGTTTCCCGATTGCAAATTCACCGGTGATTTGTCAAATCACAAGACGCGAGTCATCCTAGATTATCACTTTTTTAGCTCCATGTCTTTGCATCGTGATGATATCAGTTGTTAGCTCTTCATATTCTACTTCGTTGTTTGAACAACTGAGCGATAATTTACATGCTATAGCCATATTATTTCCTTGAGGGTCTGTGATTACCATTCCTGCTTCTTCAATGGTAGAGGTAGAGGAGCCATTGAAGGTGATGACCCGTTCCACTGCTTTTACATTTTTGCTTTCACATGTTTTAACTACCAGGGTCTCCATGGGCAACTCTTGTTTAATATTATTAGGGGAATCTTGTGGGAATTGAGCTAATATGTTGGCCAAAGCTTTTCAACCGTGATATCAAATTCATTCAATAGTAACATCCAATGGGTAAGCCTAATACTCGGCAGTGGTTTGCTGATCATTAACCTGATGGGATCATTTTGAGTAATCAAAACAACTTTATGCCCCAGCAAATAATGTCTTAGCCGTTGTGCTGCATATACAGGCTCAAACAGTGCTTTTCTAAGACGCTGTGATTGAATGTAGCTCCTTTAACGAGCCTTCTGAGATATTACATGGGCCTCTCCTTACCATCATGTTCTTGTGCCATAACTGTTCTGCTTGCTTGTTCAATGGTAGTCAAGTATAATAAAAGTGGTTTACCTGGAGTGGGAGGTGCCATTACTTACGGCGATATTAATGTTTGTTTAATTTGCTCAAGTGCTTGTTGTTGTTGAATTTCCCATTCAAATGGGAACTTACGTTGTAATGAAGATTTTAAGGGATTCACTACCTCTGCAAGGTTGGGGATAAATTGTTGCAGATACGATACTTTTTCATGAAGCTTTTCAGCTGTTTTTGATTGCTTGGTGGCTCCATCTTTAGTTTTGTGTCTGCTTTGTCTTTTTCTATGCTTATCCCATCTTTGTGTACTACAAAGCCGAGGAATTTTCCAGAACTAACTCCAAATGCGCACTTGAGTAGATTCATTTTGAGTTGACACTACTACAAGATAGTAAATAGCATGCACTTTAAAGATGGCATTTGAAAAAAAAAAAACGCCATCTTTGGTGATTTGGGGATATTTCATGGCGGTTGGGAAAATGACTGCTGTGTAAAACAAAAAAAAAAAAGAGGTTTAATGGCGCTTTTTAATCAACTGTCATCTAAAGTGCAGCTTGGCGCCAAAAAATAAGTTTAATGGTGCTTTTTAATCAACCGCCATGTAAAGTAGAGCTTGGCGCCAAAAAAAATAGGCTTAATGGCGCTTTTTAATTGACCGCCATGTAAAGTCGGAAAAGCTTTAAATGCGGTTGCTAATTGACCGCCATATAAAGCCACCACAAAATTAATTATATATTTGATTTTTATTTTAGTTTGAGTTTGATTAGGACTTTTAGCTGAAGCTTATTTGGATTAGAATTGCTAGCCTAATAAGTGTGTCTATATATATGACTACTCACTTTTAAGAATTATTATGATTAAAAATTTGGAGCTATTTTAGAATTTATTTTATCAATGTAATTCTTTTTCCGCTAACCCATAAATGTCTTATTGTTTATTGACTCTTATTTTATTTTATTTATGTAGATAACATGAAAGGCTCAAGTTGTGCATTATATACATCAAGTTTACCTATTGCAAGTCTTAGGCAATTTTTCAATTGCAAAAAGTGTTTGGTAACTTATTGTTTATTGATTCTTATTTCATTATTATTTTTGTAGATAACCGCGTGAAAGGGAGCTGTGCTTGTATACTTCAAGTCTACATATTGTAAGTCTTAAGCAATTTTTCCATTGAAAAAAAGTATTTGGTAATGTTTGAACAATGTTAATAGAATTACATTTTTTACTTGTAAAATAATTTGATGTACTTTTGACATATGAGGTTTATTATTATTATTGTAAGAGAATATTACTTCTAACAATTTATCTAGACTTTGGAATTTTAGAATTTGCATTGTTTTTGTATCATGAGTTTTAAGTTTTTTCAATAGAGTTTTAAGTTATTATTGATAAGATTATTTTGGGTGTTCAAGTGATTATCAACAAATTCGAGCACCATTTAAAAAAATAAATTTGAGTATTCTTTTTTTTTTTTTCCTATCTTTTAATTTAGTTGACTCTCTCTCTGCCTATCTCTCTCTTTTTTTTTGCAGGATTTTATAATGGATAAAAGTTGGATGTCGGCCATTTGAATGTCTAATGAATACAAGTTAGGGGTTGAACAGTTTTTAAAGTTTGGTTTGGATCATGCAGATGGTGATAATTGCATAAGATGCCCATGTTTACAATGCGGAAATTTAAAGAGGATGACTATAGATGCTGTGAGGAGGCACTTGTTTTTTAATGGGATAGACCAAAGTTACCAAAAATGGGTATGTCATGGTGAAGAATTAAAAAGTAATGTGAATACTCTAAGAGAAAGATCATATTTAGAATGTTCGAGAAATTACGATGATCACCCTGTGGAAATGGTACAACAAGCTAAAGAACACTTTGTTAATAATCCTCAAAAGTTTAAGGAATTATTAATAGATGCCGAGAAACCACTCTATGAAAGTTGTAAACAGTTTACTAAGTTATCTGCGTTGGTTCGATTATATAATTTAAAAGCAAGTAGTGGTTGGAGTAACACAAGTTTCTCATAATTACTTAGTTTGTTAAAAGATATGTTGCCAGAAGGTAATGAAATGGTTTCCTCTGAATATGAAGCAAAGAAGAGATTAAGTGCATTAGGAATGGATTATCAAAAGATACACGCTTGTCCAAATGATTGTATACTATACAGGAATGAATACGAAAATGAATCAATTTGCCCAGTTTGTAAGGAATCAAGATGGAAAAAGAAGAAAAATTCAAAGGATGAGTACCTTGAAGGAATTCCAACAAAGGTATTATATTACATTCCACCAATTTCACGCTTTAAGAGATTGTTCCGTAATCAAGAACATGCTAAAAATTTAGTATGGCATGCAAATGGGAGGGTGGTTGATGGTCATCTTCGACACCCTGCTGATTCACCATCGTGGAAGTTAGTTGATCATAAGTTTTCAGATTTTGGAAAGGATCCAAGAAACCTACGATTAGGTCTTTCTACAGATGGTATTAATCCACACAGTTCTCTTAGTAGTCGATACAGTTGTTGGCCAGTAATGCTTGTGATTTACAATCTTCCCCCTTCATTGTGCATGAAAATAAAGTTTATGATGCTAACACTACTAATATCTGGACCTAAGCAACCTGGTAATGATATTGATGTGTATCTTGCACCATTGATAGAAGATTTACAAAAACTCTGGAAAGGGGAAGAACATACTTATGATGCTTACAAGAATGAGTATTTTACCTTGAGAGGAGTTTTGTTATGGACAATCAGTGACTTTCCTGCATACGGGAACTTGTCAGGTTGTTCCGTGAAAGGATATTTTGCATGTCCCTATTGTGGGGAGAAGACATGTTCACACCGACTGAAAATGGGAAAAAAATAGTTTATTTGGGATATAGACGCTTTTTAGGCAAGGATCATCGTTATAGGAAAGTATAAGCAAACATTTTATGGCGGACAAGAATTTGAAAAAGCACCACGTCCGATGATAGAGTCGAAGTATTAAATAAAGTTAATAAATTGGTTTTCAAATTTGGTAAACGCTAGAAGTTTGGATCTCAGTCAAAAGAAAAGAGCAAGTTTAAATCTCAATCAGAGGGAGAAGCTTCATCTAAAATTTGTTGGAAAAAGAAATCAATATTTTTCCAGCTTGAATATTGGAAGTCACTTTTGGTACGCCACAATCTTGATGTAATGCATATTGAAAAAAATGTTTGTGATAGTATTGTAGGCACGCTGCTTGATATCCCTAGAAAAACTAAGGATGGACTTGCAGCTCGATTAGACCTAAAAGAGATGGGATTAAGGACTAATTTAGCCCCAATAATTGGTGAAACTCGTACTTACATACCTCCTGCATGCCATACTCTATCCAAGACAGAAAAGGCAAAGATATGTAAAGCATTAGCAGATATCAAGGTCCCAGAAGGATACTCATCAAATATTCAAAATCTTGTATCTATGGAGGATTTAAAATTAGTAGGACCGAAGTCTCATGATTGTCATGCCCTGATGCAACAATTCCTACCCGATTGCAATCCGATCGATTGATTCTGAAAAAGTTAGATATACCATAACCAAAATATGCTTTTTCTTTAATGCTTTATGTGACAAAGTTGTGGATGCCTCTAAATTGGAACAGTTGCAATGTGAGATTGTTGAAACTTTATGTTTACTTGAGAAAATTTTTCCACCATCATTCTTTGACGTCATGATTCATTTGATTGTGCATCTTGTACATGAAGTTAAAATGTGCGGACCAATTTATTTGCGTTGGATGTACCCTTCTGAATGATACATGAAAATTTTAAAGGGTTATGTCCGAAATCGTAATCGACCTGAAGGTAGCATTGTTGAGAGTTATATTACAGAAGAGGCTATAGAGTTTTGTTCAGAATACTTGTCAGGAACTTAAGCAATTGGAATCCCAAAGTCTCGACATGATCCCGATGAAGGAGGAAAGGCTTTACTTGGACAAGGAGATATTATTAAAGTAGATCGAGCTGAATGGAGTCAAGGCCATAATGTTGTTTTGCAAAATACAAGCGAAATCATTCCTTACATAGAGTAAGTTCTTTTTTTATATTAACATAACTATGATTGAATAATTTCATGAAAGCCTTTAACATGAGTTTATGACCATCTTTTCTTTTTAGGGAACATATGACATGGCTGCAAGATAAAAATCCTACAAAACGTCAAAAGTGGGTACATGATGAGCATCATCGTACCTTCATTTACTGGTTATGTGATAAAATTGAAAATCAATTATCTCAAAATCAACATAAGGTATCAAATTCATTGAAGTGGATAGCACACACACCTAGTATGAATGTTATTAAACACAAAGCATATGTCATAAATGGGTGTCGTTTTAACACAAAAGCACTAGATGATGTACGCTCTATGCAAAATAGCGGCGTCAGTATAGTTGCAAAAACAACTCAATTCTCAAGCGCGAAGGACCAAAACCCTGTATATGGTGATGTGTCATATTATGGAGTAATCCAAGAAATATGGGAACTTGATTACCATACTTTTTATATCGCAGTGTTCAAATGTGATTGGGTCAAAAATAACCAAGGTGTAAAGATAGATAAAGATGGAATTACCTTGGTCGATTTAAGCAGAAAAGGTTACAAATCCAACTCTTTCATTTTGGGTTCTCAAGCAAAGCCAGTTTTCTATATTCAAGATCTGAAAGATGTAAGATGGTCAATTGTTATCCCTTTACCACAACAAGTCTTTAATCAAACATCTAAAGATGATGATGAATATGACAATATAATAGATCATCATCGTCTCAGTGTGGGTTTGTCTTCTATAGAAGAAATCGATGACAAAGATGCTTCCATAGATTCTTATTTGCGTGATGATTGTGAAGGAACTTGGATAAACCATACAGAGCCAACAATACCTATTTAGGAAACCTTTTTAGCTAGGAAACTTTTTTATGATTTTAGTTTTAGAATATTCAAACATCTTAATTTTATTCTATCTATATTAAAGCTTGTACCATATTTTCATTTTAGTTTTATAAACTTGTGTTAAGGAAAAGAAATTTTTTTTTGTTATTTCAAAAAAATGAATTTTTTTTCCTTATTTTACCACTTCAAAAAGGCCTTTAGTTGTATCTGTATTTGTTTCTTTTTTTTTTTAGTTTTTTGAAATATACGTTCTAAAAAAATTAAATATACTTTCTTAAAAAAATTGAAATAAGCTTTAAAGCATATCTATAATGTATGAAAAACCTGTATTAAATACGTTTTTATTTGAAAAGTTCTCCTTCAGAACTTTCTGGCAATAAAAACTCATGGGCAGAGCAAAAGAAAAAAAAAAAAGAAAAGCGCAGGATTATGTTAATAAAAAACAAAACTGCTGGAAGTTTTCACGATCTCCTCAAACCCTAAAGCCCATCTATCTCCTCCTTTTCATCCCCTCAAGAAAAGAAGTGAAATTTTGGGGGAAATAAAAAGAAACCTGGAACTGGGCTGAGAGCGAGTGGAAGAGGAAGGCGACGGGGTTTGAGGGAAGTCGTCTTATTGGAGTTGATTCATTGAATCTGGTAAAAGTGTTGGTGGAGTTTTATTGCAAGCAATCTAGTGGCGTCTTCTTAAAAAAGGTGGACTTTTTTTTTTTTGCAATTAGCATAATTATTCAAGGAAAAGTTTAGATGTACTTTGTTGGTGAATGTTGAAAATGGTTTTGGTGTGATTTAGTGACGTGTGGGATAGCATTAATTTTTTGATTGCTTTATGGATTTCTTTAGTTAAAGGCTTCAATATATTTTCTTTTTCTGATTTATTGAGGGGATGGGATTTAGTTAACGTGCATTTGTGATTAAAACAACTACAATATTATAATCGCGTTTAACTTGCATCATTGATTACCCTGTTGTTGTTTGAGAGTGTCCAAGTGCTATATATATGCTTTTGTTTGTCCAATGTTTTGCTTTTTTATGTTGCGTCTTTTTTTCCTTGTCCTGTGTTTGACAATCACATCAAACTCTTTTCTTTGCATGACCCTCGTACATGATAAGGAAAAAATATATATTGGCATCCTGCTTTTACTCTGTCTCTCTTTTCCAAAACAACGTTCCCCTTTGTTATCATTAAAATTTTTTTCTTATTCAAAAAAAGGGCACAGCCAAAATTAATCCAAACATAATATCAAAAGCAAAAAAGTGCTTTTATTTGGCTGTGTTTGTCGACATAATATCAAAACTTGCTGCATCCGCATATGACATATACCGTATTTTTGTGTTTGTTTGTTTGGTTTTTCAAATCATATTGTTATCATAAATGCAATACAAAATTTTGACCTTTACTCTACAGTACTATTGTTTTCGAAGGGGGTGTTGTCAATGATGCCACATCTGTAGTGCTTTTCAATGCAATACAGAATTTTGACCTTACACATCTTAATTCCCAAGTTGCTTTTCAGTTTATCAGAAATTTCCTATATTTGTTAATGATGCCACATCTGTAGTGCTTTTCAATGCAATATAGAATTTTGACCTTACACATTTCCTATATTTGTTTCTCACAAGTACTTTGCTAGGAGCGTTCGTAAGTCTGAGTCTCTTTCTCGTTCTATATGTTTAGTTGTCATTGTGTACATTGTTCTTTCTTGGTATAACTTCTCACTTTTTTCATGCTAATCGGGCTACTTAGTGCTTATATCATCAAGAAGCTTTATTTTAACAGGTGATTTTTCAAATTTAATATTTCAAATCATGTGTTGTTTAGTTCATTTGTTGTAATAATGGCCTCATGAGCTCCAATTTAGCTAAAGTTGGCCCAAATTGCTAGCGACTTATGTGTTGATGTGTCTTAATCTATATAATAATACACAACACTTGTGTGTTAATGCAATAAGCCTTGTAACTGTGTTTTGGCTTGTATATGTTTTATTGTTCGATTATCTGCTTTTGTTATTTTGTTTTGTTTTCTTTTTTTAATTTTTTTTTTATTATTTTGCAACAATTAATCCTTTCATAGATGGTTCCATTTAGTCAAGAGGGTAATCCTACAAAAAGGCTACTTGGTCAAGATGAAGCACGACATGGTAAGACAAATAATGTAAGAGGTACGACAAAAATGAAAAGCCTCATATGTAACAAGAGCAAAGGAATAAAGGAGAAGGTTCATTACAACAAGAAAAAACAAGTGATTGGAAAACAGGCAAAACATTTACAGAGCTATTTTGGTGTATTAGCTCGTGGCATGATTCCTATTAATATCAAAAATTGGCATGAAGTTAAAGATAGTACCAAAGATAAAATTTGGGAACTTATTGAGGTAAATCATTTTATTTTTGAAGATTTATTTGTTTAATGGTTGTGCTTTATTAATTTTTTTATTTTTTTTGTTCGGTTTATTTGTAGAATACTTTTGAATTGGAAGAGGATAATAAAGAGCATCACCTGCAAGAGATTGGAAGAAAATGGAGCAACTTTAAAGCCGAACTAAATAGAAAGTATATTAAACCTAATTTGATGGCTAGAAACTACGATGCGCTTAGACAACCTCCTGCTGCTTATCTTGAGGTTGCCGAACATTGGTTAGAATTTGTGAGATCTAGAACATCAAAGGAGTTTTTGGTTAATTTATTTATATAATCTTCACACTTTCATGTTGCATTTACACATTTGCTTATGAGTATAATACAAATTCATGAAATTATAGGAACTAAGTGCCAAGCAAGCAAAAAGAGCTAAACAAGTGGAATGTCCTCATCGCTTAGCTCGCAAAGGATACGCATAAATAGAAGCTGAAATTGTTAGTCCTTAATATTACATAGATTTTATTCTAGTCTATCCAATTCCTTGTATTTCATACATCTTTTTTGATGCAGCAAGTTGAAACTGGTCAAACAAATGATATTGATCGATCAGTGTTGTGGATGAGAGCACGTGAAAGTAAAAAAGGAGAAATTACAAATAAGGATAGTAAATATTATGCAGATAAAATAGTACGTGAATGTTTAGTTTCACTAGTTTACCTAAGTTTATCTTGTAGCAAAATTATAATATGTTTTAATATATTACAGAATGAATTGAGTGAACTACGCCAACAAGGATTGTTACCGGTGCAAGCATCTAATGATATCTTAACTCAAGCTCTTGGAAAACCCGAACATTCTGGTCTTGTACGAGGAGTTGCAAAGGGTCCAACATTAAAGACATACTTTAAAAACAAAAGCAGGGGAAAACGTTTAAGAGACAAGAACCAAAATTGCTAAAAGAACAACGAGCAATGCTCCAGTTACAATAGTCACAAATAAATAAATAAATGAAGTTGAACCAAGAACTTCTCAACCAAATTGCAGAGCTTCGAGCTAGATTTGAAGAAAAAGATGGTGTTCAACACAATGGTCTTTTTACAAAGTCTCCAATTCCACATATTGGAGAAACTTTGGCCCAAACTCTGAAAATGAAAAAGATGATGATTGACAAACTACTTCCAATATAGTGTCTCCAATTTGCATAGTGGCGAGGCTTCAATCCCAGACTGGCAAAATGAAAATGATGGTGATCAACATGTTCTTTTTAAAATAATGTCTCCAATTTAACATATTGGTAAGGCTTTAGACTCAAGCCCTCAAAACAGATTTTTGAAGGTTAGTAATAAATGTCTACTTTGATATTAAGTCAATTGACAATATAGTAGTCGTTTTAGCTAATTAAGTTGTCTTTTCCCATTTTATGTAATAGGAAAAAAATGCAAATTAGTTGTTGGGTCAATTGATAATGTAGTCACTATTGGTAGTGTTATAGATATTGATGGATCATCTCCTATGACACATCGAATACCTTTAGGGGAAAAAAATTTCCGTGTCTTTGTTGACTCTCCCTTGCAAGAGGACACCCTTATACCCATTCTTGTGTATGTGGAAGAAACAATTGAAACTGTTAGGGAGGCAATTGGGGCACATGTGGCATGGCCCAAGGAGTTAGTTTTGCTGGTATACATATCATTTTTGTCTCATAAAAACTGTAGTTAATATCTTATTGTCGTTAAAAATTGTCTTACAATTAACCTTCAAATTGTTGCTTTGTGTGCAGGAACAGAAACAATCTCATAAAGAACAATCTTCTAAAGTCAAATCCTGTCATAAGTTGTCAAAAGAACCTTTTTCACAACTTCCTACCGAACACCCATTTGAGCCTTATTATCCAAAAATTGATCCAAACATAAAATGCAATATAAGACTCAAGATGAATGTCTTCAAACTAGTACGTCATGCAACACTGAAATAACTAACGACCCAATAAAAGATTTAGAAGATATGCCGATACCTTGCAAGTTTTTAATGATATATGTTGTCGAAATATGGGGAATGGAAGGGTGATACAAGTTCCATTGGAAAGACAAGTTTTTGGATATCAAGAGCCTTTTTATGTCCCTCGTGACGATCTTATACAATTTTGCACAATGCAGGCTATGTCTATTAATTGTGTTGTTGTTTACATAAGGTAAGGGATATCTCTCATGATCTACTTATGTTTCATAGTTTTCATGCTTATAGGTAACAAGACTTATATTTTGGATGCAGACATCTGCATGCCACGATGATCCAAGCAAATGGACTTCATAATTATACATTCATCGATCCATGTGTTTGCTCTATCAATACTGGATATTTTCACAATAGAGTACAAAATGTAGCTAATAATATAGCAAAAACTATAGATGGAGGCCTTGTTTTCCTTCCCTATAATGTTGGGTAAGTCACATGATTTTAATAGTATTTCATTTTTTGTTTATTAAATTATTAACACTTAATTATTGGTTTCCTAGTGAACATTGGGTTTTATGCGTCGTTGCACCATATATGGACACAATTTACTATATGGATCCACTTCGTGGAAACATGTGTGAGGAGTTAAAGGAGCTAATGTCAGAGTAAGTTTTCTAAATTCTTAATAAAATAGTGTCAAATCATGACTATTTATATATATTTTATCACAATCAATTCTAATTTTCTATAAATGATTTTCTATTTCTATGAATGTAGAGCTTTTTCCATGTTCAATGGTATTTTTAAAAGAGTGCCTAGTTTAAAGAAACCACATTAGATCCGTGTTCAGGTAAGTTAATTTATATATCATCAATAAGTATTAAGCTATATATTAAATTTTCATACGTCAAGTGATAACATATTTTGTTTTGTAAATAGTGCCCTCGTCGACCATCAAGTACAGAATGCGGATACTATATAATGCGTTATATGAAAGAGCTCATTGATTCCGTTTTTGGTGCTATATATGTGATGGATGGTAAGTGTATAATCTCATTATGTCAAATTTAGTTTAGAGTTAGAAAAAATATGAGTTTAAAGAATTATTATCTTTTTTTTTTTGTTTGTAGTTTTCCAAGAAGCAAACTTACACAAAAGAAGAGATCGATGAAATTCGAAGCGAATGGGCGGATAGTCTAACTCCTTTTCTTTAGGCTATGGTTTTTAAGGCCTAACACATGTATTTAATTTAGTAAACATCATGGATGTATTTAATATTAAAGAATATATTTTGATTTAGATAACTTTTTTATGTGATTTAGTTATTATTTTAAACGTTAATTTATAATATTTTGAGCTATCACGTATTGTCAATGAATTATAAGTAGCAAAATATATCTATCTTCCATTTGTAAAAGTTATTACATGTATGCATGAATTTATAGAATTCATAAAAAATATATATTTATTTTTTATGTAATAAAAATATATTTATATATTTGCAATTATATTTATTTCAAATATTTTTTAAAAAAAGAATGAAAAAAAAAACACATTACATGGCGGTTGCACCATATAAAACAAAAAGGAGAGTAAAACATTAGATGTCGGGTGTTCATCGACTGCCATTTAAAGCATGTAATTTTGGCCGCCATCTATCATCCTATGATTTTTAATGGCACCTCGATCAATAGCGCTTTTTGACCGCCATCTAATGCTTTTAATGGCGGTCAAAAACTGCCATTGATTGCAGATTTTTTAGTAGTGTGATATTGCCTAGATCTTTCAAAAACCCTCATTAAGAGTTGCAGATGTTCTCCTTAGCTTTCAGACTTGATGAGTAAATCGTCGACATAGTCTTCTACACAATCAAGCATCATATCGTGAAATATGACGGTCATAGCTCATTGGTAAGTAGCACCCACATTCTTAAGCCCTAATGAAATAATTAAGAAGTGAAAATTGCCAAACAGGCTACAAAATGCTATCTTTTTTGCATCTTTTGGGCCCATTCTTATTGGTTGTATCCACTAAATCCATCCATAGAAAAAAAATCTCATGCCTCATTGTAGCATCAATTAATGTATCCAAGTTTGGCAAGGGAAATTCATCTTTAGGGCATGCTCTGTTGAGGTATCTATAGTCTACACAATGAATTTGGATGTTCTTTTTCTTTACCAGCACTATGTTTGGCAACCATTGAGGGTGGGCAGAACGTTTAATGAACCCCGCTTTCAACAATTTCTCAATCTCAATTTTGATCTGCAATTGAACGTTTAGATGAAAATGACATGGTACATGCTTTATGGGTTTCACAGTAAGAGATACAACCAGCATATGGGTAATCAACTGTCACGTCTTGGAATCCAATAGATGATATGGCAGATTAATTAGGTTAAATAAATTAAATTTTTAATAAAAACTGTCATTTTCAAAGGTATTAAATTAATTATAAGAATGTGGGATATTTAAAACTTCTTAAGATGTTTGTTAAAATATAAAAGCAGGCAAAGCAAATTAAAATATCAAATAAATAAACACCATTGGGCCCTACCGGACTCACATTAGTGTGCACGCATGGTTGGAAATGAATTAAAATATTACATGTATTGTTTATAAATAAATACCCTAGACAGTGATGTCCTAATCCTGCAGTATCTTCCCGGTTCTTCAATCTTCCCTAAGCTGGATTTTACCTAGAGGGGTGAAAGGTTTTAAAACAAGAAAAATGTGAACGAAAGACTCTGTAGGACTAAGCTTTTGAAAACATTTAATTTAGACATATAATTCATTTTTAAACAAAAGCTATAAAACAAAGCAAATAAACAAACAAATAACTAATTGAGCTCATTAAGTTTATTCATACTGTTTATTCACCCATAAGCAGTCTCATTATCATGTTTTTGCCAAAGCCATAGAATCACCACCGAAGTGGCCCAGCTGGGTTTTGGGACCTGCCCCCAAGGTCGTGCTCCCCACGACCCGATATCTGTATATAGCATTATGCTCTATTTTATTATTCCGGACGATATAACCGACATGTCCGGTGTTATATCATTATCATGTCTCATTTACTGGATATTCTCATTACGTTTATTATGATCATTCATTATTTAGTCGATAATGAAAATAAGTAATAAACTTTATTTCTTAAAAACATTTGAAAGGATATGCGTTGTGGCCAAAATCCTTTAAAAACATAACTACCAAGGAGAAGGGATAGAAGTCCTACCTCGATATCCCATACCAACGTTTAACATCGCAGTCTCGATCTGCTATACGTTATTAGCTCCACGGAACCACGAACAACCTTTAATAGAAACTAAGTTTATCAGTATCTAGCTCAAGGTATTCTACATCCCTAAGCTTTCTCATGGTGTCTTAGCATGTTTTTAGAGTTCACAAAATCATCTTAGGAGTTAAAAATCTTGACCTAGGTTTTAAACGGTGAAAAACAAGCGAAAATAGTCATTTCTCATGAGGTCTGGTCGGCCTGCCGAAACCCTAGTTTGTCCTGTCGAACTCTACAATTCGGCCTGCCGAACCTATAAATTTGGCCTGCTAAGCTGGAAAAACGTGGGAGGTCCGAGACTTTGATTCTCAGCATCCTCAAGCCCAAAAATCAATTTTAAACCTGTTTTTCAAGTCCTATAGCATTTATAACATTCATAAATGATAAAAAAAAAAAAAAAACATACTAGAATACATTTAAACACGTTTAAGCAAGATTTGCATAGAAATTTTTTAAAAAATCCAAAAATGGAGAAAAAGAAAAAAACTTGATTTAATTCAAATTTTGTTCAATCAAGCCTAAATTCTAAATGATTTGAGCTCTACTAACTTAGATTAAGGGTTCTCTAAGCTCAAGAAACTCGGATTATAACATTTTAAAGAGATTGAAAGATTTAAGACAAAAGTTTGAAATTTGAAAATCAAAGAAACCAACCTCAAATTGAAGCTTTAAAATGGTTTTATGGTAGCCCAATCGTGCTTCTAAGCTCCCAATCCAGCTTAGATTTGAAGTTTTACCTCAAAATTTTGAAATAAAAATAAAGAGAGGGAGAGAAAGAGATAGGGCAATGTGGAAGAGAGGGAAAAGAGAGAGAAAGAGAGTCTAAGAGAGTGAGGGAGTGTGAGAGTGAGAGAGGGAGATAGATAGAGGGGAAGGAGTGGCTTTGTAGAGCAAAACCGTGCCCCCAGCACATGGTTTTATAATTGGGACGTATTAGATATTTTACAAATTGTTTTGTTTCAAAATTTAGAATATCATATAGAAATAATTAAAAGTGGGATAAATTTAAAATACCATAAAGTACTTAATTTAAGTTTAAATTTACATTAAGGCATACTAATCTACTATCTAAACACCAATTATTCCCAATTAAATTTTCTAAGTGTTACATCAACACAATTTAAGAAGAGCATCTCATCATGCATCTATGTAAAAGACATCTTGATATTCTTTAAGAAGGGCAATTGACACTTTTTTGAACTAGGAAGATAATTCAGCTGACATAAACATAAGTCTCTTTTCTTCATCATTCGACAAGTCCACTTCTAATTATTTTATTTAGGATTTAGGCTCCTCTTGTAATTGATTTGGGGCTTCACTTAGTCTTATGGCATATTGAGTTGTTGAACTAGCCTTTTCATCAAGTTCAACAATTGCAATGGCGGGGCGCAACCGACCATCAGGTAAAGAAACCTTTTGGAATTTTCTCGATCTAGGTTTCAGGTCTGGATCTTCATTCTATTCGTTTCTTCCCACCTCGGCAGTCATGATGTGTTTGGCCTTTCATTCTCAAAAGTTGAATCTTCTGTAATTTCATTGTAGAAAGTTGTCTCTGGTTTGAACATTTCATTTTTGGAGAATGGGGCCTTGACAACCCGTATAGTAACCTCTTTTCCTTTAAAACGGGCTTTTTATGCGCTGGTGTAGCATTGAAGGTACACACTTTTGAGCGTGCATACAAGGCCTTCCAAAGTAAACATTGATAAGATGGCGAAGCATCAATAACATGGAAGAGAATGGAACTCTCAAGAGGCCCTACTTACAGTTCGATTGTGATATGCCCCAAGGTGGACACAATACCCACACTAAATCCTGTTAATAACATGATCTGTGGGACCGCACAGTCTTTTCTTTTCGTCATTTGCCGGTAGACTTCTTTAGCCATAAGATTCACCGAAGCATAGTTATCCACCATGGCTCGCCTTATATTGAAGGTATTAATTGTTGCTTTCACATACAGGGGTTGATTATGGTTATAGTGTGGAACTTGATATTTTTTTTCTGTGAACACGAAGGTTTCATTTGCACCACAAGCTAGATTTCGGAGGGGGTGGACAATTAAACAGCACTGTGGCCCGAGCCTTTGATCGCTTCTTTGCTAGCCCCCTTAATGAATTCCAGATCGTCGAATAATTCGCAAAAAATACTACGCATTAGAGTTTTAACCATATTGTCTTCATTTCCGAAAAATTTTTAAGCTCACCTTTTTCAACTATAGAAGAAGGCGTTTTCATGTGTCAAGTGCATGCCATAGTTACTCCATAAGCTCTGTGTGATGGGAATGGTGGTGTTTCTTCCGCTGAATCTTGGTCTAAGACTATTAATCCTTGTATTAGCTCTCTTGAAAAAAATGATGAAGTGTTTGACATTCCTTAGTAGCATGATCCACTTTTCGATAGCGACAATATAATGGATGTTATTTCTTTTCCTTAGTTGGAAGCTTCTCAAGATAAGGTTGTTTGAGTTCCTTTTCTCTTACCCATGTATGAAGTAAGGCGTAAAAACCTTCTCCAAGGGACAAGGCAACTTTGGTGGCTCTTCTCTTTTTTCACATTTGAAATCGCATCTTCCCTAGGTTACTACTACCTAGACAATTTTGTCGTGGTAGTTTTAGTGTTCCTGGGCTTGGCAGATAAATCAGCAAAGCCATAAATGGCATAGTTTTCTATATAAACTCGATTTTCAACAAACATTCCTGTGATACACATCTTCACTAACTCTCTTTCGGTGACAGTTTCAGCACAGTTCTGAGCCTTTTCTCTATATCGTTGCACATATTTTGTTAAGGATTCCCCCGTCATTTTATGTTCGCTACCCAAGTCCATAATACTTAACCTAGCTTTAGCCACGTGAAATTTTGCACAAAATTGGGACACATTTCCTCCCAACTCGTAACACTTCCTGGAGTCAAGTTATCATACTAAAAAATATGCACGTTTGATTAAAGATTTTGAGAATTCTTGTAATCGCAATTCCAAGTTATAGCCGGAAACTCCATGGTCATCGACAAATTGGATAATGTGTTCCTTTTCATTTTCGGTTCGACCATTATACTTTTGGAATACTGGGATAATATATTTCTTAGGATATGGTTTGGTAGCAATTGCCATGGGATAAGGAGCACTAGTAGAAATTATGTGATACACGGCATTTATTTAACGACTATTTTTTAAAAGCCGTCATGGCAATGTAGGAAAAATGCGATACTACACGAAAAATATGAAAACCATCCTGAAAATTGGTGTTTCAACGATGGTTTTTAAACTAGGGTTACACAGTAGTTTTTGTTAAAAACCTTGTAAGAGTTGGAGTTTTTTCAATAGCTTACGTGATGGTTTTTGTTAAAAATTCATTGTATAAGCTATGATCTTGCATGACGTTTTTTAACAAAAACCGACATGTAAGCTTGGTTTAAATTTCAAATGGGAGATTCTCACTCAACTTCTTATTTCAAAATTACAAGGAAAAATTTTCATGCCTTCATTAATTTTGACCTAGTTTAAATTTTAAATGGGAACTCATTTCCTTTCATTAATATCTCTCTCTCTCTCTACATCTCAACATTGGAGCCAAGCGGAATGAAGCAAATTTCAAGTTTGTTTGCCGGAGAGCCCATTCCTCTGGAAGAGGCCATGCTGTCGCGATGGCACCAATGAGGATGACATCATCACGCCTCGACGAGATGTCGTGGGACTCCCTGTTCACTGGATTTGTCACCATGATATCGGCTATCATCATGCTCATGATCGATGGCTTCGCGATGTCATACTACTGGAAGTCACTTTGGTAGCAAATCTCTGATGGCAACGTGGAGAAGGACTATGAGCATAGGTTTTGGCTGTTTTTACACAAAATCATAGGTTTTATTGTAGTTTTGTGCTGTTTTTATTTTTTATTTTTTTGCTCAAGCTTAATTTACAGGATGATTTTCTAAGTGGGGGATTTTTGTGGCATATGTGTGGTGCAGCCTTTATGTATTTTTTTTGCTCTTGGAAAAGTGAAAAGAATAAGAGAACAAAGAGCAATTGCTTTCTTTTTTTTTAATGAATTTTCTATAATTTAGATAATAATGCTTATATGAAGGTAATCTTTCTTACCAAATTTTGGTTGAGCTTATACATTCAGTTTTGTGTTTATAAAGATTTATTGATATCATGATATTATTGTTTTTAGGCTGAAGATGATTAGATTATGTTTTTTACTAAAGCTTACACAGCGGTTTTTGAGAAAAAAATTATCTGCTATACCAACCTTACACGACAGTTTTTAGTGAAAGCTGTCCTATAAACATTAGTTTATACGATGGTTTTTAAATAAAACCGTCGTGTAAGATGCATATAAAATGCCCTCAGTCCTCACGAAAACCAACATTTCACGACGGTAAAAAATTGTCGTATAAGCTTCGTATTGTACCACAATAGAAAAAACCATTGCGTAAACTTTTCATGACCGTTAAAAAAGGTCATGAAGCAAAAATTTTTAGTAGTGGAGATCGAAAATCAACTACACTTACAACGAACAGATGCTTTTCTCTCTTGGTTTTAAGGAATTTGAGTAACTTGTCTCAAATAATGTAGGCATCTGCCATCATTCTAGTTTCTTCTGAGTTCTACAAATTTTCCTCGAGAAGTTATGCTTTTATTTTGTTCATTAGTATCCTTGTCCTACGATTTTACTCCCTCACTATGTGAGGTATTGTCTTGTGCTTGCAAGGCTTTTAAAATGGTTTCTTCCAAGTTCTCGATTAAAGCTCCCACGTGGATTCTTCTATTGCCTTAACTTACGAGGGGTAGAGACTTAAGTTAGAACAAGAGCGTTCATACTAATAACGTGTTATATAAAACTAAGAAATATAAAAGTAAAGTAAGAGATTTTAGAGAGAGAAAATAGAGAGAAAAAGTGTATTGAACTCTTAATTTCAGATGATACAAATGACAATAGAATGAAGTATTTATAGAAAAATTTTAGCTGTAATTGTTATAGGAACCATAGCCACCATAGCTACAGTAACCACAGCCACCATTGTTATAGTACCATATGCTGATGTGAGCGCTTACTTCAGATGAATACACAGAGCTGATTTTGGACATTGATTTTTTGTGGACAAACACAATTGATTATTTATAATTTTTTTCATGTAATTTACTATTCAACAACTTGCAGACAAAATAATAATAATAATTTACTACTGAACACATGCCTATTTAGTTGTTCAAGTGGGGCACGAGGTCTTTGTCAGCTTTTCATCGTCAACATTGAACGTAGGGATGTGGGGAATAATCCCAAGGTCCGTACTGAATATGAAGAAGATGTAAGCAAACCACCGTACACTCCATCCCACTGTAACATTTTTAACAGCCCACTATATTATTTTGGCATTAAAAAAATAAAATAAGAGAAAATGAAATAAATTTCATACCGACGCATTGCAATTCCAAAACACAATTAAATTTTTCAAAAAAAAAATCAAAAATAAGAAAAAAAATTCCTACGATTAAAGTTCTCTTGTGGCGTTGTGAAATTTACTCTTGGGTTTTTATATATGATTGAATCGAAGTTGAAGCTTTTTCTTTTTTATTAGGAATGAGGATTATTTCCCCGTATGGAATTCTTAAAGTTAAAGGTTATTTAAAAGGTACGTTTGTTCAACATATTTCTTTAACTGAGAAAAAGCTTGCATTTCAAGAGGAGGTAATTGAGCTCTTTTTCTAAAATTGGGTTTTTATTAAGTCATTCCCTTAAATTTAAATGAAACAAACAGAGCTCACGTCCATGGGAGGGGAGTTTGGACTTGAAGGGTTGTTGTCTTGCCCTAGGACTAGATTTTTATCAAGCATGCTCAATACCATCGCCCGATAGCCTATCTGGATAGGGGGCGGGGGGCTATGGCCCCTAAATTTTTGTTCTTTTTTCTCTTTAATATATATATATATATATATATATATATTACTTTAATATAGTTTTTCTTTAATAATAATGATAATAATAGAATAACAACACAGATATTTATATTAAAAACATAGTTGGGCTTGTCTATTTTAGCCCAGTCCATTATGCAGTATAGTGCGCAACACAATGTCCTACAATGTCTATAAATCTAATCATCGTGCATGAAAGCTCAGATTTGTTAAGCTCCCTTTCTCTCTCTAACATTCTCCATTTTCTTTTGAATTTTCTCCTTCTCTCTCTAAAATTTGAATCTTGTTCTTAATTTTTCAAATGTTTTCTGTTGTTTTTTTCTCATAAAATCGAATCTCATCCACGACCTCTCAACCATCTTCAAATTTTAGTAAACCACCCTCAAATCTTACACTTGCGTTCTTTATTTATTTATTTCTTGTTTCTTTTTCTTTGTTTTCCACAAATCTAAAGTACCATCACCTGAGAAAATACTTCCAATCATTTTTTCAGAACATTTTCAGATAGAAATACAAGTTTAGAGTCACTCAATATGGATTTTCATGCATTTTGGAATCCCCAGTGATGTGAAAATGCTGATCAAAGGAAAAAAAATTTCTGAGTGACTTCAATCAGAGGGTCAGCCTTTCAGGTATGAGTTTCAGTCGTAGTGCGATGAGAAAAAGAGATCGTGTCATCAACTTTAGATGTCATAAATATAGGCAACAGATTTGTGAGGGTAAGTGCCATTCGCCTGGATTTGTGTTAGTAAATAGGGAGGATAAAATCTATTTTTGCAAAGATGACCTTTCTAAAGAGAACTTGGATGACCTCCATGCCTCTTTTTAGAACCATCCGCGTGGATATGTCCACGGTGTAATTTCTAATCTCTGGCCCAATTTTCATGCAGAAAGACAACGCCTCAAGAATCTGAAATTTAAAGACCATTTTTGTTAGTTTGTAAGAAAATTAGATGGGGAGTAAATTCTTAATCCATAGAGGTCGTTTGAGTGTTTATGCAAGAAAATGTATTTTGTATTTTTAGCGTTTGTTTGTTTTAGATTATCACGTTATGTGTTAAACAATAAATGTTTGCTTTTATTTTATCGTTACAGTAGTTCTTATATATCTGTGTTTGTTTATTAAAAAAATGTTACAATGTCAGATGTATCATGTGTTTGTTTTTGTTGTTAGTTTAAAATTTTTAGATCCTAAATGATTTTTCTAGATTTGTATTGTTTTCGTCAAAAGGTTTACAGTATGTCATATGTCTTTTACTGACTTTTCTAGATTTATGTTGTTTTTGTCAAAAGGTTTACACTGTGTCATATGCCTTTCACTAACTTTCCTAGATTTGTGTTGTTTTTGTCAAAAGGTTTATAGTTTATCATATGTCTTTTACTGACTTTTCTGGATTTATGTTTGTTTTGGCAAAAAAGGACAATTAAATATGTCAGGTTTTTTTTGTTTGTTTGTAAATTGTAAAAAGTTGTACAGTTAGAGGCTTGTTTGTCAAAAATTGGTCGAATTGCGTGTTTATTTTTCAAAATTTGAACTGATTTAGTTTGACTTTTTATAACATGTACATCACCTACCTATCATAAATCCCTACTCCTTTTTTATTTCTATCTTCTTTAAGATCTCATTCGGGACTCAAAGTTTAAGCAAAGCAGACTTAAGATAAAAACCCAAAAAAAAAACAAATAGGAAAAAAAAAAGAGTCAGCTGTTTTAGAAACCAAACATGCTTCCTCCCATTCATCTAGAGAAATCGAAACCATTTGTATCTTCTGTGATTCTAGTCCTGGTAAAGGTAGAGTGTACTTAGAAGTTGCAGAACACTTAGGACAAGTCTTTGCACATAGGAAGATTATCATAATTTATGGAGGAGGTAGCTTAGGGTTAATGGGGACTATGCAATAGCACATTTTAAGGGGAGCCATGTCGTAAGGATTATCCCTTATCTCCTAGCTGAAGAGAACCTCTATGGAAAACCATAGGTAAAGAAAAGAGAGTTTTGGACATCTCTAAGCGTCTTGAAAATATGATTGATAACTCTAACACTTCCATTGCATTATCTAGTGGCTTAGGCACCCTTGAAGAGTTATTGTAGTTGCTAATAGGAGTCTGTTGGGCATTTACTCTAAACCTGTAGGTCTTTTGAATATAAATGGTTTTATAACAGTCTTTTAAGTTTTTTTTTTTTAGATTACACTGTAGAATAAAACTTCATTGTAAAGTAGGGAAGATAAATCTTTGTTACTGCTTCAATAGCTAAAGATCTGCTTGACAAAATGCAAGTCACTCATCCAGAGTCCGACACTGTAACGTCCAAGCTTGGTTGGAAGAAAGAAAGCAGGAAGCGACCATTGGATTTGAACTTCCACTTGTAATCTTTCGGTTTTACCCACAGTATGTTTGTCTGTATTTTTTGTGTCTTGAATAATCGTTCTCCTCCACCTCTTGCATTTTTTATGACATGTTGTTGTTAAAACCTTTAGATTTATTAACTCTGGTGTTGGGATGGCTAATTTATGGAGTATCTAGTACTCTTGAAACATATCCTATTTAAGATCCAATCTTTTTTTATCAATGCTTCTGTAATCTCCATGCATACATGGTTATGATAGATTATTATACGGAGTATTTTGTACCTTTGAAATGTATTCATATCATATCTATAAACTCTCTATGTGTTATTTTATTGTGTATTTTTAATATAAATACTTGTGTTGTTTGTTATTGTTGTTGTTGTTGTTGTTGTTATTATTATGATTATTATGTAATATAACATCCCTAATCTAATTATAAACCACAGTTCAAAAATAATAAATGACTGAAAAATACCATGATCAGCATATGCACTTCTCTTGATATATATATTAGAATAATTTTGATAAAAAAAACAAACACGGCCCCTCTGACTCAAAATCCTAACTCTGTCACTGTGGATAGGGGAATTGGGTTGGTGGGTGCTTTCGTTACTGTCGTTGATGTTAATTTCACCACAATAAACCGCGAAACCCATATATGTAAAAACATAAGAAACAAACAAAGTCTAATTTGAAATCTAGACAAGGTTAGAGAAAGAAATCGTTTGAAACATAAACAAGAAATTAGGGAAGAAGGTAAGGGAAAAAGGAAAGAAAGTCTTTTTTTTTTTTCTAAAAAGAAAAAGGAAAATTAGAAGGGATTATTATGATGAAGATGTTGAGGGAGAGAAGAAAGAAAGTTCGGGGGAAAGGCGGAGGAAAGAGGTGCCAGAAGGGGGGTTAGAGAAGAGGGGACGAGGAGTTCGCTGGAGCTTCTGGAGGAGTTCGTCGGCGACTATGGGAAAGATCAAAAAATAATCTTGTTTTTTGCTTTTGTTTTGTTTTGTCTTTTTAATTTTTGAGAAAATCTACCATGAAAAGATCTGGTGTGTGAGGGTTCATCTAAGTTTATTTAGCCTTGATAGTTGGATTATGATCTAATGGAAATTATTTCTTTTCTCCATTGGTGGAGAATTGTTTTTCTCCACCACAACTTTATCATAGTAGATAAAATCATAAAAGCCTTCTCCGTTTCCCTCTTAATGAGTTGGCAACTAGGCAAAACCCCTTTTTGCTTGGGTCAAAGTTTCCAATGATTTATTTGAAAACTTAACTTGTTATATTGATTATAGGTTAATTACATAATTATACATTTTAGTTTTAATTATTTACTAATTTTATCACTATTTTAAAAACTATAAAAATATCTTTTAAAATTTTAAAAAAACGACTCTCAATGTCATCCCTGTGAATGAAAAAAAATAAGCAAAATAATATAATTACCCTTTAAATAGTTATAAAAATATTTTATAGATTTAAAAGCATGAAGAAAAAAAAATCTTGAAACGAACTATCTTATTTTAGAAAAAAGACCTTAAGTTTTATAGAGTTTTAAATATAGAAATATTTTTTTAAGAAATTTCTCAAGAAGAAAAATATATATCATAAAAAAATTGGTCTAATTAAGGCTATCTTTCTTTTTTATCTCTATGTTTATTCTGTCAAAAAAGCTTGTGAAAGATAAAAATTGAAACAATTTTTTTTAAATTCAAAACAATATCTTTTATAGGTTTTAAAAACAGAGAGATAAATTGAGAAATAATTAAAACTAGTATGTATAGCTTTGTAATTAACTTAAATAGTTATAGAATGCATGTGCTAATTAAATCTGTCTATGTCACTAAAATATGGACTACTCATTTTCGAAAGAAAATTTCAAAATCCTTGACAATAGTGCTTGTGACAGTTGGCCCACTAATTTATAGTCAAAGAAGCCCCTATATTAATCTTAAAATATGCTTGTTCCCATTCACGGGGGACAGATTGCGTCCAATATAGTTTTTATTTTATTTAATTGGTTTATTTAAATTACGTCTCAGTTTATATGAAACTTAAAAAAAATTAAAAAAAAAAAAAGACTAAAAGACAGGACACGAAATGCATACAGTACTGCAGCCGTTTCCTTAATTTATTAAGCTATAAAAAGCTGAGTTCTAATTTTTAAATACTTTACTTTCCTCCTTAAGTGGAACTACTTCCTATACCAGGAAAGAGAAGTATTATTAAATGCTAAGAGAAAGACGATCAAGCTTTTTAACTTAATTGACCAAGAATCTTGACAAAGAAAATAGAGATTGAAGGAGATAAGGCTCAAATTTCACCCCTCTTTTTGCGCTGCTAGTTGGTTTATCAAATTAAAATTGAGCTGTATACACGCAATGTAGAGCGGGATGTTCCCATTGGTAATAACTTATACGGTTCATTTTCGTTCATATGTTGAAAGAGAGAACACAAACTTTTTTTTTTTTTTGCTATATATTTAAAAAAAAAAGGCCAAAGAAGCAAGGAAAAGTTTTTTTTTTTTTTTTTGGAAGAGGGGTTGCAGTTTTGTCGTTATTGAAAAAGATGATTATTTTTTTCTTCGTTTCGGAAGTCCCAATGCCTATAAATAAAATGAAAATGACTTGTTATATTTAAAAGATAGGTGCAATTTTTACTAATTTTATTATACACCTAACGCCCCGCATAACACATTGACCTGCATAACACATTGACCCTGATCGGACAAGGAGCCTGAGAAACATGTTTTTGGAGGAAGGGAATACAATGAAAGCCCGTGCAAATTAAAGGGGTGTTTGACAATGGTAAGAATCATTCAGTTTTTATCACAATTTTAATTATAAACAATATAAAACTCTCACATATTATAATAATAATAAAAAAATATATTACAATATAAAACTTCCGTATATTATAAATTTTTACTATTTATTCCTATAACCTTTTTAAACACCTTATAGGATTAGTCTTACCCTAAAAAAAGTGAATAGTCAATATTGACCAAACTGCCACAGGTGCGAGGGAAGAAAGATAAAAAAAAGGCCGCCGTCAATGCATATCTTAAAGAGGTCGACACTTTCTCATAAACAGTGCATGGAATTATGGCATCTTAAAAGCATATTATCCAAAAAAAAATGGTCAAAAGTGCTAGTAAGAACCTAGTACTTATCTACACCTGAGCGTGTTAATCTGACAATTGGTCTGACTTCTACCAATTGATTTTCACTTGCGGCTATCCGATCGTACTTTTTGTTTTTTCTTCAACGTGAATGATGTTAAAATGACATATATAAGACGTCGGACACATCTCAATTTTCATCAATTAAATATTAGAAAACTAATGATCTCAAAAAATAATAATCTCAATTTTCATTAAAAAAATATATTATCAATTTGCAACGTCTTTAAATCTCATAATTGAATTTTGTAAGACTTGCGATTATAGTCTAATAAAAATCCCAAATCTGACTCCACCACAACAAATAGAGTTTAAATCTTACAACCCTTAAGATTGACCAAAAAAAAAAAAAAATTGAGTCTATGCCTTTTGTAAGTTGGAATTAAGGCGTTTTGACCATTTCTTATTTAACTATAATTTTGTTTTTTCCCTCATTCTTTAAATTATCATGCAAATCGGATATAAAGTGTTTGTTTGGCTCACAATTTAAAGCATAATTTAAATCTTTTCCTACAATATTTTTTCTTCTTAAAATTTATGTTTCTATTCAAACCTATGAACTAAGAGTTTGAACTATAACACTTTAAAATCAAATAAAAATTTCAAAAAATAAAAAAGAAAAGAAGAAACCTATTCACTTTTGGGCAAAGGTTCTCATTGAGGAAAATTACTGGACTCTAAAGTCTCAACTACAACCAATTGTTCTCTTTTTGCATTAGTAATTAGATTCTCAATTCAAATTGGATGTGTGAGTTCACACCCTTACATTGCACCATACTTAAAAATTAATAATAATAAGTGATAATATTAATCATATAAACTATAACTCTTAATTTTAATTATTTCTTATAATTTATTTGTTCCTAAAAAATACAAAAATAATCTTTCAATTTAGAAGACTTATTTCCATATCACCTCTCGTGTATTTTATTAATTAAAAAATTGACAAATGATGTAACTGCTTTTAAACAATTCATGAAAATTTTATAAATGTAAAAAACATAAAAATGCTAAAAGAAAACATCAAATTTCAATGAAAGATCTTGAGTTATGTGATCTTTAAATGTTAAAATATCTTTTAGAATTTTTCTCAAGAAAAAAAGATTTTTCAAAATAAGTTCGATCAAATAAAGGTATCTTGTTTTCTTTTCTTCTTTTTTTCTTTCACAGAGTCTGCTAGGACTTTTATGGTATCTTATTTTAAAAGTTACAACGTCATGCAATACATGGCTTTCTCTTTATTGGTATAAAAATCGTGCAATATTTATCAGTCGCAAAAAGAATACACTGGGTTCTCGTGTTATATACAATATTACCCCTCATTCTCTTTCGAAGAAAAAAAGGGGGGGGGGAACGTCTAAAGAAAAAGGTAAAAAAAAAAAAAGGGTAACATTTGGAAGAAGAAACAAAAACATTTCTGCATACACATCTTGACCCAGAATTAAATTAAAAAAAAATAGTTAATTCACCTTGATAATACTCAAAATTGGACGCTGTTCTAATGAATGTTAGTCACTCTTCCGTTTTGAGAAGCTATTAAGGTGTTTATGAGAAAAGTTCAAGCTATAATAATTTAAACCGCACATAGTAGAATATGAACTTTAACTATAAATTATTTTTATTTTATATTGAAGCATATAAGAGTTTTATACTGTTTGAAGTAGAACCTCTTAGAATTCAAACCACTCTCTCAAATACTTTATATATCATTTTGCAGACCCACAACTAAAAAACTTATGAAACTAGAATATAGCTGGCTTGGTAACTGGAACGAATACTAAAGAGGGCATGTTATTTTCCATGAAAGAGACAGAAAAAGGACAGTGACTCTCTTACTCATCAAATTATGCTTTGCCTACAAAATCAGTAATTATCATTGCTTTTATGAGCCTCAAATAATATAGAAAATGAAAAAAAAAAAAGAGAAATGTTAAATATTCCTTCTTCTTTGCACCCTTTTAATATTGAAGTTTGTAAATAGACAAATTATTATTTTTTGCACCTTATAACTAACTTGATTCCTTCCTTATTTTTTCTCCACCAACCATGAAACCTTAAAAACCAAACACTGTTCAGTGTTCATATGTTAATTATGTTCAAGAGATGTGCGTATACATGTGTATATGTATGTATATGTTTATGTGTGTGTCTATACACATATACACACATATCTGTGTGCGCTCGTGTGTATAGGGTTAAAAAGTTGGCCAACAGCTTTCTCCACGTGAGATAAAAGAAACATACAGAGAACTCATGCACTTTCATTGAACTTTCGTTTTTGATGAAGAAAGAAGGGAAGAAGATTTCAACCAATGTGCTTTAACTCTGTTTTTCATTATTTTTTATTTCTTGGCGCTTTTCAAAGTATAACCTAAGCTCATGGATTTGATCAATGAAAACTCTAATTATGATTTTTTTTTTTTTTACAAACTCTAAATATGATTTTTGATTATTGATGCCAAAGTAAAAAAAAATGAAAAAAAAGAAAAAGAAAAAATAAACCAGTGAAATGGACAAATGCTAGCTAGGGATGGGCATGATGCTCGTGCCTATCCTGGCATAGCCATCCTAATGCCATCGTAATTAAGTATTAAAAAGTAATAACACTGGGAAGTACAACAATGTCTTGTAGAAATATTAGTAAATCAAAAGATAAGGATTGAAACCAAATTGTATAACAATATTTGATTCCCAAATGACATGTACCAACAGCCAAATATTGATCACGTCCTTGGTTTTGTATTGTACAAAGATGCATCGAATATGCGCGCTAGCCAAGGTTACAAAGCAAAAGTGAGGGGCCAAGTTCTCCTTTGCCCCTTCAGACCTACACTCCCATACATTTCTAAATGGTACCCCATACTTCCCGGTTTTATAATTTAGACCCATAATGTTAGCCCAAAGAATCTCAGATATTTACACAAATGGACTCCGCAGCATACCAAATTCCCAAATATGCATTTCCTAACTTCTGAGGTTCTTCTTTTCTTCACCGTCCAAACCCGAACCCGCCCGAATGTGTCGGGTACCTAAACCCGTACGGGTCGAGCGAGCTAGAGATGTTCTGAGTCAACACGTTCGAGTAAGTATTAGGCTGAAACAAGCCCGAGTTGTTCTCAACCCGCTGAGTTCTGAGTCCACTCTGTACTTCCTCTTCCACCGAGTTCCCAACTCTATTCACCGGCGATTCCACGTTGCAAAGAGGAGGGATCGAAGGGACATAAACATCACGGTTGTTAAATCCAACGGTTCCTTGGCATTGAGCCTGAGTTTGATTACCGGGAACGAGTTCAGGCACCGAGTTGAGCCCGGCGAGAGTCGCCCAGTCGAAATTTCCGGACCCAATTAGGTTGTGCAAACTGAGCTTATCGTCGTCCTGGTGAAGGGTCTTCAGTGAGTTGAGACGTGGCAACGAGAAAAACCTATCGTCGATCGCCGGTAAAGAGTCGAGTACGTCGTCGAGGTGCGTGGGGGACGAAGAAGAGCAGCCGTTGCTGTACTGTTCTTTGCTTAACGAGTTCGTTATCATGGGCTTGTTAGAGCTCGAGTTCTTCTTGTATATCCTACACAAAACCCAATCATCCAACTGCCAAAAAAATATCAATCAATATTTTAGTCACACAATTTGTTAAAAACTATATAGAAATAGAAAATTTGTATATATACCTTAGAGCTACCGTTTTTGCGTGTTGGTTCGAGGAGGCGATATTCATGCATGATCCAGTTGGTCTTTGTTCCTTTGGGAGCTTTTCCGATGTAAAACACAAGCGCTTTCTTGATGCCGACTTTCCGACCTTCTGTGGTGATGACTTTATCGGTGCCGGTGGCCTTCCAGTACCCGCTTCCGGCAACTCTATTGGGTCGGGACCCGTTCGGGTACTTACGGTCTCTAGGACTAAAAAAGTACCATTCTTTCTCACCAAATATAGCTTTGCCTGAACAAACAAACAAAAACATGAATTAATATTTTCAGGCCAATCTCAATCTTGAAATATATATATGAAAATATTCAATTGGGTTTGCATATATTACTTGGTAACACCCAGGGATCAAACTTGTACAAATCAATTTCGCCGATGATTTCGAGGCTAAATTGTTGGCCAGCAACTTTCCGGCACAAGTACTGTACCAGAAGCTCCTCGTCCGTCGGGAAGAATCGGAATCCCGGAGGCAAGCTCAGCTGAGAAAGCGGGTCTGTTTCTGGAACACCCATTTCAGATCACTATTTAATTAATCGAAAGTAGAGAGAGGAAATTGGAAAATATTCTGACTTCCGAATTCTATTTCTTTCCTTCCTTTTTTTTTTCAGGTTCAAAGGCGGGGGCCGTTGCTTATATAGAGACGCGGGACAGGGAGGATAAGTACGGTCGTCCATGTCTACTATTTCTCGCCTGGGTCCCACTCAAGTTATTCACCTGTTAATACTCGCCACGTGCCCTCTAAAGTTCGACGTTATCATGTGGCCGACCTTATCCGAGATGTCATGCCCGTACGGTTGCTCTCGCCTCGGTGCATGAATGAACCCTAGCGAAAAAGATACAGTGGTGACTCACCCAGCGAAGCAGGACACGTGTCCTCCAACCAAATCACCTTCTTTTTTTGTTTTTAGTCTGATCTTTTGAGAAGAAGGGCTGTTCTATTCAGCCTAAAAAGGCTGGGGCCCGGACTCCTGATATAAGGTGGGCTCCATCAGATTAGACCTGCTTAAAAAATGTTTTTCCTTGAGGAGAGTAAAAGAAGGCATTTTTCACGCGTGGGGTTAAGATTTACCGGGGGCAATATGGTCCATGGCCGGTCGGCGAGGAGGAAAGGACACGTGCCACCACGTGGACTGGTCTGAGAGCTAACAACGAGAAGAGTTAGGCTGGAAGTTTTCGTCAAAACGACGCGACGGCGAAATGGAAAGGAAGGAAAAAAAAAAGTGCTGTATTTTTGTAACGTGGCTCAAATTCTGATGGATGACATGTGACTGTGATAATGCGCGTTCGTTTCACGTATTTAAATAATTTTTTATAATTAAATTTTTAAAATTTTGTAAGTACGTATTTGTTTTTTTAATTTAAATCAAATAAATCATTTAAATTTAAATTTTTAAATTTTTAATATTTTTTAAATTTTTTAGACTTGGATATGTTTATCAAAATAAAAATTGAAATTTTTTCTTTTATATTTGAGCAAAAAAATTATTACTTTTTTATTTAATATCCAATTAAAATGACTATTTTTTGTTGCATTTTTAATAAAAAGATAAATAAATCAAAATTTATATTGCATATTTTTAAAGGTCATAAGCATTAAGAATTTTTTAGATTTGTTAATAAATTAAAACATTTTTTCATTATCTATCCAAACATAAATTTTAATTTTATTTCTGATTCAAATTAACACTTTGAATACACATCTAAATATCAATTAAAATGATAATTTAAATCATCACTTTAAATTATATAACTCAAATCAAAATAATCTAAATGAACCCTATGTCACGCCCTAATTATTTATTTATTATAATGTTTGTTTTGCCTTGTGGGGGTACGTGTAAGTGTGTGACTTGTGAGATTAGGGTTTCGTCCACTCATCAACTACTTTGAGCTAGCTTACAAGTATGCTTTTGTTGATGGGTTTTGACAACTTCTTCTTATTATTATTATTGGAATATAATTTATTCCGTTGCTGGTAATGTGGGTTGGTCAAAGGTTTGTGAGGTGGAAAGAACTGGATCTTTCTTCTTCTCATTAAGGATATGTCGTTTTTGTGGTTTTTTGTGAACGTGGAACATTTTGATTTGTCTGCATTTTCTTTTCTTTGGCCATTTTTGGAGTGTTTGGCGGATAAGAAAGAGAGAGAGAGAGAGATGAAAGCAAAAAAAACAATGGAATATGCTAACGTGCAAGGTCAAAGGGGATTGCACGTAGAAGTCTAGGATTCTTGTGGGTCCTCTTTATAAATTGCGAGATTATTTGTTTTTGTGATGAGAGCATCTAAATGTCAAGGGCATGAGAAGAAGATTTCTAGGTGAGACTTATATGGCGTGTATGTATTTCGCAAAACCTCGTCAATGGGGTGCTAAATTAGCTTTGAAGATTGAGACACCGTTTATGCCACGTGCAGATTCGGAAGCCACACGTGTCGCCTTTTGTGTGGCTATTACGGGGCACTTGGACGGTTACAATTTTGTCTTAGAAAGTTTTGTACACCTGTTAAGGAAAAACAATGATTTGCGCACCCACTTGATAGACCTTGAACTTAAAGTTTGAATTACCGGGCAGAATCGTGGAAGTCCTTTTTTGTGTACACATGGATTAGAAAAACCACATGACAACACATGTTATATTTTCTTTAGTTAGATTTTTTAATTTAAAGTCTCTCTGATATGTTTTCTCATCGATAGCATATCTTTTTAAATCATTAAATTTGATCAAAATTATATTATTAGTACAAATTTAATAATTATAAAGGGATATAAAACGATAGGTTATTTTCTCAGTTTGGAGAAATTTACCGTCTGGTTTTGAGTTGTTCTTACAAAATTTTTGTCTTTGCCTCTTCCCAAGCCTAATCTTTTCTGTATTGCTTTTCCATCTTATTATGTAGCTGACTCAGAGCATTAAATAGCTGGTTCAATTATTGCTTTCCATTAGGAAGGAAATCATCGGATATTAAATTATTGTAAAGTCGATAGATCAATAATTCTTATATCCAGCTAGCTAAGGAAGCCTTTTTAATATATATATATATATATATATATATATATAGACACACGCACACACACACAAATGATATTTTATTTTCGAAGCCAAATTCTTATGACACGCCGTTGGTTGTCACCTGTGATGAAACCAGCTATGATTATAACCTAGTTTAATAATTAATAATCCATTTTTTAAACAAGTAGACCTTTTTTTTTTCCCTCCCCTGCTTGCTTCCTGGAGGGGCAATCCTTCCGAACTACTGAAAAGATTTCGTGTGATATGATATATATAATCATCGTATATATAATCGGTTCGCTACAAATAAAATATTACAGTAATCTTCATTAAAATTTAGTCTCCTATACCGACAAAATCTGTATCCTGTCGTGTGTTTGGATAATACCGTAAAAAGCTTCAAAAGACTAAAACAATGTTATAGCTACGACTACTTAGCCTGACAATGTAAATAACGTAACATCTAATGTTAACGTTAATATTAATATTAATATTAATTTCGTGGCCAGCTTCCATATAACAGTTTTTATTTTTTTAATAGAAAAAATAGTACTAAAAATGTTCAACAAAAAAAATCATTTTCTTTCCTGTAAAGTTATAACCCTACAATAAAGAAAACAATGAGACTCAATCTAATATGTACTGTATTTTTTAGACTGGTTTTATTGTTTTGTTAGTAACGAGATTATAATTTCATAAGCTTAATAGGATGTTTGAGAAATGAGTTAAAATTAAAAGTTAAAACTAAAAATATAATAGCATGTGAGAGTCCTACTTCATAACATATTTTTACTTTATATTTTAACATTTAAAAATTTTACATTATTTTAGTGAAAACTAAACTTACTAAATACTATTTAAATAGGATTCGTCAAAAAGAAAACATGAAAAGTGTTGACTACAGTATAATAATTAGGTGGTCTTCCACCTTTTTAGGAAATACTATTCTCTCTTAGCCGCAAAGGACTTTTTAAGTCGGCGTGTATAAATATTTCCTCTTGTTCTTTCTTTTAATTTTCATTTTTTGTCCTCGCTATATAATAAAAAGCACCTGATAATTAACCACAAACTTACAATTAGCACTGATTTATGTGGGCTAAAATGAACCTCTTTTACATTCCTTCCAAACTTTCTCAGCTCAAATTAAAGCAAGGAATTTCGGATAACATTTACTAATATTGGCTAAAGAAAAAGTTGGAAACAACATTAAGCATCTCTCTTCTATTTTCACACTTTTGGTTAGAACATGCGGCGCTTGATTGTCCAAATTCCATGAATTCCAATGGCTTTTAGAAAATTTCCGCCTTTTTTTGGCTAGTGGAAGAGTAAAATTCTTTTCAAAAAAAAAAAAGAAAAAAGAAGGAGTCAAAAAGGAGTTTAAAAGCCTCGTGCTGAACTTCCATTGGCTGATAATAAGAGCCAAATTATAAAAGTTATGTAGCTTTAGTTGACGGCCGAAATTCCTGATGAAAGAACATCACATATTACTTTTTATCCCATTGTTTTATCGTCTTTTTAAGAAACTTTTTTTTTGGGCATCTGTAAAGAGAGTAGTTGATTCAATTCCTTGTTCGTGCTTATGATTGAATTTGAATGAAGTGACCTGCAATACATGCTATGTTTATGATTACCTTTTTTAACTTTTAATTTGTGTCATTCAATTATAAGCTTGATCTATTTGGTAATGATATGTCTACGCAAATTAACGTCAATTGATCAAAATATCTTACTGTAATTTTTTTCTCTCTCATAATAAAAAGATAAGAAATATTTTACCTAGTAAATTCTATTTCCCGTTATTTACTATAATTATTTTCTAAACTTACTCCTCACTCAATGTTCTGGAAAAGTGTGAGATGCCAAAATTTCCTTTTAAAAAAAAAAAAAGCTAGATTCTATAGTGTTGAACTCGGGCATGGTCCAAGATATAGAATTCGCCTTTAATTAAATATTGTTTGGCAAATTTTTTTGAAACCGTTTTTGGTTTTTTTTGGTTAAAAAGTTGCTTTTAAAAATGTTTGAATGGTCTATCAGAAGAGGTTTAACTTTAAAAAAGAGTTTTCACTCAAAACCACATAATATGATTTTTAAAAAAGCTCTTATAGGATAGACTGAAACTTATATTGAAGTTTCAATAAGACATTATAAACTTCATTATAATATTTATGTTGCTTATTTAAAAAAAAAAAAAACTAAAGTCATTTTTGATTCATTTAAACTCTTTTAAAATTATAGTTCTAAACATTAACTAAAAACAACAACTTTTATTTCTTTTCTTCTATTGATTATAAAAGAGAAGAAAAAACGCTCGGTAGCATTATATCCTAGGCAAAGTTAAGCTCATTAATTGATCTTATTCTGAATTTTAAGGATTCAAATGAGAAAACTTTCTCATTTAGTTTCAAATCAGAATTAGTGCTAGGGCGCACCAGGGGACTAGTAAGTTGAGTATTTCAAAAGAGGAAAAAAAGATTATTCTCTTTTTTTATTGATTTATTTAATCATTTTTATTGGACTAAGTCCATTATTTGCATACACATTTGTATTCAAGATGTACCTCTCAATTGAAGACGAATCACTTTAAATCCTCCGTACTTATTTTATTTTTATGCATTTAATTTTCTATTCTATGTGTGAGATTGATTCGTTATGAGGTTGAATTTATGATAGATCTTGTTGGCGAATTTTTATTTTCACCGTATAGGGAATTGGTAGCATCAAATTGAATTGTGCCTCAAGAATGTAATTCATGTAGCTAAAATGTATAACAATATGAACTACAAGCTCCATAGGGGTTTCTTTAGATATATAAAAAGAGTAAATAAAGAATGCACTATTCATTTTTTAATAGTTTTAAGTGCACCCTTTTACTGCTTTGAGCCCCTTTTTTTCCTTTTTGCTTCTTATTATTTTTTCTTTTTTATTTCGCCTCTTTCTTACGTTTGGTTTATTATTTTTTTTTCTTTCATTCTATTTGTCTATTTGGATGTTTGGCATATTGGGTGTTAAACCAAAGCTTTTGGTTCAAACACTATAACATGTAAAAGTTTTATACTGTTTAAATCAATATACTAAACACCATCATATACCTTCAAAACCACTTAAATCTTTTTTTCTTTTTAATTCTACCGCTTTCATGCTTTACTTTTTTTTTCTTTTCTTTTTTAACTCTGTTTTTCTACCATTCTATCTTACAAATAGGGTGGCAACTGCACAAGATGGGGTGGGTATGCTTCTCTTATATTTATATCTTGCTTTCTTTTTTTCTCTTATCTAAAGAGTCATTTTCATACCCTACTCATTTACCCATTAAAAACTAAAAATATGATTATTAAAACTTAAAGCAAATTCCATTACATCTATTGTAAAACTCCAACAATTTAAAAACTAAGTATACATTAAGACATTATTTTTATCTTACTGTATGTCAAAGTGTTCCATATTTAAGTTAAAAGTTATAATTAATAATAAAATATAAATACTAGGACCAAGGGTGGTTTTTCAGGGGGCTTAACCATTGTTCTTTTTTTTTTTTTTTTTTGCTTTTTTAGTGGTTTTATCTTTTTTCCTCTTTCTTCTGTTTTCAATGATTTACATTTTTTTTTCTTCTTTATTTTTGGCTCATTTGTTTATCGTAGTATCTTGCATCCAATATCCTTGTCTTTTTTCATTATGTTCCTCTTTCCTTCTTTTGAGATTTATTACTCTTTCTCATAGAATTCTTAAAATTCCAATCTCAACTTCCTTGTTAGGTCAAGATTAAGGAACACGTTTGGGATTGAGCTAGTTGGAGGGCATGATTAGATTGGAATCAGCTCCAATCCCAAATTTTCTATCCATGAGCCCGCCCAAAACCTTAACTATCACAACAATTATAATCACGATTTTAGTAAGAAATTTTTTGTCTGGAGAAAAAATTATAAAACTAATTAATTGTTGTAAGCATGAGTCCACGATGGAGAATAATCTAAGGAAAGGGGAGTAGCTTTTAGTTTTGAATCAATGGCAAAAAGAAAGGGTGTATCAAAACAAAAATAAAACCAACCACATATAGTAAAAACAAAAAATCCCACACTGCCAACCTCCCGTGTTGATCTCCATAGCCAATCTCCTTCGCTCTCACAAACGACCCAACCTCCCATCACCATCGACCTCCATCCCAGCCTCTGTTCAGCACCGTTAGAGGCCATCAAGAAGAAGATCTCCATCATAGCCCCCTTTAGCCCTCATTGACCTCCCACATTGTTCCTAACATGAGTCTCCAGTGTGAAGATTTGACTCGAATTGTGATTCAGTTAGAGGCAATATAGGACTTCTTGCTTCAGTAAAGTCGAGTACAGGACTGCAGCCTATGCTAGACATATTTAAATGATGTGTCCTTGTGCTATTGCTTCAAGATTATTGGTTAGTGTAGAAGTGAGTACACTCTATAATTGAGAGGAGTATTAATTGATGTATATAAGAGAAGAAAAAAAAACACAGGTGAAATATATACTGTAGTCTAGCTTTTTTAAGAGTTAGTCGAAGAACATTGTGAGTATTGCGTGGGAAGTTCTTGTGATTTTCCTTGTACTGGGATTGAGTGTTCTTGAGTGTCTACCTCTGAATGTGTAATTTCTTCTTCAATAGTGGATCTAACTATGGTTGCAAAGCCCTAACTTGGATGTAGGATCTTATTGATCCAAACCAAGTATACATCGTTGTGTTCTTGATGTTTCTTTCTTCTATGTTATTTGGTTTCCTCTATGTGTGCTTTTTGGGGTAATCTTTCACAAACTGGCATTAGAGCCTTTTTTGATCTCTGAATTCATAGAGATTTATGGGCAAATTTGAAGTCAACTGTGAACTCTCCATGATTGCTTCCTAATCAATGCCGACAGAATCAAGAGGATCATTTCCTGGCCAGAAGATCAAATTGAAGATGTCGAGTTTAAAATTTGAGATTGAGAAGTTTGATGGTAAGAACAGCTTCAATCCGAGGAGGGAAAAGATGATTGCTCACCTCGGCAATCTCAAATTGGATGAAGCCTTGAAGGGTGAATCCAAGATTCCTGACACAGTTCAAAACAAAAGTGAGATTCTTAAGAAAGCAAGAAATACTATTGTTCTAAGTTTGAGTGACTAGATTCTAAGAAAAGTTGTAAAAGAGAAAACTGCTTGTGATATGTAGAACAAATAGAACAGCTTTACATGACAAAATCTCTTCAAAATGGAATTTATTTGAAGCAAAGATTCTACGGTTTTAGGATGGATGAGAATAAAACAATTGATGAAAATATATAAGAATTTAACAAGTTGTTGTCAGATCTTGAAAATCTTGAGGTAAGAGTTGAAGAAGAGGATCATGCTATTTTCTTGTTAAATTCCTTACCTAAACAGTATGAGCAGTTGAGAGATACTCTCAAGTATGGGAGAGAGACATTGTCTTTAGAAGAAAATAGTAGGAGCTACCAACTCTAAGAGATTAGACTTAAGAGTCAATTCCAGACAGTTCAGATCAAATGTAGAAAGACTGAATGTTTGAGAGAGATCCATGGATAAGAGATCACTCAACAAGAGGCAAGATTTGTTCAAGATCCAAGTCAAGAACCAAGAAAACGTGTTGGTTCTATAAAAAGGAAGGATATTTTAGAAGAAATTGTCCACAGTGAAAGACCAATAATCTCGAGAGTGAACAAAATAAGTCTTTGGATACTGTAAATATCTCCGATGAATATAAAGTTGCTGAAGACCTAACTGTGTCAAGTGATGATCCCCAAGAATAATAGATCTTGGATTTAGGTTGTACCTTTCGTATGACTCCAAGAAGGGACTGGTTCACAACTTATCAGGAGTAAGGTCTAGGAAAGTTTTAATGGGAAATAATGTCCCATGTCACATACAAGGAATAGGATCTGTGAGACTGAAGATATGGGATGGTTCTGTGAAGCTACTGACTAAAGTGAGGCATATAGCAGATTTAAAAAAAAATTCTGATATCTCTAGGAAGCCTAGACATGAGTGGCTATTCTTATAAAGCTGAAAAGGGTATGCTTAAGGTGATAAAGGGCTCTCTGGTTATTATGAAGGAATCTTTTAAACAAGGCCTATACATTCTACAAGGGACTATTATTTTAGGAGAAGTGGCCGTTTCTAAAAGCAGTAAGGATCAAACCGTTTTATTGCATAAAAGACTTGGCCATATAAGCTTGAAAGGGCTGCAAGAATTGGGGAGGCATGGACTTCTTGACTCGAAGCACATCACAAATCTAGATTTCTGTGAAAGTTGTGTGTTTGGCAAGTCTCAGAGATTGAAATTTGCACCTGCAAAACACAGTACGAAATCCACTCTTGACTATGTCCACTCTGATTTTGGGGCTCTCTTAAGGTACCTCTATCCCTATCTTATTGTCAATATTTCATAACTTTTTTAGATGACTATTCTAGAAAAGTTTAGATCTATTTTCTTAAAACTAAAAATAAGGCTTTTAATGTATCTATTAAATAGAAAAACCCTCATTGAGAATCAAACTTGTAAGAAAATTAAGAGACTTAGGACAGATAATGGTTTAGAATTTTGTTGTGGTGAATTTAATTCATATTGTTCAGTGCATGGTATTTATAGACGTCACAATTGCATAGAAATACCACATTAAAATGGATTAGCTGAAAGAATGAATAAAACCATTATTAATAAGGTTAGATGCATGCTTGATGAATCAGGTTTACTAAAAAAAATTTGGGCAAAAGCTGCCTCTATAACTTGCCACTTGATTAATAAATCCTTACACTCTACTCTTAGTTTTAAAGTCCTTGATGAAATCTGGTCTAGTTACAAACCTGATTATTCATATTTAAGAACCTTTGGTTGTATTGTATGTTCATATAAAACAAGGAAAGTTGAATCCTAGAGCAAAGAAAGGTATAGTTCTTGGCTACCCTCATGGTGTTAAATATTTTAGAGTTTGGTAATTAGAAGTTAAAAAATATGTTGTTAGTAGAAATGTGGTGTTTAGTGAAAACGTTTTCTATAAAACTAACAAAAATTCTGAAGTGATAGCTAGCTCCGAACAAGCTGAGCAGATTCCTTTAACACAGGTTGAGGTACAAGAAAATAAAAAAGAAATTGCAGCTGACTTAAATCAAGGTGGAGCTCTTATACCAAATCAAGATCAAACCGTGGATGATCAAGGCTCTTTGGATATGACAGATCAATTAATCATTGATCTTGATATGCTTTAAGATAAAGAATTATTTCTAGATCAATATAAGTATGATCAACTACAAGATTACTTATTGTCCATAGATAGAGTTAGAAGACAGATCAAACCACCTTCAAGATTTGCTAATATTGATCTAATAGCTTTTGCACTTAATGTGGATGGAGGCATGGAGTTAAATGAGCTAGTAACCTATAAAGAAGCTAGAAGAAGTGTTAATTGGCCTAAATGGAAAAGGGCCATGGAAGAAATGTTATCTTTGATGAAGAACAAAACATGGACATTAGTTGATAGGCCAAAATGACAAAGAGTGATTGGTTGCAAATGGGTCTTCAAAAGAAAGCCAAGTATTCCAGGCATTGAAGTTGCAAGATTCAAGGCATGATTAGTTGCCAAAGAATATTCTCAGGTAGAAGGGGTAGGTTTCCATGAAGTCTTCTCACCAGTGGTGAAAAACACCTCAATTAGAGTAGTTTTGGCATTGTCTGCAATTTATAATCTGGAACTTGAGTAGTTAGACATCAAGATTGCCTTCCTTCATGGCAGCCTTGATGAAAATATATATATGCATCAACCAGAAGGTTTTGAAAGAAAAGGTGGAGAACATAAGGTTTGTCTACTGCAAAGGTGACTATATGGGTATAAAACAATCACCCCGATAATGGTATCACAAGTTTGATGACTTTATGTTAAAGAAAGGATTCTCAAGGTCCAAATATGATAGTTGTGTGTGTTAGTTAAAACTCAAGGATCAATCCTTTATCTACCTTTTAATATATGTAGATGATATTGCTAATAGCATGTAAGCATAAGGGTGGGATACAAAAGCTAAAGGTTGAGCTTAACTCAAAATTTGAAATGAAAGATTTAGGGCCAGTTAAGAGGATTCTTGGAATGGACATTACAAGAGACAAATTAAGAGGGGTTTTGACTTTATCTTAAACTGGGTGTTTGAATAAAGTTGTTGATATCTTTGGAATGAAGTAGGCTAAAGTAGTAACTACTCCTATAGGTGCTGATTTCAAGCTTTGCTTAGTTAATGATCAAGAGATTGAGATAGAAACAGCTCATATGAAGACAGTTCCTTACTCAAATGCTGTGGGGAGTTTGATGTATACAATGGTCTCTACTAGACCAAATATAGCATATAGAGTTGGGCTTGTCAGTAGGTTCATGAGCAAGCCAGGAAGGATACATTAACAGGCTATAAAATGGTTGCTGAGGTATTTGAAAGGGTCATCTAATCTAAATTTAATCTACTCTGGTAATGATAGTCAAAATTGTTGAGTTATTGGTTATTGTGATTTTGATTTTGCTGGAGACTTCGACAAGATAAGGTCTTTGTCTGGTTATGTTTTTACTGTTGGTAGAAACACTGTAAGTTAGAAATCAAGTCTACAACATGTAGTAGCCCTTTCCACTACTGAAGCTTAATATATTTCCTTCACAAAGGTAGTCAAAGAAGCTCTTTGGTTGAAGGGTGTGATCAGTAAACTATGTATGCTGCAAGAAAGTATCACGGTGTTTTGTGAGTCACAAAGTGCAATCCATTTGTCTAAGAACACAATGTTCCATGAAAGAACAAAACATAGAGATGTTAGATTACATTTTCTGAGAGACATTGTATCAAGGCAACAAGTGGTGATAAAGAAGATTGCAACATAAATAAATCCTGTTGATCTGCTTACTAAGATTATTCCTGTGAGTAAGTTCAAGGAAGCCTTGGGCTTACCAAAATTAGTGGAATAAAATTAGTGGTGTATAAGGGTTATTCTAGTCAGAGCTATTGAGAAATCATCAATCTAGAGCCAAGGTGGAGATTTGTGAAGATTTGACTCTAATTGTGATTCAGTTAGAGGTAGGATAGGACTTCTTACTTCATAAAGTCGAGTACAGTACTACAACCAATGCTAGATATATTTAAATGATGTGTCCTTATGCTATTGGTTCAAGATTAGTGGTTAGTGTAAATATGAGTACATTGTATAATTGATAGGAGTATTAAGTGATGTATATAATAGAAGAAAAAAAACACAAATGAAATATATACTGTAGTCTAGCTTCTCTGAGAGTTAGTCGAAGAACATTGTGAGTATTAGGTGGGAAGTTCTTGAGATTTTCCTTGTACTAGGATTGAGTGTTCTTGAGTGTCTACTTCTGAGAGTGTAATTTCTTCTTCAATAATGGATCAAACTAGGGTTAAAAAGTTCTGACTTGGATGTAGGATTTTATTGATCCGAATCAAGTATACATTTTTGTGTTCTTGATGTTTTCTTTCTTCTTTGTTATTTGGTCTTCTATGTGTGCTTTCTGGGTTAATCTTTCATATCCATGTTAGACATGTATGCCCTAAGGAGTAAAAATGTAATACGTTTTTGGAGACATTTTTATCAATAAAGAATTTATTCATTTATATATACCAAATCATGTCCTCTTTACGTTCATATTTGTTGAATGTATGATAAGCAAACAGTAGTCTGAGACTGTCAGTCTAAACCTTAAGAATTGGGCATATGACGGACTGATTATGCGGGAGACACGATTCTTAAGGTGATGGTCTAAAACATAAGATCCACAATCGAGGGAATAAAGTTAGGCGCTTTATTCATGTAAAGATTGTTATGTTGTCTATATCCCTTATGGGAGATGGTTTGTCTTGACCATTGGAGTTGGACTCCGTGAATAGAAACATTGGCGCGTTGTCATAGGTGACGATGTGTTGGATCGGGACATAAAGTGAATTGATTTGGATTAATAATTCTATCTCGGCAAATCGATTCACTTTAGACAGTCATTTGTATTGTATCTTAATCCTGAGATGAATAGTGGGCCCGTTGTCTCGACTTGTGTCTTTTGATGTACCAATGGCACATCTCTATAGTGGTATGCATGCCGGTACGTTGGAGGTATGACTCTTGATAGCGTAGACTTGTTATTCATAGATATGGAATCCATAGCTCCTCTTTAGGAGTAATGATATCCTCTTATATGCGTTGTCCTGTAATTAAAAAACTAGAGCGCTCAACCATTTGGATACATAGGTGTAACCGAATGGTATACTATCTTTGGATGGTAAGTTTTCTAATGGTGAGACAATGGAACGTAAGATAAAAATAATCAAGAAGGTAAGACAGAACTTGTCCTTAAGCCGATTATGGATGATCATATGGGGATGCGATACACTATGATATGTCATGGAGACTTAGCTACACGAGCTTCGTAATTCTATAAAGTTCGAGAGTGCAGCTCCAAGCTTTTAGTGAAGTAGCGTTGGAGTTGATAATTGTGAAATGTATATCTGAGATATTGGGTTTCATAATTATCATGAGCTTGAACTTTATAGGTCCATTTTGGTCCCCTTTGCTAGCTCACAAAATCCTGTAACGACATGGCGTGCTTTTCCAATAATTGGTGACTTATGTCGGATTTATCATATTGGTTTAAAATTTGTAAGAATCAAATAATTCATGTCTGTTTATCGGTTGAATTAATTTTGTAAGAAATTAGTTCAAGATAAACTTGTTGAATTATTGCGATCAGATAATTCTTGTTTGTTTATCGGTTGATTTAATTTTTGGACAAATTAGATCAAGATAAACTTGTAGAATTATTGTGAATTGATTTATTTTCTTAGAGATTATCTTGATAAAGTTTGTTTTGATCAGATATCTTCTCTATTGAGTTAATTGAATCAAAACTGAGACTTTATCCTTTAGAATCTCAGGTGAAAAATAAAAGATTAGCGGAGATTTTTTCTCAGGAGTTCAGCCTGCCGGATGACGTGTTTGGCCTGCCGAACTAGCCTATTCGGCCTGCCGATCAGAATGTTCGGCTTGCCGATCAGCGGAGATAAGATTACGCATTTTCACGCGGATCTTATCAGATATTGATCCGAACTTGATTTTGTTTCGAGTTTTTGAGACCTAATCTGATATGGACTGACCCCAGGACCAGTAGGTATAAAAAGGGAGTGAGTCTCATGATTTACTCAGATCAATACAGATCAATAGAGATCAATTTGAGAGATTAAGAGTGATACTCTTCTAGTAAGCATCTAAAAACTCCCTAAGAGCTTTTGTTCACAAATCACGAACACTAGCTTTGGGTTCTCTCTATTGGTTGGAAGGAGAGTCACTGGTGGAAGAGCTGTACGTGTGAGTCCACACTCACTCCAGTTGTGGATAGAGAATAGCAAAGAAGACCAGTTGGTTGAGGCTCTTCTGGAACGTTAATTCTCTACAAGGACTGCGGAGGTTCTTCGGCACACTGAGGTTAGTAAGATCTGTTTAATTTATACATATAAAATGTCAAACTTGTGTTTTGGAAATTACTCTGATGAAAAAAATTTTAAAATTCCGCTGCGCACTTTGTTTCCAACAATTGGTATCAGAGCCGAGGTTTTTACATAAATTTGCAAGTTTGTGATCATGTTTTATACATAAATTTTGTGATCTTAATCTCTCCTATGCTTGAATTGAATTTTATAGAGAGATGGCACTCTAGGTTTCTATATAATATATATGTTGTCATGGATTATGTGGTGAATGTTTATTAATTAATTATGGTTGATTAAATCGTTGTTTAATTATTTATTTATTAATTAATACCGGTTATGGTTCCTTAGAGGTTAGAATATGTATCTAGGTTTTTCATGTAATTAGATGGCGGACTATCATCTCCGTCTAGGAATTGTTATTTAATTTTTAATTTGTAAGAATTTTGTAATTAAATAATTATTCGGAGAAGACGGAACGAGAAGTCAGATCTTGAAGATTGATGATGGCGCCTCCAGGTATTTCCTGAGTCTCTAATTTTATGTTTTTGAATTGTTGAAAATAAAATTGATGAATTGCATTAAAATTATATTTTCTGGATTGAGGGATTTCTACTCGGTCAGAATATCGGACCTCACAGTTCGGCCGGAATGCCGGACCTCACAGTTCGGCAGGCCGAAGGTCACAGATCGGCAGGTCGGACTTGTGGTCCGGCAGGCCGACAGTGGGGCAGAAATTTTGGTGCTCTGCTGGCAGGCCAAACTTTCATGTTCGGCAGGCCGAACCTGCATAGATCGGCAGGCCGATGCAGCAAGACCGGCAGGCCGATCACCCAGATCGGCCTGCCGACCGAGAGCTGTCGAGTGTCCAAAAAAGGCGCAATTTTTTCGATGCAGTTTTAATTTTATTTTTGGGACGATTCTGAGAAACATTAAATTTGGATATGATCGGAAATATGAAGTATTTGATTCATACGAGATCGAAGACTTGAAGATGGAAATTACATGAAGAAGGATACAGCTTGAGGATTCAAGGATGAAGAATCGATACATGTCTCGATTATTCTCTTGTAATCTTAGTTTTCTATTCTCTAGGGTGGAACCATAATATTACGGTTATTATTATTTTGCTTGTAGCTTTGCTTGATTGCTTTGCTTGTCTGCGTTATAATATGATTTACCATGTATATTGATAACATGTCATATAGAATAGGGAGTGCCGCTCATATTAAAATTGTTTATGCATAATTTTAAAATAAAACCTTGACTTCAAAAGATTGAGTGGGAGAAGGTTTTCGAAGAGAGAACCTAAGGCCTCCATCGTTAGTCCATAGGAAGAACATGGTGGTCCCGACCCCTAGGAAGAGATTTATATCATGTACCAGATTGGATCTCTGAAAGGATAAGGTATTTTAGTATGATTTATGGTTGTACACCCCTAGGTGGTGATTATAAATCATAGATAAAATATTGAAACGGTGGTTATACACTCACGTTGATTTTATTATTAACCTCCCCTAGGAGCTCTGTTAATAAAATTAATGGCCAAAGAAACGATTAGTAGTATATGCTGGATCATACGGGTCCTGGATGGCATATATTAATCAGGAGGGGATTCGTGTTCCTGATTGAATTTGGCATGACTCCCCTAGGAGCTTGTTAAATTCTGAGTTGGGAATTATCGTTGTAAGGTTGTGATATTTTTCAAGGTTTTGACACATAAACACATTTGTATGATTTTACATGATTGTGTTATCTTACTAAATTATTATATATGTTTGCTTATGTTTGGTATATAATTCTTTATTGTAGATTGAAAATGTCTAAAAACGCTTTATCATCGATACTTGACAAAAACCAATTAACCGGTGAGAACTATAACGATTGAAAATGAAACCTGGACATCGTCCTTTCCTTTGAGAAACTGAAATATGTACTGACAACTCCTTGTCCTTTCGAGCCTACGGGAGACTCAAGTAATGAGCAATTCCAAGCGTACGACCGTTGGAAAGATGCTAATGATCAGGCCCGCTGCTATGTTATGGCTAGCATGAACAACGTGCTGCAGGCTCAACATCAGGATTATGAGACTGCGAAGCAGATCTTGGATAATCTTGAGGATATGTTAAGAGGCTAGGCTATAACGAAGCGGCAAGGGGCGCTTCGGAAACTCTTAAACTGTAGACAGAGACCGGGGACATATGTAAAGGAGCACATGATGTTGGTCATGGGTTACCTCGCTGAGGCTCAAACCAATGGAGCCGACATCGATGCTGAAACTCAGATGACTATGGTCTTTGAGACTCTGTCTAAGGAATTTATTCTGTTTAGAGCTACTGTTAATTTAAGCAATAGACGGGATATGACCTTGACAGAACTGATGAAACAGTTACAGGAGTTTGAACTACTGATCAGGGAGTCTCCTGCTGGTGGTGAGGCCAATGTGGTAGCTGCTTCTGGTTCCAATCCTACTTCTGGGAATGGAAAGAAGCAACGGGCCAAGAGTGGGAAGTCTTCTATTCCTCCTACTACCAAGAGCAAGAAGAAGAAGAAGAAGAACCCAAAGAAGCTTAAGTGCTTCTTCTGTGGTAAGATTGGGCATATAAAGAAGCATTGCAAGGACTTCCTTTCCAAGGGAGGTAGGTGTGATCTTCTATATTTAGAAACTTGTTTGGTTGAGGAATCCAGTGACATCTGGGACATAGATTCCGGTACAACTAATCATGTTTGTGTTTCTCTGCAGGGATTCAAAGAAACAAGAAGTCTACTTCGTGAAGACTTAACGCTTCGGATGGGCGATGGATCCTTGGTCTCAACGGAAGCAGTAGGAGATGTCCATCTTTATTTTGATAATTATAGGAATTTAATTTTGCGAGACTGTTTTTATGTTCCTAAATTTAAAAGGAATTTAATTTCTGTATATTCTTTATTTAAAGACTCCTATGTGGTATCTTTTAATGAAAAAGTGGTGATTCGTAAAAATAAATCTTTTATCTGTTTTGGATGGATGCAAAATAATCTATATTTTATCAAACCTAAGATGGACTTATTGTTGGAAACAAAGTGCGCAGCGAAACTTTTTAAATTTTCATCAGAGTATTTTCCAAAATACAAGTTTGACATGTTATATGTATAAATTAAACAGATCTTACTAACCTCAGTGTGCTGAAGAACCTCCGCGACCTGTGTAGAGAAGTAACGTTCCAGAAGAGCCTCAACCAACTGGTCTTCTTTGCTATTCTCTATCCAAAACCGGAGTGAGTGTGGGCTCACATGTATAGCTCTTCCACCGGTGACTCTCCTTCCAACCAATAGAGAGAACCCAAAGCTAGTGTTCGTGATTTGTGAACAAAAGCTCTCAGGGAGTTTTCAGATGCTCACTAGAAAAGTATCACTCTTAATCTCTCAAATTGATCTGAGTAAATCATTAGACTCACTCCCTTTTTATACCTATTGGTCCTTGGGGTCAGTCCATATCAAATTAGGTCTCAAAAATCGAAACAGAATCAAGTTCGGATCAATATCTGATAAGATACGCGTGAAAAACGCGTAATCTTAGCTGTCGCGGTCGGCATGCCGAACTGTGAGATAGGCAGGCCGAACTGGCCAGTTCGGCAGGCCGAACTTTCCGATCGGCAGGCCGAACTGCCGAGAAAAAATCTCCGCGAATCTTTTATTTTCCACCCGAGATTCTAAAGGATAAAGTCTCAGTTTTGATTCAAATAGCCCAATAGAAAAGATATCTGATCAAAACAAACTTTATCAAGATAATCTCTAAGAAAATAAATCAATTCATAATAATTCTACAAGTTTATCTTGTTCTAATTGTCCAAAATTAAAACAACCGATAAACAGACAAGAATTATCCGAACGCCATAATTCAACAAGTTCATCTTGAACTAATTTCTTACATAATTAATTCAACCGATAAACAGACATGAATTATTTGATTCTTATAAATTTTAAACCAATCTGATAAATCCGACATAAGTCACCAATTATTAGAAAAGCACGCCGTGTCGTTACAGGATTTTGTGAGCTAGCAAAGGGGACCAAAATGGACCTATAAAGTTCAAGCTCATGATAATTATGAAACCCAATATCCCAGATATACATTTCACAATTATCAACTCCAACGCTACTCCACTAAAAGCTTGGAGCTGCACTCTCGAACTTTATAGAATTACGAAGCTCGTGTAGCTAAGTCTCCATGACATATCATAGTGTATCGCATCCCCATATGATCATCCATAATCGGCTTAAGGACAAGTTTTGTCTTACCTTCCCGATTATTTTTATCTTACGTTCCATTGTCTCACCATTAGAAAACTTACCATCCAAAGATAGTATACCATTCGGTTACACCTATGTATCCAAATGGTTGAGCGCTCCAGTTTTCCAATTACAGGACAACGCATATAAGAGGATATCATTACTCCTAAAGAGGAGCTATGGATTCCATATCTATGAATAACAAGTCTACGCTACCAAGAGTCATGCCTCCAACGTACCGGCATGCATGCCACTATAGAGATGTGGGAGTCACCCATTGGTACATCAAAAGACACAAATCGAGACAACGGGCCCATTATTCATCTCAGGATTAAGATACAATACAAATGATTGTCTAAAGTGAATCGATTTGCCAAGACAGAATTATTAATCCAAATCAATTCACTTTATGTCCCGATCCAACACATCGTCACCTATGACAACGCGCCAATGTTTCTATTCACGGAGTCCAACTCCGATGGCCAAGACAAACCATCTCCCAAAAGGGATATAGACAACATAACAATCTTTACATGAATAAAGCGCCCAACTTTATTCCCTCGATTGCGGATCATATATTTTAGACCATCACCTTAAGAGTCGTGTCTACCGCATAATCATCCCATCATATGCCCAACTCTTAAGGTTTAGACTGATAGTCTCAGACTACTGTTTGCTTATCATACATTCAACAAATATGAACGTAAAGAGGACAATATTTGGTATATATAAATGAATAAATTCTTTATTGATAAAAAATGTCTCCGAAAACGTATTACATTTTTACTCCTTAGAGCATACATGTCTAACAATCTCCCACTTGCACTAAGTGAGTAAATACTGCAAATTTTGCATCCCCATAGCTTCCACATGCCTTTCGAAGACTCTCCCAGAAAGTGTCTTCGTAAATGGATCAGCTAAATTATCCTCTGACGCGATCTTGCACACCGTGACATGCCCGCTCTCAACGAAGTCCTTTATCACATGATACTTCCGATCAATATGCTTACTCTTCTTGTGAAATCTTGGTTCCTTAGCATTAGCTACCACCGCACTGTTATCACAGTACAGTGATACCGCTTTATCCATACCAGGAACTACCTCAAGATCCCTAAGGAACTTGCGGAGCCACACTGCTTCTTTCGAAGCATCACTAGCCGCCACATACTCGGCCTCCATCGTTGAATCCGAAGTGCAATCTTGCTTCGCACTTCTCCAACTGATGGCACCGCCACCCAGAGTAAACACAAACCCCGAAGTCGATTTCCTAGAATCCAGGCAGGATTGAAAATCCGAATCAGTGTATCCTAGAGGAGTTAAATCCTCACCTGAATACACAAGCATATACTCACGAGTCCTTCTCAGGTACTTGAAAATATGCTTTACCGCAACCCAATGGTTCGGTCCTGGATCCGCCTGAAATCGACTCACAATCCCAACCGCATAGCTAATATCCGGTCGAGTGCAAAGCATGGCATACATGAGACTACCCACTGCCGAAGCATAAGGCACCTTCTTCATGTATTCTCTTTCTTCATAAGACTTTGGAGAGTCTTTCTTAGAAAGAGTAATTCCAGACCTAGATGGTTGCCCACCTTTCTTGGAATCCTGCATTGCAAACCTCCTGAGAATTTTATCTATGTAGCCGGCCTGTGACAAAGCTATCATTTTGTTCTTCCTATCCCGAAAGATCTGGATACCGAGAACAAAATTAGCCTCACCCAAGTCCTTCATGTCAAACTGCTTGGTCAACCATAATTTGACCGATGACAACGCCCCAACGTCATTGCCAATTAGCAGAATGTCATCTACATAGAGTAGTAGAAAAACCACCTTCCCATTCTTAATGTGTTTGTAAACACATGGTTCATCCACATTTTGTGAGAACCCATAAGTCTTGATCACTTGATCAAATCTTATGTTCCAAGAACGAGAAGCCTGCTTAAGTCCATAAATAGACTTTAGCAACTTACAAACCTTACCCTCTTGACCCGTGACCTTGAACCCGTCTGGTTGTTCCATATAAATGGACTCATCAAGATAGCCATTCAGAAAAGCCGTCTTGACATCCATCTGCCAAATCTCGTAGTCGAGAGCGGCAGCTATGGACAAGAGAATCCGGATGGACTTAAGCATGGCTACAGGCGAAAAGGTTTCCTCATAATCGATTCCTTCCTTTTGCGTATAACCCTTAGCTACCAGTCTAGCCTTAAAGGTTTCGACCTTTCCATCCACTCCTCTTTTCCTCTTGTAGATCCACTTACTCCCTATGGGTTTTACCCCTTCGGGAAGATCCACAAGCTCCCAGACCCGATTAGTCTCCATAGACTTCATCTCAATGTTCATGGCCTCTGTCCAGAGTCTTGAATCAACATCCTCCATAGCTTCTGCGTAAGTATAAGGATCCCTGTCATGTTCATCCGGTTCAGCCAAAAAGACCTCCCCATTGAACATATACCTCTCAGGTTGACGCCCGATCCTCGCACTACGCCGAAGCCCCTGAGGTTGTTGTTCAGGTTTGTTTCGTTTTTCTACACCGATCGGAATGGTTTCGTTCGGAACCTCCGGAGTAAACGGATTACCCCTCAACTCCTCAAGCACCACTTTGCTTTGAGGTTTAAAGTCGTTCATGTAACTCTCCTCAAGGAAAGTTGCATTAGTTGAAACCACGACTTTATTTTCCTTTGGGTTATAAAAATAACCCCCTTTAGTCCCTTTTGGATATCCTACAAACACGCAAACTTCTAAACGTGCTTCCAACTTATTCGGATCCTTAAACAGGACATGAGCTGGACATCCCCATATGCGAATATGGTTTAAGGATGTCTTCCGTCTTGTCCACAACTCGTGAGGAGTTTTAGGGACCGATTTTGAAGGCACATTGTTCAAAAGATAACATGCGGTTTGTAGTGCATATCCCCAAAAGGATAAAGGCAATGATGAATAACTCATCATGGACCGAATCATGTCCAACAAAGTTCTATTCCTTCTCTCTGCTACGCCATTCTGCTGCGGAGTGCCCGGCGCAGTCAAATGGGATAAAATCTCATTCTCTAACAAGTGTCCCAAGAACTCATTAGAAAGGTATTCCCCACCTCGATCAGATCGAAGTGCCTTTATGGGTCTACCCAATTGCTTTTCCACTTCAGCCCGAAACTCCCTGAACTTATCATAAGTTTCGCTTTTGTGGTGCATTAGGTACACATACCCATATCTTGAGTAATCGTCAATAAAAGTAACGAAGTACTCATACCCTCCTCGTGCCCGGATGTTCATCGGTCCGCAAACATCACTATGCACAAGTTCTAGAACCCCTTCGGCCCTTTTGCCCTTAGACCCGTATGGTCTTTTGGTCATTTTACCCTCCAAACAAGACTCACATTGAGGTATAGATTCCACCTTTAAGTGACTTAAAGGTCCATCCCTTACCAACCTTTGAATCCTATTTAGGTTAATATGGCCAAGGCGCAAATGCCAAAGATAAGTCTTATTAGAGTGAGAAGTTTTAAGTCTTTTTGAGTTATTATCATTTATCTCAGCATTAAGCAATAGGTCCATCTTAGGTTTGATAAAATATAGATTATTTTGCATCCATCCAGAACAGATAAAAGATTTGTTTTTACGAATCACCACTTTTTCATTAAAAGATACCACGTAGGAGTCTTTAAATAAAGAAGATACAGAAATTAAATTCCTTTTAAATTTAGGAACATAAAAACAATCTTGCAAAATTAAACTCCTATAATTATCAAAATAAAGATGGACATCTCCCACTGCTTCCGCTGAGACCAAGGATCCATCGCCCATCCGAAGCGTTAAGTCTTCACGAAGTAGACTTCTCGTTTCTTTGAATCCCTGCAGAGAAACACAAACATGATTAGTTGCACCAGAATCTATGACCCAAATGTCACTGGATTCCTCAACCAAACAAGTTTCTAAATATAGAAGATCACACCTACCTCCCTTGGAAAGGAAGTCCTTGCAATGCTTCTTTATATGCCCGATCTTACCACAAAAGAAGCACTTAAGCTTCTTTGGGTTCTTCTTTTTCTTCTTCTTGCTCTTGGTAGCAATAGGAATAGAAGACTTCCCACTTTTGGCCTGTTGCTTCTTTCCATTCCCAGAGTTAGGATTGGAACCAGAAGCAGCTACCATATTGGCCTCTCCACCAGCAGGAGACTCCCTGATCAGCAGTTCAAACTCTTGTAACTGTTTCATCAGTTCTGTCAAGGTCATATCCCGTCTATTGCTTAGATTAAAAGTAGCTCTAAACGGAATAAATTCCTTAGACAGAGTCTCAAAGACCATAGTCATCTGAGTTTCAGCATCGATGTCGGCTCCATTGGTTTGAGCCTCAGCGAGGTAACCTATGACCAACATCATGTGCTCCTTTACAGATGTCCCCGGTCTCTGTCTACAGTTTAAGAGTTTTCGAAGCGCCCCTTGCCGCTTTGTTATGGCCTGGCCTCCAAACATGTCCTCAAGATTATCCAAGATCTGCTTCGCAGTCTCATAATCCTGATGTTGAGCCTGCAGCACGTTATTCATGCTAGCCATAACATAGCAGCGGGCCTGATCATTAGCATCTTTCCAGCGGTCGTACGCTTGGAATTGCTCATTACTTGAGTCTCCCGTAGGCTCGGGAGGACAAGGAGTTGTTAGAACATATTTCAGTTTCTCAAAGGAAAGGACAATGTCCAGGTTCCGTTTCCAATCGTTATAGTTCTCACCGGTTAATTGGTTTTTGTCAAGTATCGATGATAAAGCATTTTTAGACATTTTCAATCTACAATAAAGAATCATATACCAAACATAAGCAAACATATATAATAATTTAGTAAGATAACACAATCATGTAAAATCATACAAATGTGTTTATGTGTCAAAACCTTGAAAATATCACAACCTTACAACGATAATTCCCAACTCAGAATTCAACAAGCTCCTAAGGGAGTCATGCCAAATTCAATAAGGAACACGGATCCCCTCCTGATTAATATATGCCATCCAGGACCCGTATGATCCAGCATATACTAATAATCGTTTCTTTGGCCATTAATTTTATTAACAGAGCTCCTAGGGGAGGTTAATAATAAAATTAACGTGAGTGTATAACCACCGTTTTAATATTTTATCCATGATTTATAATCACCACCTAGGGGTGTGCAACCATAAATCATACTAAAATACCTTATCCTTTCAGAGATCCAATATGGTACATGATAGAAATCCCTTCCTAGGGGTTGGGACCATCATGTTCTTCCTATGGACCAACGATGGAGGCCTTAGGTTCTCTCTTCGAAAACCTTCTCCCACTCAATCTTTTGAAGTCAAGGTTTTATTTTAAAATTATGCATGAACAATTTTAATATGAGCGGCACTCCCTATTCTATATGACATGTTATCAATATATATGGTAAATCATATTATAATGCAGACAAGCAAAGCAATCAAGCAAAGCTACAAGCATAATAATAATAATAACCGTAATATTATGGTTCCACCCTAGAGAATAGAAAAAACTAAGATTACAAGAGAATAATCGAGACATTTATCGATTCTTCATCCTTGAATCCTCAAGTTGTATCCTTCTTCATGTAATATCCATCTTCAAGTCCTCAATCCCGTATGAATCGAACACTTCATATTTCCGGTCATATCCAAATTTAATGTTTCTCAGAATCGTCCCAAAATAAAATTAAAACTGCACTGAAAAATCGCACCTTTTCTGGACACCTGGCTGCTCTCGGTCGGCAGGCCGATCTAGGTGATCGGCCTACCGATCATGGAGGTTCGGCCTGCCGAACATGAAGGTTCGGCCTGCCGGCAGAGAACCAAAATTTCTGCCCCACTGTCGGCCTGCCGGACCATACGTCCGGCCTGCCGATCTGTGACCTTCGGCCTGCCGAACTGTGAGGTCCGGCATGCCGACCGAGCAGAAAACCCTCAATCCAGAAAATACAATTTTAATGCAATTCATCAATTTTATTTTCAACAATTCAAAAACATAAAATTAGAGACTCAGGAAATACCTGGAGGCGCCATCATCAATCTTTAAGTTCCGACTTCTCGTTCCGTCTTCTCCGAATAATTATTTAATTACAAAATTCTTACAAATTAAAAATTAAATAATAATTCCTAGACGGAGATGATAGTCCGCCATCTAATTACATGAAAAACCTAGATACACATTCTAACCTCTAAGGAACCATAACCGGTATTAATTAATTAATAAATAATTAAACAACAATTTAATCAACCATAATTAATTAATAAACATTCACCATATAATCCATGACAACATATATATTATATAGAAACCTAGAGTGCCATCTCTCTATAAAATTTAATTCAAGCATTGGAGAGATTAAGATCACAAAATTTATGCATATAACATGATCACAAACTTGCAAATTTATGTAAAAACCTCGGCTCTGATACCAATTGTTGGAAACAAAGTGCGCAGCGGAATTTTTAAAATTTTTCATCAGAGTATTTTCCAAAACACAAGTTTGACATGTTATATGTATAAATTAAACAGATCTTACTAACCTCAGTGTGCCGAAGAACCTCCGCGACCTGTGTAGAGAAGTAACGTTCCAGAAGAGCCTCAACCAACTGGTCTTCTTTGCTATTCTCTATCCACAACCGGAGTGAGTGTGGGCTCACACGTACAGCTCTTCCACCGGTGACTCTCCTTCCAACCAATAGAGAGAACCCAAAGCTAGTGTTCGTGATTTGTGAACAAAAGCTCTCAGGGAGTTTTCAGATGCTCACTAGAAGAGTATCACTCTTAATCTCTCAAATTGATCTGAGTAAATCATTAGACTCACTCCCTTTTTATACCTATTGGTCCTTGGGGTCAGTCCATATCAGATTAGGTCTCACAAATCGAAACAGAATCAAGTTCGGATCAATATCTGATAAGATACGCGTGAAAAACGCGTAATCTTAGCTGTCGCGGTCGGCATGCCGAACTGTGAGATAGGCAGGCCGAACTGGCCAGTTCGGCAGGCCGAACTTTCCGATCGACAGGCCGAACTGCCGAGAAAAAATCTCCGCGAATCTTTTATTTTCCACCCGAGATTCTAAAGGATAAAGTCTCAGTTTTGATTCAAATAGCCCAATAGAAAAGATATCTGATCAAAACAAACTTTATCAAGATAATCTCTAAGAAAATAAATCAATTCATAATAATTCTACAAGTTTATCTTGTTCTAATTGTCCAAAATTAAAACAACCGATAAACAGACAAGAATTATCCGAACGCCATAATTCAACAAGTTCATCTTGAACTAATTTCTTACATAATTAATTCAACCGATAAACAGACATGAATTATTTGATTCTTATAAATTTTAAACCAATCTGATAAATCCGACATAAGTCACCAATTATTGGAAAAGCACGCCGTGTCGTTACAGGATTTTGTGAGCTAGCAAAGGGGACCAAAATGGACCTATAAAGTTCAAGCTCATGATAATTATGAAACCCAATATCCCAGATATACATTTCATAATTTTCAACTCCAACGCTACTCCACTAAAAGCTTGGAGCTGCACTCTCGAACTTTATAGAATTACGAAGCTCGTGTAGCTAAGTCTCCATGACATATCATAGTGTATCGCATCCCCATATGATCATCCATAATCGGCTTAAGGACAAGTTCTGTCTTACCTTCCCGATTATTTTTATCTTACGTTCCATTGTCTCACCATTAGAAAACTTACCATCCAAAGATAGTATACCATTCGGTTACACCTATGTATCCAAATGGTTGAGCGCTCCAGTTTTTCAATTACAGGACAACGCATATAAGAGGATATCATTACTCCTAAAGAGGAGCTATGGATTCCATATCTATGAATAACAAGTCTACGCTACCAAGAGTCATGCCTCCAACGTACCGGCATGCATGCCACTATAGAGATGTGGGAGTCACCCATTGGTACATCAAAAGACACAAATCGAGACAACGGGCCCATTATTCATCTCAGGATTAAGATACAATACAAATGATTGTCTAAAGTGAATCGATTTGCCAAGACAGAATTATTAATCCAAATCAATTCACTTTATGTCCCAATCCAACACATCGTCACCTATGACAACGCGCCAATGTTTCTATTCACGGAGTCCAACTCCGATGGCCAAGACAAACCATCTCCCAAAAGGGATATAGACAACATAACAATCTTTACATGAATAAAGCGCCCAACTTTATTCCCTCGATTGCGGATCATATATTTTAGACCATCACCTTAAGAGTCGTGTCTACCGCATAATCATCCCATCATATGCCCAACTCTTAAGGTTTAGACTGATAGTCTCAGACTACTGTTTGCTTATCATACATTCAACAAATATGAACGTAAAGAGGACAATATTTGGTATATATAAATGAATAAATTCTTTATTGATAAAAATGTCTCCAAAAACGTATTACATTTTTACTCCTTAGAGCATACATGTCTAACACTTATTGCTTAATGCTGAGATAAATGATAATGACTCAAAAAGGCTTAAAACTTCTCACTCTAATAAGACTTATCTTTGGCATTTGCGCCTTGGCCATATTAACCTAAATAGGATTCAAAGGTTGGTAAGGGATGGACCTTTAAGTCACTTAAAGGTGGAATCTATACCTCAATGTGAATCTTGTTTGGAGGGTAAAATGACCAAAAGACCATACGGGTCTAAGGATAATAGGGCCGAAGGGGTTCTAGAACTTGTGCATAGTGATGTTTGCGGACCGATGAACATCCAGGCACGAGGAGGGTATGAGTACTTCGTCACTTTTATTGACGATTACTCAAGATATGGGTATGTGTACCTAATGCACCACAAAAGCGAAACTTATAATAAGTTCAGGGAGTTTCGGGCTGAAGTGGAAAAGCAATTGGGTAGACCCATAAAGGCACTTCGATCTGATCGAGGTAGGGAATACCTTTCTGATGAGTTCTTGGGACACTTGTTAGAGAATGGGATTTTATCCCATTTGACTGCACCAGGCACTCCACAGCAGAATGGCGTAGCAAAGAGAATGAATAGGACTTTGTTGCACATGATTAGGTCCATGATGAGTTATTCATCATTGCCTTTATCCTTTTGGGGATATGCATTAAAAACCGCATGTTGTCTTTTGAACAATGTGCCTTCAAAATCGGTCCCTAAAACTCCTCACGAGTTGTGGACAAGACGGAAGACATCCTTAAACCATATTCGCATATAGGGATGTCCGGCTCATGTCCTGTTTAAGGATCCGAATAAGTTGGAAGCACGTTCAGAAGTTTGCGTGTTTGTAGGATATCCAAAAGGGACTAAAGGGGGTTATTTTTATAATCCTAAGGAAAATAAAGTCGTGGTTTCAACTAATGCAACTTTCCTTGAGGAGAGTTACATGGACGACTTTAAACCTCGAAGCAAAGTGGTGCTTGAGGAGTTAAGGGGTGATTCGTTCACTCCGGAGGTTCCGAACGAAACCATTCCGATCGGTGTAGAAAAACCAAACAAACCTGAACAACAACCTCAGGGGCTTCAGCGTAGTGGGAGGATCAGGCGTCAACCTGAGAGGTATATGTTCAATGGGGAGGTCTTTTTGGCTGAACCGGATGAACATGACAGGGATCCTTATACTTACACAGAAGCTATGGAGGATGTTGATTCAAGACTCTGGACAGAGGCCATGAACATAGAGATGAAGTCTATGGAGACTAATCGGGTCTGGGAGCTTGTGGATCTTCCCGAAGGGGTAAAACCCATAGGGTGTAAGTGGATCTACAAGAGGAAAAGAGGAGTGGATGGAAAGGTCGAGACCTTTAAGGCTAGACTGGTAGCTAAGGGTTATACGCAAAAGGAAGGAATCGATTATGAGGAAATCTTTTCGCCTGTAGCCATGCTTAAGTCCATCCGGATTCTCTTGTCCATAGTTGCCGCTCTCAACTATGAGATTTGGCAGATGGATGTCAAGACGGCTTTTTTAAATGGCTATCTTGATGAGTCCATTTATATGGAACAACCAGACGGGTTCAAGGTCGCGGGTCAAGAGGGTAAGGTTTGTAAGCTGCTAAAGTCTATTTATGGACTTAAGCAGGCTTTTCATTCTTGGAACATAAGATTTGATCAAGTGATCAAGACTTATGGGTTCTCACATAAAGGATGGGAAGGTGGTTTTTCTATTGCTCTAAGTAGATGACATTCTGCTAATTGGCAATGACGTTGGGGCGTTGTCATCGGTCAAATTATGGTTGACCAAGCAGTTTGACATGAAAGACTTGGGTGAGGCTAATTTTATTCTCGGTATCCAGATCTTTCGGTATAGGAAGAACAAAATGATAGCTTTGTCACAGGCCGGCTACATAGATAAAATTCTCAGGAGGTTTGCAATGCAGGATTCCAAGAAAGGTGGGCAACCATCTAGGTCTGGAATTACTCTTTCTAAGAAAGACTCTCCAAAGTCTTATGAAGAAAGAGAATACATAAAGAAGGTGCCTTATGCTTCGGCAGTGGGTAGTCTCATGTATGCCATGCTTTGCACTCGACCGGATATTAGCTATGTGGTTGGGATTGTAAGTCGATTTCAGGCGGATCCAGGACCGAACCATTGGGTTGTGATAAAGCATATTTTCAAGTACCTGAGAAGGACTCGAGGGTATATGCTTGTGTATTCGGGTGAGGACTTGACTCCTCTAGGATACACTGATTCGGATTTTCAATCCTGTTTGGATTCTAGGAAATCGACTTCGGGGTTTGTGTTTACTCTGGGTGGCGGTGCCATTAGTTGGAGAAGTGCGAAGCAAGATTGCACTTCGGATTCAACGATGGAGGCTGAATATGTGGCAGCTAGTGATGCTTCGAAAGAAGCAGTGTGGCTCCGCAAGTTTCTTGGGGATCTTGAGGTAGTTCCTGGTATGGATAAGGCGGTATCACTGTACTGTGATAACAGTGCAGCGGTAGCTAATGCTAAGGAACCAAGATTTCACAAGAAGAGTAAGCATATTGATCAGAAGTATCATGTGATAAAGGACTTCGTTGAGGGCGGGCATGTCACGGTGTGCAAGATCGCATCAGAGGACAATTTAGCTGATCCATTTACAAAGACACTTACTGGGAGAGTCTTCGAGAGGCATGTGGAAGCTATGGGGATGCGAAATTTACTGTATTTACTCACTTAATGCAAGTGGGAGATTGTTAGACATGTTTGCCCTAAGGAGTAAAAATGTAATACGTTTTTGAAGACATTTTTATCAATAAAGAATTTATTCATTTATATATACCAAATCATGTCCTCTTTACGTTCATATTTGTTGAATGTATGATAAACAAATAGTAGTCTGAGACTGTCAGTCTAAACCTTAAGAATTGGGCATATGATGGACTGATTATACGAAAGACACGATTCTTAAGGTGATGGTCTAAAACATATGATCCACAATCGAGGGATTAAAGTTGGGCGCTTTATTCATGTAAAGATTGTTATGTTGTCTATATCCCTTAAGGGAGATGGTTTGTCTTGACCATTGGAGTTGGACTCCGTGAATAGAAACATTGGCGCGTTGTCATAGGTGATGATGTGTTGGATCGGGACATAAAGTAAATTGATTTGGATTAATAATTCTATCCCGGCAAATCGATTCACTTTAGACAGTCATTTGTATTGTATCTTAATCCTGAGATGAATAGTGGGCCCGTTGTCTCGACTTGTGTCTTTCGATGTACCAATGGGTGACTCCCACATCTCTATAGTGGTATGCATGCCGGTACGTTGGAGGCATGACTCTTGATAGCGTAGATTTGTTATTCATAGATATGGAATCCATAGCTCCTCTTTAGGAGTAATGATATCCTCTTATATGCGTTATCCTGTAATTGAAAAACTGGAGCCCTCAACCATTTGGATACATAGATGTAACCGAATGGTATACTATCTTTGGATGGTAAGTTTTCTAATGGTGAGACAATGGAACGTAAGATAAAAATAATCGAGAAGGTAAGACAGAACTTGTCTTTAAGCCGATTATGGATGATCATATGGGGATGCGATACACTATGATATGTCATGGAGACTTAGCTACACGAGCTTCGTAATTCTATAAAGTTTGAGAGTGCAGCTCCAAGCTTTTAGTGGAGTAGCGTTGGAGTTGATAATTGTGAAATGTATATCTAGGATATTGGGTTTCATAATTATCATGAGCTTTAACTTTATATGTCCATTTTGGTCCCCTTTACTAACTCACAAAATCCTGTAACGACACGGCGTGCTTTTCCAATAATTGGTGACTTATGTCAGATTTATCAGATTGGTTTAAAATTTGTAAGAATCAAATAATTCATGTCTGTTTATTGGTTGAATTAATTTTGTAAGAAATTAGTTCAAGATAAACTTGTTGAATTATTGCGATCAGATAATTCTTGTCTGTTTATCGATTGATTTATTTTTTGGACAAATTAGATCAAGATAAACTTGTAGAATTATTGTGAATTGATTTATTTTCTTAGAGATTATCTTGATAAAGTTTGTTTTGATCAGATATCTTCTCTATTGAGTTAATTGAATCAAAACTGAGACTTTATCCTTTAGAATCTCGGGTGGAAAATAAAAGATTTGCGGAGATTTTTTCTCGGGAGTTCGGCCTGCAGGATGACGTGTTCGGCCTGCCGATCAGAATGTTCGGCTTGCCGATCAGCGGAGATAAGATTACGCGTTTTCACGCGGATCTTATCAGATATTGATCCGAACTTGATTCTGTTTCGAGTTTTTGAGACCTAATCTGATATGGACTGACCCTAGGACCAGTAGGTATAAAAAGGGAGTGAGTCTGATGATTTACTCAGATCAACACAGATCAATAGAGATCAATTTGAGAGATTAAGAGTGATACTCTTCTACTGAGCATCTAAAAACTCCCTGAGAGCTTTTGTTCACAAATCACGAACACTAGCTTTGGGTTCTCTCTATTGGTTGGAAGGAGAGTCACCGGTGGAAGAGCTGTGCGTGTGAGCCCACACTCACTCTGGTTGTGGATAGAGAATAGCAAAGAAGACCAGTTGGTTGAGGCTCTTCTGGAACGTTACTTCTCTACACGGATTGCGGAGGTTCTTCGGCACACCGAGGTTAGTAAGATCTGTTTAATTTATACATATAAAATGTCAAACTTGTGTTTTGAAAATTACTCTGATGAAAAAAATTTTAAAATTCTGTTGCGCACTTTGTTTCCAACAATCCAACATGTTAGTTGACGTTCAGAGCCGATGAAGAAGATTTGGTTATGATGATCCACCAGCCTTCGATGAAAAACGTTTTGCGAGAACCAAAAATCCGATGATGGTGATTTCAGATTTTCTTTGTATAGATTTTTTATGATTCCTGGTTTTTTTTTTTTAATCTAGTTTCTCATTGTCAACGCCTTTTTTTGGGGGGGTAGAGGGATAGATTTTGCAATTTCTGATGAATTACTGGAAACTTTTGTTTCGATTTTGATATATTAGGTTTATTCTGGGATTTATGGTTTCATGGGTTCGTTTGAGAATTATGGGTTACACCTGAAGAAAGATGACCAAACGAACTGTCGTCAAAAGGGTTCTTCTTCAGCAAACCATTCCACTTTGATTTTTTTTTTCAATTATGAAATTCATCTATTATCTTTCCTATTGCTTTAGGGATAATTTTGTAAAATTGGTGTATTGGTTTGAGTAGATCTCAAATTTTAGTGTGGCCCTTAAAAAAAAAAATCTGTGTGGCTGATGGGGGAGAGAAGGAAGAAGAGGAGGGCTATCGTTGATGTGGACGTGGGGAGATGGCCAAGCTTCCTACAACGACGATACATGGAGAGGGAGACCTGTTGATGGCAAAGCTGCCACAGTGTTGGAGCTATGACGACGGAGCTGTTGGAGTGGTGAAGCTGGACGATGACTATGAGGTTGAGATGGTGGTATTGAGGTTTTGTTTGGATATGTTTTAAAATCAATAGTTAAAAGTTCTATTGAATTAATGGTCAAAATTTGAATTTTGTTGTCTAATTCTATACTTTCAAGACTATATGTTTAACCATAAGCCTATTTTCTATCAGCCATTGGATGACTATCTAACGGTCAATATTTTCATCATTTTCTACCAAAACTTTTCTCTTGTTTTAACAAAGTAATTCAAAAAAAAGAAGAATACAAGTACCCAAAAATTAGTTTCTATAAAAATAATATTATTTTTATCAATAGAAAAAGGAAAGAAAATATTTTTCCTCCATGAAAAAAAGAAAATTTAATATTAAATCCTAATTCAAATTGAGATATATTGGGTTCAAATCCACAACACATAACGACAGTTGACTGAAAGCAAGTTGGAGACTTGGAATAGTGTTGTGCGTCCGAAGACAAGTTACTTAACGAGGAGTCGCTATTAGTTCGGTTTTTGGTAAAGACTGCTGCAGCTTATAATCCAAGCAATTTTATGACGTTTTGCCTAAGCAGGGTATAATATCTACTTTGGGTACCAGGATTGGGTTCACGCCCTGACTACTTGGTTGTCTTCAACGCTAATGTTTGATAGTTGCTCTTAATGAAATTCAATTTCCTTTGAATAATAATAATAAGGTTTTTTTTTTTTTTTGAAAACACCTACTGATATGTTATTACTATTTGTTTAGTAGAATAGTTTGAACCATTTTTATGATTTTAATTATTTTTTGCTTAAATTTTATAAAAGAAAACACTATAATAAAAATTATTATAATCATAAAAAACGGTTCAAACTACAATTGTTAAATGGGCGCTAAGTGTATATAATAAAAATGCCAATTTTTTTTACTTTGCATTCTCATTACCTTTGGGAAATCAATTTTGACATTGAAACCCAGGCTAGCTTGCGGCGCGGAAATTTGGTTTCATAGAACGAGACCAGGCCACTTAGACTTCTCCTCTCCGACATTTCCAACCTTTTAGGTTCAAACTTTGACAAACCCTTGGCTAGCAATTTTGAAACTTACCTTCAGCAAATATGAAAAAAAAAAAGAAAAAAAAAAGAAAAAGAAAACGTTTGAATCGTGGAACGCTTCTCTAGGACGCTATTAATGGAGAGTAAAGTTGCTCATGAATTTGAATGAGCTTCTTTTTTAGCAGCTTTGTCTATAAGTTCATTAGGATGGTGTTTGATAAATGAATTTAAATTTAAAAAATAAATTCAAACGTTATATTATGTATTTTATTTTTTAGAATTTTTTTATTGTATTATAACATACGATAAATTTATATTATTCATAAATTCATTTCTAAACACAAGATATGTAATATGTAATGTGAAATATGGGGATTTGAATTCTCTATCCAACATTTTTATCCTAAGTTTTGTTCACCCAATTTCAAAATAACACTTGGTTTAAAAATTTCTATTTACATTCAAGGTGTTAGTTTAAATCTTTTCGTTCCTCAAACTTCTTTGTCCCTTTGCAATTGTTCTTTTGTAAACTTAATGTTCCGACCTCAGGTTGATGCCCATACTTTAATCACTGTTAGAAGCCTACGTCCACTTGGGGGAGCTGAAAAAATTTATATTTAAATAAAAGAAAGAATAGGTACCTGAATAATTAAGGGAATAATGCCCGACACTTTCTAAGCAAAAACATGTGTTTAAAGGAAAAACTTGTGTTAGCACACGCACTTGTAACTATTATTTTTTTAAGAGATTATGAACCATGCCCCTAAAACACACCACTTATTAAAATTATTCTCTCTCTTTTGAATTATCATAAATACTATTTTAAAAAAAAACTAATTCCTCATTTACTATTTTGCCCCTCCCTCTGTTTGATGAATTCCTTTTTTCTTATCTCTTCTTCGACGCTCTCCTTTTCTCTGTGTTCTCGATGCTCTTTCTTTACTCTTTCTCTTAACCCCTCTCTCTCGCCTCTTTGCTTCCAAACCGACCATGAAGGTCGCAACTCCGTCTAAGTTCGACGGCGCCACCAATGCTGTGATCTTCTTCGTCGACCTGGCACTTGATATACGAAGTCACCGTCGCAAGATTTCATCGATCTCCTCTCGTGCATGTTTTGCTCTCTAAATCTCCCAGTCTGGCCGCTATTCATAGAGATCGAAGCTCCATCCTCAACGTTAGTTTTGACTCTTCTCCTCTGCTTCTCTTCACCCCACTCTCTCTCCTTTCAGATCCGAAAACTGACGACGAAGATTGCGAATCTACTTGAGTTCGACAGTGCCACCAACATCGCGATCTTCTTCATTGATCCTGCGCCGAAGATCCGATGAGTAGATCTGAAGTCACCGGGTTAGAACTCAGTCGATCTCCTCCTCCGTGTCGATTTTGGTCTCTAATTTGGAACCTACCAGATTAGTATTGTGAAATGGAAAATTAGCATTGTAGCTTGATTTTATGAGGTGTGATATTTGTGAGATCTGTGTTTTGATTTTGTGTTTTTGTTTGGTTTTGTCAATCTTGTTGAATTTTTTTTTTTCAATTTTTGTGGTTGGATTTGTTTGCTAATAGAGATCTAAAAAAAATTCTGAATGGCAGATTTCTTGATTTTTTTTAGCTAAGAATTTCTCAAATTGTCAAATATTCTTTCAGCTTCAGGGTAAGTCTATTTTTTCTTCTTCTTGTTTTTTTTTTTTTCAATTTCTATTTTTAGCTCTCGATTTTTATTTTTGGTTCTTTTTTTCAAATTATATTCAGTTTACTTTGTTTTGATATGAAAAGATAATTGACAAGTTTTGCCAAAGAACCCGGTAGTTTCTAGGATAGAACCTGACTTGTTTTATGGAATCGATCGGCACCTAACGGATTTTGTGACGAAACCTAACGGGTTTTAGCTTCAAAACATACCAGATTATGCTCCGTCACTTGCGTCAAAAATCATAGGCGGTTGGCATTTCTTAATTTCAAAGAAAACATGTTGTAACCTGTCAGGTTACGCTCCAGCATTAGCACTAGTGCCGACGACAAGAGGCGGTTAGTTTTTCTTTCTTTCAAAGACAACATGTTGGAACCTGGCTGGAACCTAATGGGTTACGCTTCGGTACCTACGCCTGTGACTATAGGTGATTGGCATTTCTTTGTTTCAAAAAAAACACATTAGAATCTAGTAGGTTCTAGCTTTGGAACCTAACATGTTATGATCTGGTACTCTGCATTGGTGAATAGAGTAATCTATCATATGAAAAAGTGAGAAGAAAAGATAATTTAGACTTTTAATGATTTTTATATTTTTTAATTAAAGAAGGAATGGTGACTTAAACTTTTAATAAATCATATTTTTAATTAAATGATTAGTTTTTAAAAGAGCTCTTTAGGAGGATAGTCTTGAAAAGGTGCTTCATTAGGGGAGTATTCTTATGGTTTTTTTCTTATTTTAATTGTAAGATTAACTTTTAATAGTTTGATTTATAAATGGAAACAATTTTTTAGTGTGTTTGCTAATTTTTAGCGTAACAAATTAAACTGTTAAAAATAAATCAAACAGCATAAATATTTAATAAACTAAATGTGTCACGTCATTTTACTTATGGTACATTTGGCCAATCAAAAGATATTTTGATGATTTTTTAATCTTAACCTTAAGTACCTATACTTCTCTTGCCTGCTGTATCTTGCATTAATTGTAATTAGTCACAATAATCGTAAATGTTCCGCCTAAAATTGTTATATTTAAGTTTTTAATTTTTAATTTAAAAAATGAAATGAGCACATTATTACCACATTTATGGTGCTCTGCACTTTCTTCTTTTAAAAGCAAAAAAAGGTGTGGTGCTTTGCACTTAACAAAAGCATAGAGTGCTTTTCTTAAGAAAATTTTTATATATTTCCTGCAGCTAAAAATTGATATGATAAGGAAATAAATAGATATAGCATTATTTTCTAAGCAGAGAAAGAGAGGGGATATAACAATAACGACATGGTGTCTAAATTGAAAAATAATTGTGTTGTTACACGCTTTCATATTTTTAACTATCTTGTCAATCGGTTAGTCACAACTTTTTATTAATTCGTAATTATGTACGTATTTGATTCATACTCTTAACGAAGTTATGTGATTTACGATGGAAAAAGCAAAATACGAAAAATGAAAAAAGAAATCAAAATCATGAGATGAAAGCAATTTATTATGAGTATTAGTGACAATTATTACCAAATAATTAACACAAAACACAATAAAAAAGAGAAATATAATTATTTAAAGTAAACATGAACACTCTTAAAACATCAATATTTTATTAGTTGGGCATACCAAGTATTGTGGGTAATCTTAGTGGCCTATTGGGGCTAGGTTTGGGATCAACTAAAGTCTATGAAAAAGCATAAGTGTGGAGGTCGGGATCATAAAGTAAGCACGCTTATCAGAGTTCTCTACAACATTGAGATAAGACTGATCAACATGGGGTCGAGGTAGCATAATGACCAGGTTCAATAAATAATCATGGGTGCATCTAAATTAGGAAGTCACCATCTTTCCAGAGAATTAGGGGCGTTAAGTTTTAGGAAAGGTCAACCGCAAGACAAGAGGGAATTTTTTCCCTAATAATTGAGGGCTATACATAGGGCCTGAACCTAGAAAAAGGGCCCAGGTGACTACTATGTGTGTGTATTCATTGAAAATAGTAAACATCCCTCTAAAGTAAACGTAATTCTATTCGAGTAAACCATATAATTGTTGGTGTCATGTACTTATATGCATTTTTATTTATGCAAATTGAGAGTTTTTATCATCGTAATGACTACCATTTTTTGAAAAGTTAACGTTGATAAATTTCTACTGTCAACACCGAATAAACAAAATAACGTCATACACTTAAACAACATTCTAGTTCTTCAAATAATATTCCAATGAGGAACAAAGCAGACAATTTTAAACACGATATGATACGAAAACGACACAAAATAAACAGGTTTGAACTGTACGTTTATTTATTATGCCATAAATGAGTTGGCAAGAATAATACAAAAATTAACAGGTTGGATTCGTGCTAACACATCTAACATGCCTTAACACGTTTAATTAAACGGGCCGTGAATGTATCGACACAGCACGACATGACCTACTCGTTTATAACATATTTAAACTTAAAAATAAAAATACTTGAAATATTTGTACTAGGTTAGTATCAATTAGATATTGTATTTTTGTTAATTTTCTTTATTATCTTTTTTAATTTTTTTTAATTTTTAGTTAATTGGATTATAAATGTACCATATATGTGTTGTTATTGTGTTAATCTGTCACAACCTACTTAGTAATCGTATTAGTCATGTCGTATCGTGTTACGCGTGTCATAAGCAGATGTGTTTATGTTCACATTACTGGCATATTTATTAATCGTGTCGTACTTATGTGCAACTTAAATATATCATGCTGTAAACGTATTGACACAAACACAATACAAACACGTATATTACCGGCCTTTGTAACACTTATCCTATCATACGAGCTCTTGCACATTAAAATATCCAGAAATAAGACAAATCCCACGTTCGAGCGAGGACAATAATACTTGTCCAATCATACCACCTCTTGCACTTTAAAATATCCACAAATAAGACAAAATCCTTGGGAGAAAAGATAGAGGAAAAAAAAAAAAGAGACAGACGACTTAAAAGTAGTGTGCTTTTTCGCTTCACACTTCCCCACGCCACCCCCGCCCCGCCCCGCCCCGCCCCGCCGCGCCGCGCGAATAATGTTTTAAAATGTTGTTCTCTCCTCTCCTTCTCATCCACAAAGAGACCATCCCATTCTCCAGCCACATTGCCAAAAGCCGGATGGCCCACCAAAAAAAAGAGCCCGCAATCCTCAAAGATAATAAAGAAGTCAGAAACGATAAAGGAAAACAAACATAGAAAAGGAAGTCAAAGATGGGCGTTTATATTGCCTGTTTGGACCGGAAAAGTTCAAGTTGAGATTGACTCGGATTCGGATTGGATTGAGTGGTTTGAATTAAGATTTTTAATTAAAAACTAGTGTTTGGATTGATTTTTAAGAACATTCGGTTTGAATTGAAATAACTCAATTGTGTATTTAAATAAATGTTGAAAACATCTGAGAAATAGCAGTTGTTGAAGATAAGTGCTTGTTTTATTACAACAGAATCTGTATTTAGAGAGCACTCCTTATTTTTGCTAAAGATGTGTAAAAAAAAGGGAAAAAAAATCGCCTTTCATTAAAAGAAAAACTACCTGTGGAGCTGGTAAATTCTCTTAGTATAATTTGAAATCAATAAAAAAAGTTATATAGTGAAAAATGATAGCACATAAGAATCGAAAAGACGAAAGAAAAATGTCCTTTCAATCAATATAAACCAACTAGGCTAAAAATAACATAGTAAATTAGTAGATTACTAATCTTCAACTGTCTGATTACCAAGCATTGAAAACCTTCAGGAGCTACACATGGAGGAAACATAAATTTATTTATTTATCTGTTTTCAAAGAAGGCACTTCCAAAAACATTAGAATATTTTATTGATTAAAACATATTATATATTTCAGGTATTAAGTGAGAACAATTATATATTCCTTGTAAAATGAAAGCACCACTATATATTTCAATTACTCTTCTACGTAGTTCAAAATATACCACCAATATTTTCATGAGCGATTCTGTAAAATCGTCTTTAATATGAAGAAAATTTTGTGTGCACCTTTTGAACTAGTAAATTATCTTAATAGCATCCGGATTTTAAAAGCAAATAAACACATGGAGTAAAAAAAAAAAATGTCGAAGAAAAGAATTGAAAAAAATAAAAAGGGAATAGGGGAAATAGCAGATTTAAAAGACATAGTAAAATTAATTGTAGATATTAGGACAATGTTTAGTTAATAATAAATTTTGTTAGATAATTTATATAAACAAAATACTTGATACCCGAATTTTTGCAAGACAAAAACCCAAACCCATATCCTATGATATGGTGTAAGGTATGGTATTCGGTAAGTGGACTTAAGTCACGTTTTAGGGATCTTTAAGTAGGTCATAGTTGGGAGGCCAAGAGATGCAAACGGGCTCAATTTATTCAATCCATTTAGACTTTTGGCACACGCGGGGAAGCTTAAAGTTTACGAAAAATTAAAATAAAATAAGGTAGTGGAGCAAATTAACTCAAAATACCAGCCGAAGAGCCTTAGTTCAATGCTAGGGAGATGCCCATTAGGCTTGATTGACCCATCCGACGTAGACAGCCTGCCAGATTACCTGATGTAATCAACGTATTAACCTACCTACACAAAGGGAAAAATCACAGAAAAAAAATATATAGTGGCCTTTCCTTAACCTAATAGTCAAACTAGGTGTTCTAACCCCGTGTCAAAACTTATACATTCCTTGTGTCTCCTTTAGTCAGGTGGAAGTTATAAAGAGAGCTCGACATATTCAAAAACCCCTTGGGGGGAGTTTTTCCAAGGGGTTTTTCTACGCTGGGTGACTTCCCTATTTAGCCTACAAGTTAAAAATTTGTTGGCAATATTCCAACTAAAAGTCTAGAATGGCAAAGCATTAACTAAACTGACAGATTTCTGATTTCCTCAAGGACTACCCCTCTGCCTATAAATTCCCATCATTACCACCACATTGGACCATGGCATAGCAACCCAAGGAATACCAAAACTTCAGCAAACGCCCCTCTTGGCTTGAAATACTCTGGTTTTGCTTATCAGAAAAGCTTAAACTCTATGGTTTTCAACGAGGCTCTTTTAGAACCAATTTTTAAGTGCTCCTCCTAATGATGACAACAAGACATCAAACGCTTCGAGAAATACTGTGAAACACAACTTTTTATCAAAACCCAAGGCTATTTTGGTACTTCATAGGTCAATCTCCCCTATGATGTGTTAAACCATCTCCCCTGATATGACATATTGTCTCACCATTTCACATAATTAGCCTAACAAAACCTGTTTTCCTCTTTACAATCCAATAATGTTTCGCTCCCATATTGTCCGCTCACTTGGAGATCTCCTTAAATCGTCTTCATCGCCACAAAGCAAAAAGTGCAATAGGTGTTGCCCTCAGAAACCTATTTTCTCGAGGTTAACTAGGTTTAGTCCAACGTAGTAGGGGCCAACATTGCTACTTACAAAGACAACAACTTTACCCCTTTCTTGCATCATAATCATGATTTCACTCTCACTTGTCTTTGCCACCTGACACACTAACATATCTCACCCGACAACCAGTTACTTGGACCAACCAGTAGAGGTTACCAGAGCTGCATCTTTTGGATCGGCAAACCCGTCATAAAAGAGCCCTAACAATGCCATAAGTACTCTTAAATTCTAGATAACTTTTTGTTTTCGTTCTTTTATTTCCTCCTCTCTTTCGTCTCTTCTCCTCGACAACTTAGTCAGTCTCTTCTCCATCGTGTTGAACTTGTTGTACTTGAAGTTGAGTTTGATGTGGCCATTGCAATCTCTGATGAAGATGAGGGCCTCTCCGTCTGTCATCATTTGCTCTACAAACCCTTTTCTCTCTCTTCATTGCGTCTTATTATGTACCTCACCGTCCGGTCATAAGTTCGCCTATCGTCATCTCCATGGAAGATAAGAACTCGAACTTTATTTCGAATTCATTTGAAAGATCATGAATGACGAAGTCACGAATCTTGAAAATCCGTCGCGGGGGGAGAAACAATGCCATGGAAGACATAATCTCAATCTCTAGCATCAATCGACCAATGACATCAGCATTGAGGGGATCGTTGGAGTTAAAATGTACAGATGGTGGTGTGGTTCCCTTGGCTTATTGGAGCTTAACTGTTGAAGTGGTCGACAGGGAGGGTGAAAAATATTTGACGAGTTGAGGAGAGAGAGAGAAGGAGGGAGATAGAGATCAAGAGAAAACGGTAAGAAGCAAAAAAAAAAAAAAAAAAAAAAAAAAAAAAAAAAAATCTGGTTTAATAATTTTTGATTGCTTGTAGAATACTAATAAAACATGAATATGTTATTTACTTTACTTTTACAAAACTTATGGCATTATTTACTAACCAGCTACTAAAATAATTCAATTAATTTCTTAATTAGGGGATCTACAGGAACAAATAATTTCGTAATAAGGTCTAGCAGCCAAAGTAAACCAATGGAATATTGATGAGGTTACAATGCCAATAGGGTTTGAAAACTATGAATGAGTAAGATGTCGCGTAGGTTTTAAATCATGGAGGTAGTTGTAAACATAAAGATGGTTTAAACTAGTGTTTGATGGAATAATAATTGAGACAATTTTAATCCATAAAGGCATTTTTAAACTCACTAAAACACCCAAAATTTAAAATTTGCCCCCTTAAGTTTAAGCGGTTTTGAATTATTTTCTACAATAAAATTATTCTTATTTTTGTTTTCTTTTATAAATTATAGTTTTCTATGTACCAATTCTTATTTTAAACTATTATTTTCATTTTAAACCTTTACATTCTAAACACTAGTTTAAAACCATAGTTTAAACCACACAGTTTAAAACCCATAATTCAAACCAACCATAAAATTCCAAAACCACACTATTTCAAACTTATGTACGAAATGAACTCTAATTAGGTGCATGCAATTCTTAAAACTTAAAGGGTGTTTGGCATGGTGATGAGAACCATTGGTTAAAACTGTTTTTACTGTAGTATGTGAGAGCTTTACACTGTAGTAATTTTTTTCTTTTTACTATAATATGTAAGAGTTTTATATTATTTATAACTGAATTAATAATGTAAACCATACTGAACCAAACACACGGTTAATAAAACTATGAGAAATATACCAAAATTTGCCCCTGTGAACGCTATTTTTCAGCATTGCCCTCCCCTTTTGTACTTTTTAAAACTACCCCATTTATCTTCATTATTATTTTTTAAAAAAATTTTGATTTATCAAAAGCTTCCTTGTCCCTAGTTCACAGACAACCTAACTTCTACTTTCTCTCTCTTTCTCGATCTTTGTTGTCGCTTATCGCTCCACTCGCCTCCCCCTCTCTCTCTCCTCTTTGCACCTTTCTTCTATTCGCCCTCTGTCACGATTGGAGGACATCGAGCATTCCTCTGACTTTGACGGATCTCCAAGATCAAAATTTTCGGTGACCAGGAATTCAATCGATTGCAGCTTATGGAAGCCTTTTTTGCCAATCTGGTAGCACCGATCGCGATTAAAGATCTATAGCGAAGATCTCAATCTTGTTGTCGAGCACATCGATAACGATTAGCAACAAATGTGTGAAGATCTACCATAGATTTATGAAAATTTGAGAAGATTTGTCGTCGTAAAGATCGGTGACGGTGATAAGAAGAACGTTATTCCAAAGAGAGTTAACGGCTGCTGCGTTTCCAGCAAGGCGAGGAGATCCGGCCATGGGCCTGGCGATAGTGCCGTAGATCTGCTACATTAACTGTCCTTCACCGACTTTTCGATGGTGAGCTCAAAATTTTCATCGTATAAGGCTTAACAAACACCAGGTCCTCTTTTTTTTTTTTTTTTTTTACCTGAATAATTTTTTTCTTTTTTTTTTTGGTGTTGTTTAGAGTAGTGCAATTGATTGCGTTTTAGATATATGTGTATTTTGGAGTTTTACATATATACATTTATTGTATCTTTAATTATTATTACGGCAAACAAGTTTAGTATCCAGTATGCAAATGCTTAGCAATTTAGTTTAGATGTCCTTTATATTGTTAGTAAACACTTTCACATGCTTTTTTCTTGTTGGGAAAAAAACTCAGTAGATGTTCTATTGTTTTTAATCTTCAACTCTGTACTTTAAAATATGCATTGTGATTCTTGATGGCCATTTCTACAGCCAATGCAAGTTGGGTGCTCAACACTTACGAAGATCTTATGAACTGATTATCAATCAAAATAATTTTATACCAGACTTTAATAGATGGAATGTTCCAGGCATGTGGAACCATTAACATTTAATTCGTCAGTTTTTGTTTTGATATGGTTTTAAATGAATATTTGTTTTCCAATAAGAAAGGTCCTGTTCTAGTGCATATTTTTATCGTTGAAGGCAAGATCTTCATCATCCGAGTCACTTAATCCTTGTTTAATTACAAAACTATCTCAAAAATTTCCAGTTTGTAATGATTTTATGTTATCTTTTTTTTTTTTTAACTCTATATAACAGAATTTGGCAAGTTCTTGAACAGAATCTAGTAGATTCAAACTTTAGAACCTACCCGGTTACAATCTGGCACCTCGTATCAACAGCTAGAGGTAGTTGGAATTTCTTTGTTTTAAAGAAAATATGTTGGAGTCAAGTTTGGAACCTACCAAGTTACAATCTAGCGTCCCGTGCAAACGATTGGAGGCGGTTGGCATTTCTTTGTTTCAAAGAAAATATGTTGGAATTTAATATGTTTCAACTTTAGAACCTACTTGGTTACCATCCGGCACAGATCGGAGGCCGTTAGCATTTCTTTGTTTTAAAAAAAATACATTGAAATTTAGTTGGTTTCAACCCGGCATCCTGTACCGGGAACTGAAGTAATCTACCACACGAGGAAATAAGAAGGGAGGGTAATTTAGGCTTTCAATAAATCATCTTTTTTAATCAAAGAAGGATGGATAATTTAGACTTTAATAAATCACCTTTTTTTTTTTTCATAGAAAGGGCAATTTTGAAAAGAGCCTTTTAGGAGGTCAATCTTGAGAATGTGTTCTTCTAGGAGGCATTCTTATAAGTTGCCTTAAAACTATAGTGAGAAATAAAATATAGAAGCATAACTAAGAATTTAGAAATAAAATTGACCTTAAGTAAAAGATAATGTTTAAATTAAGCTTAATACGCCAAAAATAGCTTGGTAAATCAATGAATTATTTGTGTTCAACTAACTAGTTAGCTGGCCAATTTGTCTTGAGAATAGTCACGAAACGACTGAACATCATTTATCATATTGAGCCAAGGTTCCAATACATCAGTGGAGGATTTACATCGGCTCTATCTATGCTTTGGTGTTTCACTTGCAGCATTGATTTTACCAAAGGATTTGTGTACGAGCACGCGTCTTGCGGGCTTGGTTTTTCTGCTTTCTTCTTTTAATTTCTAACTCAGACTTCTAAATTCAGAACAGTTCTCAGATTACAGGTTGGGATAACTTTCGGGAGATAAGCCTCAAATTAATTCCAACGGGAAGTAAATTCTAAGAAACAAACCTCTGATTTAATATCGAAGACATGCCTTATATTAATTCCAGTGGGAAATAAATTCCAAAAAAAAGCTTGGGCTTAATAACGATTTAAGGTTAAGGTCTTCTCCGAGTCATATAAAAAAGACCTCTTACTCCATTCCAAAAAACACCGATGCAAACTGTCTGCTCAGAATCTCTTTCTCTAGCGTTTAGCTTGTTCGGAGTGAGTGTGCAAATACACATTTCAGTTAGTCGAAGGAGCTTCATGGTACGTATTTGTTTCTCATCTGTTATTGCACTCTTTGTGACGGGTATCCATCAACCTCACACACTCATTATTGGGATAGATACACTTAACGTTTATATGATGTTTTTGTAAATGACAAATTTATAAATAAATAAAGTAAATTTTTCATTATCTTTGTGTACATTTTTTTAAATATTTTATCAATATTATTAAAATTTCATAATTATATATGCGAACTTAAATTTTGTATATAAGTATTATATATAGGAGGATAATATTTAAGAATAATAATTAAAATAATCAGTAATATATAATTAATTATTCAATTAAAGTATACAATCTTTAATTGAGTGTACAAGTATAGGTCATTTTCATTGAGAATGAAACAGTCTTATCCGAATTGTTAATATAATGAGTCATTAAATAAGTGCATTGTATATAATGAGATTATATAAAATCAAGACTTGATGTCATATGAGTAGTTAAATGCGATTAAATAATTTTCGTTAGAATAAACAAGTTATAATTACATCGACTGATGGTCATATATTAGATGATCTTAATCTTGAGTTATTAACAGACTCCTAGTCATGGAATTATGTCTTTTGATTTTCTTGGTAGGGATTTGAAAATCTAATCTAATTCCTTGTATTTTAGAGGTATAGTGAAGTAAGTAACTGAGAATGTTTATATTATGATATGGAATCCATACGAGCGCTCAACTCGTGATTAAGTTCATGAGTTATTATTTATTAAAGAATCAATGCACTAGAAGATAAAGACATAATTAGATAGGTTAATGGATTTGACCCAGCTCTAATTATAAATTATTTATAGATGATCAATTATATGCAATGACTCTATCAAATAAGCAACTCTAGAACATAAGCAATTATATCTATAATTTTAAAAGTACAATTCTAAGTCATTAGTGGAGTAATATAGGAATTAATAAAAGAGTAATATATTAATTAAAAATTTTAATGAATATATTGGTTTTAGTTGGAGCTTGAAATTATGCCTATTGGTCCCCTATCATTCTTGTAGACACAATTTGGACAAGTAAAATTACTAGTTTACTTAATTAATTTAGAATTATTGAATTCTAAATTAAACATCACTCAAAATAAATTAGTTATGAATTAATTTATTATTATTAAATAATAAATAGATAATAATTAATTTTGAAAGACATGATGGGTTCCACCCACTATGTGTGGCGTGCAACTATATAAGGAATTGTTTACCAAATGTTTCTTTTTCTAGAAGTTTTTAATTTTAATAAATGGTATTTACTCATAATTATAAATTTAAATCATGAAAACAAATCAGATTTGGTAACAAGCAAATTTTCTCTCTCATTGCTCTTCATTGCCACCACACACAGATAACGTATTTGTGTGTGTGCCGTGTAACATAGATAAGGAAAGAAAAAAGTTATATCTTTTTTTTTTATTAAATATAAGATATTTAAAATTAAAATGAAGGAATCTTCTAGAATAATTGAGTCTATCATTCTTTATAAATAATGGCCTCCTCTATTCATTCTACACAAAAATTAAGAGTCTTGGTTGCAAAAACTCTACAAAAACCCTAGCAGTAGGCATGTGAAGAGAGAGGAAAAGAGAAAAAGAGTTCTTGCAAAAACCCTAGCAATAGGCGTGTAGAAAAGAAAGGAAAAGAGAAGAAGAGTTCTTTCATTCCAAGTCTTGCTTTGTTCATGTGTTGAGATTAGTGAGAGGGTGATCACTTGAAAGCCTAATTCCCTTCTATACCTACACGTTCTTCTAATAGGAACGTAGGACTAGGTGAGAAAGACAATGATTTCATATAGAGAATGTTTCTTTTTTGAAGAACCTCGATTTAATCGCTTCAACTGTGTAAGTATAAATATATATATATATATATAAAGCGTCGACAGTTGTTACCTTTGGACCATCCAAACAACGTATTGTTTTTTAATAGGATAATAACAATGTGTTGTATCAAATATAATATCAAGCTTTGGTTATCCAATGTTGTCATATATTTTGTTCTAGAAGAGGATATAACATATCCTTAATACGACGACATCAAATTAAAAAAAAAAAAGTATGGAAGATTTTGAAAGAACTAGGTTTTTCTAGAAACATTGCAACTTTGTTTGGAAATCGTAGTTTGGACCAAAAAATTCAGTCCAAACACAAACCAATGTTTAACAATGTTAAAAGAAAAAATCAGTTTAAACAATTAGTCCAAATTGAAATTTCAAATTCAAACTTATTTGTTATGATAAAAACTATTCGTTTTTTTCACTCTTCTAACTCAAGTGAATGGTTTTTATCGTAACAAATAAGTTTGAATTGAGAATTTTAATTTGAATTAATTGTTCAAATTCTTTTAATATTGTCAAACACTAGTTTATGTTTGGATTGAATTTTTTGTCAAAACTATGGTTCCTAAATGGAGTCACAATGTTTCTAAAAAAAACATAGCTCTTCTTCTAGAACAAAATATACGACCACATTGAATGATCAAAGTTTCATGCTATGTTTAATATAATATATTGTTATTATCCTACAAAAAATATTACGTTGTGTAGATATTTCGAAAGTAAAGACCGTAACCGTTGCCTATATATTAAGTATTGAATTAATATACTCTATTGTGTTATTTTACAAAAGTTCAATGAAAATTTTTGTTATTTTCTCTTAAATCATTTTTAGAAAACCAACACCCATGATGGAATGCGTCTGTTTTTAAGAAATCATGCGATACATGAACATCGATGCCTCTATTAATATAAAAGTTTCAAGCTTTATTCATATTGCTGCAATACATATAATGATGTTATTTATAATTCGGAGTTGATATATATCCTTTGATTTGTTGTTGCGATCTCAATTATATTATTTCTGGTAATCTCTTCATCTTTTATTTTGCTAACAATCTATTTCTGTCTTGGCCGTTAAAGATATTCTGCCAGCACAGACCCAGGCTAGTGCCCGAATCCTTCAATGGCTTTTGGGAGCAATTTGTGTGTGATGGTGCAAGGTGTAGCGTGAATTCAGCCTGTACGATGAGTTTACCGTCAACATGTTGATTTATTTACTTTTTTTTTTCAACAAATTTTGGCGGGAAAATTTGAAAAAAATGCCACCCAAAAAATTTAATTAAAGAAATAGCTTTTTTTTTTTTGCACAAAAAAAAGAGCCTCATGGGTAGGAAAATTGCTTTATTTTTTTTGAGAAAGATGAAGAAATGAAGAAAAAAATGGAAGCAAGGAAATGAACCTCAACAGTCTGAAAAAAATAAAAACTAGAACGATTTTTCTGCTCAAAAAGCTTGATTTTTGATGCCAAAAAAAGAAGTCATTTGTCCAAAAACAAAATTTTCTTAAGGCCTTTTGTCAAAAACCCCCAAATTGGCATATTTCATGAATACTTCGAGAAAACATCCATTTATAAGAGCATAACCTGCCTATTGGAAATGTTCATATAGAGTAGTAGCTGTTATATGATGTCATTAATATTTCATTGATATCGCTGTGAATTTAAGAGCTTCTCTAGGTACAACATACGTTTTTTTTATCTTTTAGAATTGAACTTATATTTTACAGCAAGCTACTAATTGAAACTATTATGCTAATTTTTTACTACACTACACAATAATTTACCTTTATGAGGGACCTCTTCCTTTAATCAGAAAAATGATTGAGGCACAAATGCCAAGAGCCACTACTAATAGAAGGCATACTCGATTTGTTGATTTCATTTTGTGGGGCCTGGCCACTCAATATGGGGTGGTGTTCAATAACACTAATGCCCTATAACATTATTCTAATTTCAACCAAACAAATTAAGACTAATTCTTCATTTTCCTTTGAATTATTACACTAATTCAGTGTAGGATGTAGATAAATAATAATAGTAAACTCAAAACTATCATAATCCATTTCACCCAAAATTTTTATTCTATATTCTATTGTAGTATGTGTAAATACCGAAAAGAAAACACACCTCGCATAGTGTTCGAACTAGCCACTGACATGTCTTCGAAACTTCGTCTGCACAAAAAATCAGAAGACATAAAAAAATTATAGTGTGTATAGGATGATGCATTCACACTTGTTACTCCTCTCAATAGGCACTAACAAAACACACACACTTATCGTCTTGTGTGTGTGTATAGGAAATCAAATAAACCCTAAGCCTATTTAGGCAAGTCCTCGATAGTAGAGAGTTATTCAGTCCAGTACACTGACTGAAATATTAAAAATAAGGTGAACTCATAGGCCTTACACAATAAATAAAATAAGTCCATGGCATTATGGCAAATATCGTGCTCTAACTTATTACTTGATATTAGCATATAAGTTTGGATTATGGTAGTCCGTATAATTATTCCAACAATCTTCCACTTAGAGAGCAAAATCAAAATAGTAGTACTCATATAATACAGAGATCAAATAATATATTCAACCATAAGCCTAACTAGTTATGCACAATAATATATCGATAGGATATAAAATGTACACAACTGAGCGCTATAATTTAATGAGCATGATAGTAACAATAAATTACAAGTGTGAACATAATTGCAATAACGATTATATAATTGTATATATATTGCATAAAAAACCAAGAGCATTCATCATAATTGAAGCGTTCATTATACTTAGAACAATATCTCCCACTAACATAACATAATAAGAGGCTCAATCAATCCCATATGGGATACATGCTCTTGAAACACATAAAGAGCTAAAGCTTTAGTTAGTGGATTTGCTAACATCTTCTCTGTAGGCATGTACTAAAAAAAATGAGGGATTTTTTAACTTTCTCTTTATCAAATAGGAACTTAACATCAATATGCTTGGAGCTTGAGGAGCTCATGTTGTTTCGAGAGAAAGATATAACTATGGAATTGTCACAAAATATTTTCAACGGCCTTGAAATAGAGTGAACAACCTCTAGTTTTGAAATACAATTCTGAAGCCATATTGCATTACAAGTAGCCTCATAACATGCCATATACTCTACTTCCATAGTCGAGGATGCTTTAAGTGTTTGCTTAGCACTTTTGCAAGAAGCAGCACCTCCTACCATCACAAAGATATAACTAGATGTGGATTTTCTATCATCAACATAGCCTGCATAATCGGCATCAAAATATCAAACTATATTTAGAGTGTCAGATTGCCAATATGTCAACACAAGATTTTTAGTACCTTGAAGATACATTAAGACTTTCTTTGTAGCCTTCCAATGGCTTAGTCCAAGATCACTCAAATACCCATCAAGCATACCTACAACATAGGCAATGTCAGTTCGTGTGCACACTTGTAGCATACATTAGGCTGCCAACCACCGATACATAAGGAATGACTTTCATTTGATCTCTCTCTTTATCATTTTGAGTACACTATGCCTTTTAGAGTTGCTTGCCTTTCACAATTGGTGCCATACTGGGAGAACAATATTGCATATTGAATTTTTCAAAACTTGATCAATGTATGTTTTTTGAGATAAGCTGAGAAGGCCTTGGGTTTTGTCATGAAGAATTTGTATATCGAGAAAATATAAAGCTTCTCTAAGATCCTTCATGTCAAAATGCCTTGACAACATGCGTCTTGTCTCATTTAGAACGTCGGTATTATTAGATGCGAGTAGTATATCATCGACATATACGATAAGAAAAAGAAAGTTGCTCCTACTGATATTCAGATATATACACTGATCAACCATATTCTCCTTGAAACCAGTCTTGGTGCTAATCTCATCGTACTTAAGGTACCACTATATAGATGCTTGTTTCAGTCCATAGATGGACTTCTTAAGTTTGTAAACCAGATTCTCCTTATCAAATACCTCAAAATCAGTAGGTTGGACCATAAACATGTCCGCATATAAATCGCCATTAAGGAAAGCTGTCTTTACATTCATCTGATGCAACTCTAGATTAAAATGAGCAACAACGGCCATAATAATACGAAATGAGTCTTTAAAAGAGACAGGTTAAAAAGTCTCCTTATAATCAATCCTCTCTCTTTGGCTAAAACCTTTTGCAACAAGCCTAGCCTTTCACCTCTCAATCTAGCCACTAGAGTCATGTTTGGTCTTGAAAACCCATTTGCATCCAATTGGCTTATAGCTTTATGGTAACTCGATCAAGTCCCATACAACATTTTGAGACATAGAATTCATCCCATCACGCATAGTGTCCAACCAATAAGAGCTTTGCACACTATCAATGGCTTCCTGATAGGTAACTGGATCAGAAGAATCTCTAACATCAAACTCATGTTTCCTCAAGTGTACCATTTAGTCATTTGACATTGCAGGTCTTCTTTCTTTTTCGGATCTCCTAAAAAATAGATCATTTGTTGTTGTGCTAGGAATCACTAGTGGTATCTTATCAAAATGCTCATCATGAGTGGCAGCTTGTGAAAATATAACCATAGAAGAAGGAATAGTCGACATGGGAACGAAAACACGTTCTTCTTGTAACACAATCTCTCGAGGCATATGACTAGCATTGTCATTGTCATCTTCAAACACTGTTCAATGTGGCTCTATCATTGTGGTGGTATAAGATGGAAAATAAAATCTAGAACCTATATAATAACCAATAAAGTGTAACACCTGTATTTTTAACGGGCATGATTTTGTAAAATTTAATGAATAAAATGTGACTATTAAAAATTACTAAGTTGTTTATGATCATTAAAAAAAAAAAATACCACTTTAGTATTTTCTTACCAAGTCTTCCTAAGAAACATTCAAAATTTACCAACACTTCTACCAATCTTATCTCCCTAAATTATTGCTCAATTATATAGCCTTCTTCTTATTTTGCTAAAGGTATCCGAAGGGGACATTGAATTATTTTCCCTCAATTCATAAAAGACATGGAGATATTTTCTCAACCACCTCTTTAATTATTTCCTTATCTTCTTCTATAATTCACTCCAATTGTCCCCTCAATTATGTTAGCATGATTTGCTAAAAATCTTCATGGGAGACAAGATGATATTTTCCTTTAAGACTCTTTTGTTTCTTCTTACAACTTTCCCCCGTAAACATCCCATTCCTCTTAAGCATTTTGATATCTTTTTATTTAACTATCACCACCTTCTTCTCTAGTTCTCATTCTCTCCCTTTCTCACTTCAAATTTCTAACTAAAGACATAGAGCACAAAGCTCTCTTTGTGGCCAAGACAATTATAATTCCCAACCATGATCGAGGCGGTTTTAGAGTTAATTCAAGCTTGATTGTTAACCCGAACTTTGGTGCTTTTCAAAGAAGTTTTGAGGTAGGTTTTCTTTAATCTAAACTTAGTTTTTAGTATGTATTTTCTCCATGTTTAATGCATAATTTTCGTGTTCAAAATTCATGCAAATTTCTAGTTATGTTAACATGCATCCTTAAACATTTATGAACAAAAACTTGAGTCTTGAGTTACAACCCACAACCAACTTTTATTTTGGTTTGATGACAATGTTAGAAACATGTTAGGAATGTTTAAAACCGGTTTCCATAACTTTAAGATTGATGTTCTAATGTTTTGAGCTTAAAGAGCAAATTTAAGCATGTTTTCATCATTATTTACAAGAAAGGCTAGAGATATAATTTGATAATGATTTTAGTATAAAACTCATGAGAATATGTTTATTCTGATTATATAATGCATGTTGCATATTTTGGAATGGTTTTGAGATTTTAAACAAGGATAATATGCTTTAAGTTAAAGAAAAATTTGACATCCCATAAACTTTATAATACCTCTATGGGCAGTGGCTATTTCTTAAAATTCTGGAGTTAAATGAAAATGAATTTTGTAAATTGGTTTGCATATTTAAAAAGTAGACATCCTAAGCTTTCCAATGAGCTATCATGACCCTAAATCGGAGTTGTATTTTAATTTCTATGAATTTTTCAATTTTCGGATTAGAAACTAGTAAACCTGCCAGTGGTAATAAACCACCCGTCTATCTTAAGTAAACCACCTGTTAACCCATGTGTTAATTGTAGATAGTGAACCCGCCTTTTTACAAAAGTATACCACCAAGTTGCCATGGTATACTAGCTGTTAACTTGAACCAAAAACCCAATTTTGCTCACCTTCTAGTCTCTTAATGTCTTACAACCTTTCCAATACTATCCTAAATGATTTATGAATTCTTATTAGAGACTAAAACATAAAAATTGCTTGTATGTATTTTATATTGCGTTTAAGATAAAAATTGTTTACTTGGTATTTAAAGAACAATTGCATAAAAATACTTTAATGGCACTAGTAGACGGGTTTACACATAATTCACTTATGAATGTGATTATACGTTGTGCTTTAGTTTTAATTGTCCTTATGCATGCCTTAGGGTCAAGGATGTGTGGAGCTAACGTTAATTAATTCCGAGAATAAAAGTTTGTTGTTAAGCTTTGAAGGTAGGGATTCTATTACTCATCTTTTGTGAGGTTTTGGTAAATTAAATTTGATTGTTTTATGTTGTAAAATATGTATATTGTATAGCGATAAATATAATGATTTGACATATGTTATAAATTGAGAAGCATGGTTAGGAAATTGACTCTATAAATATAAATTGAATACAAAGGAATAGTGAGATGTAAAAAGGGCGACGGTTACGTCCTTGGGCACGAATACCCTAAAAGGAAAAATAGGGGGAAGGTGATGACGCTTTCTTGGGTTGAAAGTCCCAGAACACACTGTACAGGAATCGATTTGGTGAGGACTCGGGGCTTGATGTCCCCTCACCGGAACACCCTTGAAATGTTTATAGGGTGATCAAGTACGCCCATTTGGGTTTCGATGAGTTGAGTGATACTCAATTTAACATGGATACCTAGGAACAATGATGATTGGTAATATTTGTATAAATGTGTAATTATGACACTTGGTAATGATTAACTACGGTATCCATAAGATGTGATCATAATAAACCTCATAATCTGGAATATGATGTAACCTACTAACCATGCAGTTTTTAATGTGGTAATAGATAAACCATAAGATGAGTCATGATTTCCCTACTGGGCATGTCGATGTTCATCCCTATCATATCTTCATATCTCAGGTGGAACTCAGTGCAACATATTTGAAGAGGAATAAGCGAAAACAATCTTGCTGTTTTCGTGTTAGAAGACCCTGTTTAATTACAACTTATCTACAACATGTAAGAGTTGTATTATTTTTTTTATGGCTGTGTTAAGTTATTTGGGAATTGTACTATGGTGATGATGACTGTAATTATATATATTTGGTGCTACACTAAAAACTGTGGTTTGTATTTAAAACGTTTATTTTTATTTTTCTTGTTGTTTAAAGACCCATGGGCATTGTTTAATTGATTTAAATAATATAAAATTTAAAATTATTTTTATTTATTTAAAACTGTTAACCCCCACATAGGGGTGTTACAGAATTTTTGGTATCAGAGCCTAGGTTCGATTAACCTAGGGGGTATAGCACCACCTTAAAAATTAATCTTTGGGAATGGTTTTAAAGTTAGGTGTTAATGTCATCATCATTTGGTACTCATCCTAGTTAAATTTTCGCAGCCAGTAGAAACTATGCCACCAAGACGTCAAATGCAATCGTCTGAGCTGTCACAACCGGTTGAACATGCTCAAGAAGTTGAGCAACCGGAACCGATGGAACAAGCTCAAGAAGATGAGCAACTACAACATGCAACACAATCCCCGCCAGCTGCACCAGAAGTAAATAATTTAGGACAAATTCTTCAAGCATTACAAAATGTGCAAAGACCTGTGGAGGTTCGTGATCCCGAACAACGACATCTAACTCTGTTGAAGGAGTTTATGAAGCAGAAACCACCCACATTTAGTGGAGAACCTAACCCGGTCATAGCAGAACAATGGCTAAAGGCAGTCAAAAAGAAGTTGGACACCTTGAGGATTCCACGGGAGTATTGGGTTAGCTTTTCAACATATATATTTGAGGGTAAAGCAGAAGAATGGTGGGATCTTCAGAAAGACGACTATGACGTGCCGAATCTTACATGGGAGCAGTTCGAAACCATTTTTCGCAACACCTATATTCCTCAGAGCCATAGGCAAGCAATGATGCGAGAATTTGAAAACCTGGTGCAGGGAGATACAACAGTTGCTGAATACCATGCTCGATTTATAGAATTGTCTCGCTACAATCCCGGGGCTGTATCGGATCCAATGGCGAGATGCGAAAAATTTAGAAATAACCTGAGGCCGAAAATCAGACAAATGATAGCTGCTGTTCCATCAACAGATTTTCTTGATCTTGTAGCTGCGGCACAGCGGGCAGAGACAGAACTAAATAACTCCTATGGAGAGTATAAGGGTTCTGGTGGGCGTCAAAGGAAAATAAGTAAGAAAGAGAAGTCACAAGGGCAAGTCATTCAGCATAGTGGAGTGACTATTGGTGGTGGATCTTCTGGTAGTGGTCGTTTCCAACCGTATGCTTGTCATAACTGTGGACAAGTGGGACATCTGAGGAGAAATTGCCCTAACCACCCTACACAATCATCCTTTGCACCAAGGCCACAAGGAAGTCATTTTGGCTCCACTGTTTGGGGAGGAAGTCAAAATCGTGGAGCGCCTCAGCAAAACACTCCAGCTTCCCAAGTCTCAGTAACTCAACCTCGAGGGTTCCAGCCTCAGTACAACTATCAACAGCGGCCACAGGGTTCCAATTTTTATGCTAATCAGAACTTCCAATCGACTCCACAAGGCTCAGTGAATCAAAGGCCATATTTTTCTGGGAGAAATAATAATAAGGCTAGTAGTAGCCAAGGAAACCGAGGAAAAAGTGATAAAGGAAAAGCACCAGCACAAGCTTATGCAATTACGGCTACAGCTGGACAAGCAAAACAGGCTGATCACTCAGTTGTAGACGGTATGATTCACGTGTCTCATTCTTGGGCTCATGTATTATTTGACACTGGTGCCACTCATTCATTTATATCTATGTTATTTGCTTCCGTACTACAATTAGAAACTGAGACATGTAGTTCATCATTAACCCTTAGTACACCAATGGGCGGGATAGCTGAAGTATCCATAATTTGTAAATCAGTGTGTATTGTTATAGGAGAACATAAACTATCGGCTGACCTATATGTAATAACTATGACAGAGTTTGATGTAATCTTAGGAATGGATTGGCTAACTAAATACCAGGCAATAGTAGATTGTCATAGGAAACGTGTCTCTTTATTCACCAAGAATGGACAAGTCATCGAATTTCAGGCAAAAACAGGAACAGTGACACCAGCCCCGGTGCTAAAGGCTTGTATTGGAGGACGAAGGAATTTCACCAATCTTGGGACGATCTTTGCTTCAGACTGGAGAATTAAAGAAGAGTGACCTATCCTCTCACACTCCTGTGGTGGACGAATTTTCAGATGTTTTTCCAGATGAATTGCCCGGACTTCCGCCTAATAGAGAAATTGAGTTTGTCATCGACCTAACTCAAGGAGCAGCGCCTGTTTCTATTGCTCCGTATCGAATGGCACCTGCTGAGAAAGTGGAATTGAGGAAGCAGTTGGACGAATTACTGGAAAAAGGATTTATTCGACCAAGTACATCACCTTGGGGAGCTCCAGTACTTTTTGTGAAGAAACATGACGGATCGTTGAGGCTCTGTGTCGATTATCGCCAGCTTAATCGATTGACTATCAAGAACAAGTACCCTCTACCCCGAATTGATGAGTTGTTCGATCAGTTAGGAGGATCTTGCTATTTCTCAAAGATTGACTTACGATCCGGATATCACCAACTGAAGATAAGAGAAGAGGACATTCCAAAGACAGCTTTTCAGACTCGCTACGGTCATTTTGAGTTTCTTGTCATGCCTTTCGGGTTGACTAATGCACCAGCGGCTTTCATGGACTTGATGAACCAGTGTCTTTCGACCGTACTTAGATCAATTTATCATTGTCTTCATAGATGATATCTTGATCTATTCTAAAAACGAAGAAGAACATGCTGAGCATTTGAGGATCGCTCTACAAACGTTGAGAGAACATGGTCCTTATGCAAAAAGAGAAAAATGTGATTTCTGGATGACGAAGGTCAAGTTCCTTGGACACGTTGTCTCTGAAGAAGGCATCTCAGTGGACCCCTCCAAAATTGAAGCAGTGCTAAATTGGGAACGACCAAAGAACGTGTCAGAGATTCGAAGTTTCCTCGGACTAGCTGGATACTATCGACGCTTCGTAGAGAATTTTTCAAAGATTGCTTCTCCATTAACAAAACTCACAAGGAAGAATGTCAAGTTCGTGTGGGATGATAAATGTGAAGAAGCATTTGAGGAACTGAAGCGAAGACTCACTAGTGCACCTGTGCTGATCATACCTAACAACGAGGAGCCTTACACAGTATACACTGATGCCTCAGGAAACGGTTTGGGTTGTGTGTTAATGCAGCATGGACGAGTAGTTGCCTACGCCTCACGCCAGTTGAAACCCCATGAGAGGAACTACCCCACACATGATCTTGAGTTAGCTGCTGTGGTTTTCGCACTCAAAATTTGGAGATGTTATCTATATGGCGCAAAGTTCGAGCTATATTCAGATCATCAAAGTCTGAAATATTTGTTTACTCAAAAGGATCTCAATCTAAGGCAACGAAGATGGACTGAGTACATGGTGGACTATGACTTTAGTATCCAATATCATCCTGGAAAAGCAAATGCCGTGGCAGATGCTCTAAGTCGTAAGAACAACGGACGTATAGCCAGTTTAGCATTGGAAGATTGGAGACGAGTCACCATCACCGACTTCAACTTGCAATATTATGAAGATAACGAGAGAGCTTTCTTATTCAATGTGATAGCAACTCCTACGTTAATTCAGAAAGTAAAACAAGGACAATGGCACGATGAAGGATTACGTAGGGTTTGGAAACAAGTACAAAATGGAGAACAACTGGATGGATGGCAGATTGAGCCAGAAGGATTTTTACTTTACAAAGGAAGATTAGTTGTTCCATAGGATCCATATCTCAGGCATGCGGTGCTAGATGAGGCTCACCGTTCAAAGTTTGCTATTCATCCTGGAAGCACAAAAATGTATATGGATCTAAAACGACAATACTGGTGGCGAGGAATGAAACGAGATGTAGCAACCTTTGTCTCTAAGTGCATGACGTGCCAACAGGTTAAAGCGGAACATCAAAAGCCTGGAGGCGAGTTGAGGAGCTTACCTATTCCAGAATGGAAGTGGGATCATGTGACAATGGACTTTGTTACCTGGATTTCCTAAGACTCAAATAGGGCATGACACCGTTTGGGTAATTGTAGATCGTTTAACTAAGACAGCCCACTTCATCCCAATCAGAACTAATTATAGTGTCTCAAAATTATGTCAATTGTACGTGGAAAAGGTAGTGACATTGCATGGAGTGCCAATGTCAATAGTTTCCGATAGAGATACACGTTTCACGTCGAAATTTTGGAGAGGATTGCAGAGGGCCTTGGGAACTCAATTGAATTTTAGTACAGCTTTTCATCCTCAAACAGATGGACAATCTGAACGTGTCATTCAGATTCTCGAGGATATGCTTCGGGCTTGTGTGCTGGACTTTGGAACAAATTGGGCTGCACAGCTGCCATATGTTGAATTCGCATATAACAACAGTTACCAAGCAAGTATTAGAATGGCTCCATATGAGGCCTTATATGGTAGACCTTGTAGATCTCCATTGTGTTGGGCTGAAAAGGAAGAGCGTCTTGAACTTGGGCCTCAGTTTATCAGAGAAATAACGGACAAGATCCAGATTATTCGCGAACGTCTTCAGACAGCTCAAAGTCGACAAAAGAGTTATGCAGATAAGAGGAGGCGACCTTTAGAGTTCATGATCGGAGACTTTGTGTTCTTAAAAGTGAAACCAAAACGAGGTGTATCTCGATTTGGTGTTAAAGGAAAGTTAGCACCAAGGTATACAGGACCGTTTGAGATTGTGGAACGCATTGGAACGTTGGCATACCGTTTAGACCTACCACCACAATTGTCTCATGTACATAATGTGTTTCATGTATCGATGTTGAGAAAGTATGAACCCGACCCTTCACATGTGATCATGTGGACAGATGTGCCAATTCAAGGAGATACGAATTATGAAGAAATTCCAGTTCAAATACTGGATCATGAAATAAAATTATTACGTCGTCGTGGAATTCCTCTGGTGAAAGTGATGTGGCAACACCATGATGTGGAGGAAGCCACATGGGAACTTGAATCTGAAATGAGAGAAAAGTATCCACATTTGTTTTAACATTGTAATCAGTGTAAGAAATTTCGAGGACGAAATTTTTTATAGGAGGGGAGAGCTGTAACACCCGTATTTTTAACGGGCATAATTTTGTAAAATTTAATGAATAAAATGTGACTATTTAAAATTACTAAGTTGTTTATGATCATTTAAAAAAAAATACCATTTTAGTATTTTCTTACCAAGTCTTCCTAAGAAACATTCAAAACTTACCAACACTTACTTCTACCAATCTTGTCTCCCTAAATTATTGCTCAATTATATAGACTTCTTCTCATTTTGCTAAAGGTATCCGAAGGGGACATTGAATTATTTTCCGTCAATTCATAGAAGACATGGAGATATTTCTCAACCACCTAATTAATTATTTCCTTATCTTCTTCTATAATTCACTCCAATTATCCCCTCAATTATGTTGGCATTATTTGCTAAAAGTCTTCATGGGAGATAAGATGATATTTTCCTTTAAGACTCTTTTGTTTCTTCTTACAACTTTTTCCCGTAAACATCTCATTCCTCTTAAGCATTTTGATATCTTTTTATTTAACTATCACCACCTTCTTCTCTAGTTCTCATTCTCTCCCTTCTCACTTCAAATTTCTAACTAAAGACATAGAGCACAAAGCTCTCTTTGTGGCCAAGACAATTATAATTCCCAACGATGATCGAGGAGGTTTTAAAGTTAATTCAAGCTTGATTGATAACCCAAACTTTGGTGCTTTTCAAAGAAGTTTTGAGGTAGGTTTTCTTTAATCTAAACTTAGTTTTTAGTATGCATTTTCTCCATGTTTAATGCATAAAAATACTTTAATGGCACTAGTAGACGGGTTTACACATAACTCACTTATGAATGTGATTATACGTTGTGCTTTAGTTTTAATTGTCCTTATGCATGCCTTAGGGTCAAGGATGTGTGGAGCTAATGTTAATTGATTCTAGGATTAAAAGATTGTTGATAAGCTTGAAAGGTAGGGATTCTATTACTCATTTTTGTGAGGTTTTTATAGAATTAAAATTGATTGTTTTGCCGCAATATATATATATCTATGTTGAACTGATATTATATGAGTATCACATATGAAACTATGACATGGACTCGTCTTGTATTGTACGGCGAGGAACATAATGAATTGACACATGTTATAAATTGAGAAGCATGGTTAGGAAAACTGACTCTATTAATAATGATTTAATATAGAGAAATGGTGAGACATGAAGAGGGCGGCGGTTACGTCCTTGGGCATGAATACCCAAAAAGGTAAAATAGGGGGAAGGTGATGACACTTCCTTGGGTTGAAAGTCCCAGAACACACTGTACAGGAATTGATTTGGTGAGGACTCGGGGCTTGATGTCCCCTCACCGGAACACCCTTGGAATGTTTATAGGGTGATCAAGTGCGCCCATTTGGGTTTCGATGAGTTGAGTGATACTCAATTTAACATGGATACCTAGGAACAATGATGATTGGTAATATTTGTATAAATGTGTAATTATGACACTTGGTAATGATTAACTACGGTATCCATAAGATGTGATCATAATAAACCTCATAATCTGGAATATGATGTAACCTACTAACCATGCAGTTTTTAATGTGGTAATGGATAAACCATAAGGTGAGTCATGATTTCCCTACTGGGCATGTCGATGCTCATCCCTATCATATCTTCATATCTCAGGTGGAACTCAGTGCAACATATTTGAAGAGGAATAAGCGAAAACAATCCTGCTGTTTTCGTGTTAGAAGACCCTGTTTAATTACAACTTATCTACAACATGTAAGAGTTGTATTATTTTTTTTATGGCTGTGTTAAGTTATTTGGGAATTGTACTATGGTGATGATGACTGTAATTATATATATTTGGTGCTACACTAAAAACTGTGGTTTGTATTTAAAACGTTTATTTTTATTTTTCTTGTTGTTTAAAGACCCATGGGCATTGTTTAATTGATTTAAATAATATAAAATTTAAAATTATTTTTATTTATTTAAAACTGTTAACCCCCACATAGGGGTGTTATACTCAGGTGATGTGATCTTCGGCTATACTACTCGAGCTCGGCAGCTAAAATTTTTCAGTCGAAAGATTTCTGAAAATGAAGTGCAAATTATGAAGAGGAGGGACCCTATTTATAGCCATTTTAAGCGGAAAATTTGAGCGTGAAAACCCAAAAGGCGCAATTAATACGCCTGACAGCCGCATAGACGGCCGTGATGCGACACGCGTCCCCCGCCTGATCCGTGCGTCTTTTCACCTCACCCCGCTTCTAAGTGTCACTTGGTCTTCCTCCTTTGAGCCGACCTCACCCACTCGGCATAGTCCACCCGGCCGAACACCGACCAGGTGAACTGGGGGGCTAATTTTGAGGGTAAGCTCGGTGCCACCACCAAGGACACTAACTTTTGGTGGTCGGCAACTAAGTTCGGCAGACATTAGGCTACCACCCCGACCCGACGACTTATACTTCCCCCCGAGGTGCCTTCCATTTATCTGAGGGCACGCCCCCAAGAAGGCTGCCACCTCGGGGATGTATAGTAGCTCAGGCCGGGTCACGTTATCCGTCATAATACGTCACTGCCCATCCTTGTAGGCCAACACCAGGCAAACGTGCTGCCGTCCAATAGAGTCCAATCCATTGGACAATGGACGCGACACTTGTCACTCACTGCTTGATACACTTTGATGTGACACCTGGGTAATGGGCAAAACCCATCTTGCACCCGATCTAGCTGGTGGCCTATAAATAGGATGCATTTATGACGTTTTAGAGAGAGAGACTTCCTCACACCTAATTAGCTGCCGACCTCTGCCGAGCAATACTTGCCTTGAGCATCGGAGAGCCCTTGTCTATTGACTAACCCCATTTCTCCGAATCATCCCTCTCGCAGGTATGCACTCCCAGCCAGTGGCAAGCTTAAGAGGAGGTCAAAAGGTGTTCAGTCACACGTGGGTGTTGATCCGACGCCGGACGACGGTAAGCATCAACAATACTTACTTAGGAAATCTATCCTAAGAATCATATCATAGTCACACATATCTATTATAATAAGATCAACAAAAAGTTCTCTTTCAAAAATCCGCAAAGGAACTATGTGCAAATAATGCATAGACATCATCACTTCCCCAGAAAGTAGTGTCGTAGTGAACCCTTGTCTCATAATCTCCTGATATTCTCCTAACTTCTTAGCAAAATAAGTGGGTACAAATGAATGCGTAGCACCCATATCAAAGAGGGCATGTGCATTAAAAGAAAGGATTATGATCTGACCTGTGACAACATTGGAAGTTTCGACAACTACTTGTTCCTTCGTCATTGCATAGATGTGAGCATTGGTAGGTGCAGCTTTAAGTCTTCCATATTTTATGAATGGTCCTTCCAAGGTAGCTTGCATATAATGGAGTTGAGAATAAGGGGCTTTTTGCTGGCCTTGAGCATTGAACTGGTAGTTCTTAGAAAAGTGACCCTAGCAAATAAAGCATTGGTTTGTTCTACGACAACATTCATTCGAGTGCTTTATTCCACATTTGACACAGGGTGGTTGCATCTGCCTGTTGTTGTTATACTAGCCACTACCCCCTTTCTTGTTGCTCTGACCTTGTTGGTTCTGGAAATCACCCTTTATTTTCTCGTTCTTCTAGTTCTGGTTGTTGTTGTTGCTACCCTAGGGTTGATTCTTAATGTTAGAGTTATTTATAAGATGACTTTGTTGGCGTTGGTTTCTCTTCAACTTCGATACATGGAATTTAGCATGCTGTGCCCTCAAAACAACTTTTTCTTGATTTCTAGGTAGACTTGTCCCATCAATGATTGCTGCAATTTCTAGTCGAAGAACCCTGATTAACTACTTGACCTTTTCACCATCGTCATTGACCATTTTTAGGCAAAGGTGTGCCAATTGATCAAACTTAGTAACGATATTAATAACTAACATATCTCCTTGATGAAGGTTCTCAAACTCATCATAATGTTTTTGGGTGATATTCATATGGAAGAACTTTGCATTAAAATCACAAACAAAGTCAGCCCATGCCATCTCATCTACATTCTTGCTCTGTTCTATCCCATCCCACCAGATTCTAGCTTCCATGGTTAGGCAGTATGAGGCACAAAGGACCTTCAAATTCTTAGTAAAACTCATAAGCTTCAAAGTGGCCTCGATCATCTTTAACCATCCTTGAGCAACTAAGGGATCCTTGGAACCTTTGAAATCAGAAGGCTTAGCGCACTTCCACCTGACTAATAAGGGTTATTGATAAGCAGGTCCTGCCTTTGGTGTAGGGGCTAGGACTACCTCTCTTTGCTATTGCGGAGGAGGTAGTATGTTTTTAACCTTTTTTTTTTCGCTTCCATGACCATTATTTCTAAGCTCCTTAATCTCCTTTCTTTGATTTTGAAGCTGTCTTTAAAGGTCATCAATCATTGCCGTCAAGTTAGCATCGTGGGTTGCCAGCTACGGCAGCAGCCTGAGCACAAGCTTGAGTCCTTCTACGGTTGTTTATCTTCGATTTTCTAGAAGAATTATAAGTTTATAAATGAACTTTCAATTTCAAGAATCAAACAAGATTTCACTACTAAAATTATCCACTAAGGCATTAATCACCATAAATTTGAACCTTGTATTTATCATTAAACTTACATAAACATCAATTTAACTTAAACACACTTACTTAGAGGACTTGAAACTAACGTGTGGCGATGTGTATTGGAAACAAAAGCTTGATCTGATACCATAACTGTAATGCCCCCTTGTAGACATCATGATAATCGTTACTTTTACCGTTAAAATCGTTATTGTTTAAAGCTAAACAATTCAAATCAAACACTTACACTAAAGCATATATCCCAGGAACATATGCATGTATATATTTTTTTAGAAAACTACTTACCGGATTTGCTTCCCCTACCTCAGTTAGCCTAACGGAACACCTACAATGTTTGGCTAATCAACATCTTATAGAAATGTTAGTTTACAAATACCAACATCTATTAAATTATAGACACACACAAAACTTCAAACAACGCTTAAAACCCTCAATAAAAAATACTTAAATGTTCAAATAGTTTCATCATATCAAAATAAAAGAAACAATAGTATAGTCCTCAAGAAACCACAATCATGAAATGTTAAAAGGTCTCAAAACATTCGAAAGTCCATAGGAATATAAACCAAGTCTTAAATCAACAACAATGCGAAAAATAACACTAATAATAAAATCATCGCTCAAGTAATTAATTGTTTTCATGGCATGATTTTATTTCCAATCTAACACTCTTTGCACACACTCCTATCCTCGTCCTCCACCTATTTCATATGCCTTTTACCTTTATCTACAATATGATATAAAACTAAGTAAGCATAAGCTTAGAAGGTACACATTCCTACCTTACAACATAAAACATTTCATAAAAATCATTACATAATATCGTAATCATAATCATAGTAGTGCACTAGGCATAGGTTTATATAAAACATATCTTTTCATTTAAACTTCCACATTAAAACATTATTTATTTTATCTTTCAAGGCCCAAGCGTTGCATCATTAACATCAAGGCTCGCCATCATGAGAGGAGTGGGGTAGCTAATTCTAAACCAAATATGACAAGTCCAAGCCTTGTGGGACATTATAAACGTAAATATAAGGTGTGCAACGCTTAATTAAGTGATACATATATATAAGGTTTCTATAAAAATTTGTCATAAACCATAAAAATAAAAACATCCTTAGGAAAATTCATCATAAAATGTCTTGAAATAAGAACCTTAAATCACAAACATTTGCTTATAGAATATTGCTCAACATTTTCATAAACTTTATCATGTTGTACGTGAGAATGTACTTACTTGACTTGCTTGCTTACTAAACCTTAAATCGGGTGATGTTGTCATGGTTCTCGGTGTGCTTCTCTTTTGGAGTATTCATGTCAATTATTCATATGATACATGAAGTTAATATTTATGTTCATGATATCATTATTATATTACATCATCATATGTCATTCTTAACGAAACAACGCATCTTTGAGTCACAAACATGCACTTAGGGTCCGTTTGGTAAATGCATTCAAATTAGTGATTTGATTTGAGTTGTATGATTTGAATTAGGATTTGAATTAGTGATTTGAGTTATTATGCGAGTTGATGTTTGGATGTAAATTTAAGTTTTAATCTAAATATGGAATAAAATTAAAATTTGTGTTTAGAGAGGTAGTGAAAAAAGTTTTTGATTTATTAACAAATCTAATAAAATCTTAATGTTAATGATCCTAAAAAATATGCAATATGGATCTTAATTTATTCCTCTCTTCACTAGAAACACAATGAAAAGAGAATTATCTCAATTGGATATCAAATGAAGAAGTTATGATTTTTTTCCTTAAATATAGGAGAGAGAATTTTAGTTTTTATTGTAGCAAAGATATCTGAGCATCAAGAGTTTAAGAGAGGATTAGAACTTTGAAAACTAGATTCTTCATACTCATTTGATTCGAATTTTGGGATAAACAAATACGTATCCAAATGATTCTTGATACTCAAATCTAAATTTGAGTCTATTAAGTCCAAAGAATACATGAAACAAATATGCCCTTAGAGTCCAGAAACATAAAAATAGAAAACTTGAATAAAGTATAAAACTTGTACCATAACATTGCTAACATATGAAACGACCACTCAAATTTTCTTTTCTTGAAAATATTTATCCAAAATACATTTTTTCTAATTTTCAAAATGTTCAAGTAAATCTGTTAGTCACAAAAACTGATTGGCTTTCAAGGATTTATCATCTTATATCTTTCAATACACATTTGATTAGAGCATGAAAATTTACAAGAATAAATTAACACATATATATAACTCTCAAATTTTTCTTTAGCCATAAAAATTTCATTTAATAATTTAGATAAATCATAAAATCAATACTACAAAATCTGCAAGTAAAACCTCGGTAGTGAGTAGTCCTAATTAAAAATTATGGATTAAATCATTTATGCCATAAAATAATTTATAAAAATTATTACACATAATAAACACATAAAATCATGTCTTAGCCAAAGTTCAGCTCTAAATAAATTCAAAATAATTCAAAACACATGTACGAATTTAGAGTTAATATTAACATCAAACATGCTAAACAGTGCACATGTTTCACTCAAACATTTTTACAAAATCAAATATATATGATATGCTTCTGAACTTTTTGTGTGACATGCTTAACATATAAATAAACATTGAAAAAATAATAAATCATGTAAAACACATTTAAAAGTATGATATATTATCTCACAAATTATATAAAGCATATTAGGCAGACATTTATGACCACTAAGAACTTAGCAATCAACGAATTTTGTCTTAAAATATAATAAAGATATGAAGTTAAAAATACACAGACATTTAGTTAACATATCAGCAATAACTTATAATTTTTAACAAAATCAAAAGATGCCTTTCCTCCTATAAAATGGACTCTATAATATACTAATGCAAATCTACTAGCAGATAAAATGCTATGAGTAGTCTTTGATTGAAAGCTCATAATCCTAAAAATCACATCCAAAAATTGCAGCAAAATAAAATCATCCGAATTCAAGCACTACTAGTTATCTTATCTGCTAGTCAAAAACCCTAAAATTCTAATAACATATTCCCATAACAAAAATTATGTTAAATTTGTACCAAATTCACACAACCCCAATAAGTCAAATATAACCTGAACATCATAAAATTGAATATTCCTAAAAATTAAAATCGTCATGCTCATGACATATCACAAAAATTTAACAATTGAAACTAAAACTGCTTATTCTAATTCAACAACATACCCCAAATTTCAAACCCTAATTATGCGAAACACTAATAACTATAAATACATTTATTAACAAAACTAAAACATCATACACATAAATAAATTCATACCTCTTCTTTTGAATTCTTTGAGAAGGAAAATTTTAAAGAAAACAAAATTCTAAACTAGTGGTATGTGAGATTTAGGGAAGAAAATAGAGCATAAAAGCATAGAGGAATATGAGAAAAGATGGAGGCAAGAAAAAGACATAGAAATAATATGTGTGCTTGAAGCCACATATTTATAGGTATAAGTAACTCTATTCTTGGTTTAATTAGGTTTCTTTTTTTTTTCCTCACACGTCCAAGATATGATGGCCTTATCCTATTTTTTTCTTTATCACCTACACGGCCAAGATATGATACGGTAATGTAATCTTTTTTTTAAACACGGCCAAGCTTTAGGTCGTGGGCCTTTCTTTTGACCCAGTTTCATGTATTTTAATATAATATAATATAATAAATTATTTATATATAATAATAATGTTTGCTTCCATAGCCCCAAAAATATTAATTGACATATTATTCTATTAAATTCTTTAAATTAATGCCATAATAAAAATGTTACACATGTAATTATCATAACATTATAAATGTTATAAAAGTAAGAGAATGTGCAATAAAATTCAGGTCATCATCAAGAATATAACTTTAGAGCATACATAACATTTGAGCATTATAAAGATTATAAATTTAGAGCTAGTTGAAGCTCTTGAAAAAATAATAAATACTTTATGCTTATCATTATTTTTGACATGAACATCCCGAGCACATCGATCCCTTGTGGCTGTCACCTGTCATATTACTTAACAAAAAATTAATTTTCTTAACATAAACAATAATAACACTTAAAATATCACATTCTAATGTTAAATTAATGTAAGTATCCGTAGAAGAAAATGACAAGTGTTACACATGCTTAAATAAGAGACAAGTTTCAAAGGGTTTTGCAATTCACTATTGCTTCTTTGGTTAAAATAGCATGTTTTTCACATAAGAAGTGAAAAGGTGGCGTGGTTAAAGAACAAGCCATAATTTTAACAAGTTTTTTCAATTTACTATTATTTCTATGACTAAATTAGTGTGTTTTTTGCACAACAAGTGAAATAGGGGCATGCGTAAAAAATAAATAAGTTTTAACAAGTTTTTTTTTAATTCACTATTGTTTCCATGGCTAAAATAAAGTGTTTTTTACACAAGAAGTGAAACATGGACGTGATTAGATATAAGATAAGTTTCAACAAGTTTTAATTTTTTACTATTTCTTTGGCTAAATTAGTATGTATTTCATAAAAAAAAGTAAAACGACGGCCTGCTTAAAAAATAAATAAGTTTTAATAAGTTTCTTCAATTCACTTTTGTTTCTATTACTAAATTAGTGTATTATTCACACAAGAAATGAAACGGTAACGTGCTTAAAGAGTGATCTATAATTTTTCACACAAGAAGTGAAACGTCAACATGATTAAATAAGAGATTAGTTTCAAACTTTTTTTTTTCGAATTCACTATTGTTTCTGTGGCTAAATTAGTGTGTTTTTTTACACAAGAAGTGAAATGGAGATGTGCTTGAAAAAAATAGATGAGTTTTAACAAGTTTCTTCAACTCATTATATCTCTTTGGCTAAAATAGTGTGTTTTTTACGTAAGAAGTGAAACTTTGATGTGCTTAAATAAGAGATAAATTTTAACAAGTTTTTTCAATTCATGATTATTTCTTGGGATAAATTAGTGTGTTTTTTTATGGAAGGTGTAAATCGGGGGCACGCTTAAATAAGAGTTAAGTTTCAAAGGGTTTTTTCAATTCACAACTATTTCTATAAAAAATAGTGCGTTTTTCCAATAAGAAGTGAAACAAGGGCGTGCATAAATAGGAAATAAGTTTTAACAAGTTTTTTTCATTCACGGTTATTTATTTCGCTAAATTAGTGTGTTTTTCACAAAGATATGAATCGAGGGCATGCTTAAGTAAGAGATAAGTTTCAAAATGTTTCTCATATAAGAAGTGAAATGGTAGCGTAGTTAAACATCGAGCCATAATTGTAAAATTTTTTTCAATTTACTATTGTTTTTATGGCTAAATTAATGTGTTTTTAGCAAAAGTGAAACATGGGAATGCTTAAGAAATAGATTAGTTTTAACAAGTTTTTTCAATTCACTCTTGTTTCTATTGCTAAAATAGAATTTTTTTATTCAAGAAGTGAAAAGGGGATGTGATTAAATAAGAGATAAGTTTCGACAAGTTTTTTCAATTTATTACTACTTCTTTGGCTAAATTAGTATGTATTTCACAAACAAAAGTAAAACTTGGGTGTGCTTAAAAAATAAATACGTTTTAACAAGTTTTTTCAATTAACTCTTGTTTTTATTCCTAAATTAGTTTATTTTTCACACAATAAGTGAAACGGTGACGTGCTTAAAGAATGAGCTATAATTTTTCACACAAGAAGTAAAATATCGGTGTAATTAAATAAGAGATTTGTTTCAACTTGTTTTTTCAATTCATTATTGTTTCCATAGATAAATTAATGTGTTTTTCACACAAGCAATGAAATAGAGACATGCTTTAAAAAAATAGATGACTTTTAACAAGTTTCTTTAACTCACTATGTATCTTTGCCTAAAATTATGTGTTTTTTACATAAGAAGTGAAACTGGGATGTGCTTAAATAAGAGATAAGTTTCAATAAGTTTTTTCAATTCGCAATTATTTCTTTGGCTAAATTAGTGTCTTTCACAAAAGATATGAATTGGGTGCACGCTTAAATAAGATATAAGTTTTAAAGGGTTTTTTCAATTCACTACTATTTTTACGGCTAAAATAGTGTTTTTTCAAATAAGAAGTGAAATGGGGGTGTGCTTAAATATGAGATAAGTTTCAACAAGTTTTTTCAATTCACGATTATATATTTACCTAAATTAGTGTGTTTTTCACATAAGATGTGAATCAGAGGCGTGCCTAATAAGAGATAAGTTTCAAAGGTTTTTTCAATTCACTATTTTTTTTTGGCCAAAATAGTGTGTTTCTTACATAACAAGTGAAACAGTGGCGTGGTTAAAGAACCAGCCATAATTTTTTAACAAGTTTTTTCAATTTACTATTATTCTATGGCTAAATTAGTGTGTTTTTTTTTTTACACAAGAAGTGAAATAGAGGCATGCTTAAAAAATAGATAAGTTTCAACAAGTTTTTTCAATTCACTATTGTTTCTATGGCTTAAATAGAGTGTTTTTCATACAAAAAATAAAACCGGGACGTGATTAAATAAGAGATACGTTTCGACAAGTTTTTTTAGTTCACTACTATTTCTTTAGCTAAATTAGTATGTATGTTGCAAAAAATATAAAACAGGGGTGTACTTAAAAACTATATAAGTTTTAACAAGTTTCTTTATTTCACTCTCGTTTCAATTGCTAAATTAGTATAGTTTTCATACAAGAAGTGAAACAGCGATGTTCTTAAAAAACAAGCCATAATTTTTCATACAAAAAGTGAACCGTTGGAGTGATTAAATAAGAGATTGTTTTAGCTTTTTTTTTTTTTTTTTTCAATTTTCTATTGTTTCCATGGCTAAATTTGTGTGTTTTTACATAAGAAGTGAAAGAGAGGTGTGCTTGAAAAAAAATAGATAAGTTTTAATAAGTTTCTTCAACTCACTATGTATCTATGGCTAAAATAGTGTGTTGTTTACATAAGAAGTGAAACTAGGATGTGCTTAAATAAGAGATAAGTTTCACTGAGTATTTTTAATTCGTGATTATTTCTTTGGCTAAATTAAGGTGTTTTTCACACAAGATGTGAATCGGGTGAACACTTAAATAAGAGATAAGTTTCAAAGGTTTTTTCAATTCACTACTTTTTATATGGCTAAAATAGTGTGTTTTTCAAATAAGAAGTGAAACATGGGTGCGCTTAAATAGGAGACAAGTTTCACCAAGTTTCCCAATTCACGATTATTTATTTTGCTAAATTAGTGTATTTTTGAATTGGGACATGCTTAAACACGAGATAAGTTTCAAAGGGTTTTTTCGAATTCAATATTGTTTCATTGGCTAAGATAGTGTGTTTCTCACATAAGAAGTGAAACGGTAACATGATTAAAGAACAAACCATAATTTTTGTAAAATGCAATAGATTATATTAATTTCGCACATAAATAAATATATGAATACTTTGTTTACTAAAAGAAAGACGAAGATGAACCGGAATAAGGATAGTAAAGAACATTCTCGATTTATGAAACCAACGTCTTCTTTGCCTAGTCCTCTGCACCAGATGGACGTACGTGTGGGCGTAGAAGGAATATGGTTTCTAATGATCACTCGACTGATTTAAGCCACAAAAATAGAAGAACTCTTTTTTTTCTCTCTCTCTCTTTCTACATGCCTATGTGAGTGTTTTTTCTACAGAGTATCCATAGTCCCTCCAAGACTCATGAGTATATCTAAATGAATAGAGGAGGCCTCTATTTATAGAGAACAAAAAAGCTAATCAATTTTGGAAAGTCTCTTTATTTTAATTTTAATATCAAATATTTAATTTAAAAAAGACATAAGTTTCCTATTCCTTCATTACCACAGGCATCACACACACAGATACCCAATCTATGTGTGGTGCCAATCAAGGAGAAGGATGAGAGATAAAACTGCTTGTTACTTAATCTCATTTGTTTCCACATTAAACTTTCCATATTTGAATTAAATCATATTTATTCAGAATTGGAAATAATAAATATGGAAACTTTGTAAACAAGTTTTGATGTGTACAAGAGACTTTCCTCTTTATGCTTGGTCGCCATTTGCAGTGAGACCCACCCATAGTGTGACTTCCAAAATAAATTATTTTATTTTATTTATTAAACAATCTAATTATTTAATAAATATAAGTTAATTAGTATTTAATTTATTTTGAGTGATATTTAATTTAAAATTTCATAATTCTAAATTAATTATTTCACTAAATAATTCCTCTTATCCAAATAGTGTTTACAAGGATAGCGGGGACTAATGGACCCATAAATTCAAGCTCCAATTAAACCAATATATTAATTAAACTCTTTAATTAATATATTACTCTTTTATTAATTACAATATAACTCGGCTAAATACTTGAAATTGTATTATTGAAATTATATATATTCAATTACTCATTTCTTAGAATCATCCATTTGATAGAGTCATTACATATAAGTCGATCCTCTATAAATAATTCATAATTAGAGCTAGGTAATATCTGTTAGCCTCTATAATTACTTCTTTATCCTTAAGTGTCATTGATTCTCTAATGAATAACAAATTCATAAACTTAATCATGAATTAACTACTCTTATTATTCAAACACTCAAAAGAATTATTTATCTGCTTCTTGTTAGAGAAGGAATAGATTTCATCTTGTAATATTAACATTCTCAGCTACTTACTTCATCATGCCTCCAAAATACAAGGAACAAGATTTGATTCTCAAATCCATACCAAGTTGTCACGCCCCAAAGTACGGGTCATGACATAGAGGATTAATTAAGTTAATAAAACTAAATTTTTGATTAAAATCACCAAATAAATGACTTGGGTTAATTATGAGAATCGTGATTATTTTAAAAACATTCTAAAATGTTTATTGTTGTTTTGAAATAGTAAAACACAAAATAAAACAAAATATTAAAGATGATTAAACATAAGTCGGGCCCTACCAGACCCACATTAGTGTACACACATGGTATTGACAATAATAAATTACAGCAACAGTCCAAAGCGAGAAATAAAAATTTGAGTATTACATGCTTTGATTTAAGTAAAGAAACAACCTAAAATAGTATTCCTATAACTTACTTGTTACCCTGTAGCCTTCCTGTTAGTCCTAAGCTGCAATCCATCTAGGGGAAAGGTTTTAAAAGCAGATAAAGAAAAGTGAGCGGAAGGCTTAGTAGGACTAAGGGTTCGAAGAACATTTAATTGAATATAACATTTTATTATAGACAAGAATTATAAAAATAATAAATTGAAATTCGTTAAACTCATACTTACCATCTTGCTTTTTTTCATCCAAATCTAATCTAGATTGAGCTTTGAAAACATTAAATCAAGGCTAGATCCGTTACAATGTAAGAATTATAAAATACCGTAGGTAGACTCATAAAATTTATTCTTACCATTAATACATTAGTCATTTATAAAATTTGACTTATTATTTAATTCCTGGCAAAGCCATCATAATCACCACCGTAGTGGCCCAGCTGGGTTTCAAGACCTGCCCCCAAGGTCGCATTCTCCACTACCCGATCTCTGTGAATGACATCGTGCTCTTTTGTGTATTTGTTATTATTTAAATCCCATGTTACCAAGTATTCTTAATTACATTCATTATGTGCATTCATTCTTAGGCAAGTAAAAATAAAAAAAAATATTGAAAAATTCATTTTAATCATTCCTTAAAAATCAAATTGAAAGAAACCATTTTGTGGCCAAAGGCCCCCATTTGAAATTTTTTAAAGCGTTTTGTCATTTATTGAAAACAATTTGAAGGAATCTTTATGACCAAAATCATTTAAAAACCTGGCTATGAAAGAGAGGAATAGGAGTCCTACCTCAATATTTAGCACCGCACTCAGCACCACTATCTCAATCCGCTATACGTAAGCTCCACAGAACCACAAACAACTTTAAACACAAACTAGGTTCATCAATATCTAACTTAAAGCACTTCTACGTTACTACACTACTTGATGGGGTCTTAGTGTGCCATTTATGTTCATAAAATCATATCATAAGTTTGGGGGTCTCAATCTAGGTTTAAAACAATGGAAATGGGTGAAAAACGGTCATGTTCCTTGAAGGCCGGTAGGCCTACTGAACTTTCCTGTCTGGCCTACCGAATTGCTCGGTTCAACCTGCCAGTCTTACAGCACCAGCCTGCCAAACTTTTTTAGGTTTGGCCTGCCGAACGTATGAGTCCGGCTTGCCAGACTCATGATCCAACCTGCCGAATACGAAGTTCGGCCTACTGAACTGGGAAAATTTTGGAATTTTTCAAGCACGGGCCTCGGCCTCTTCGAGCCTATATTTTTATTTCTAACCTGTTTTCTCAATTCCCAAGCATACAAAACATGCACAATTGATAGAAAAACATAATAAAATGCTTTTAAACTATTTTAAATAGGATTTACATAAAAAATTCAAGAAAATCTGAAAATGGGGAAAAATAGGAAAACTTAGTTTAATCCATTTTCCTTCAAATCTAGTTTACATTCGAGTTGATTTAAGTTCTAGTAACCTAAATTCATGGTTTTCTAAGCTCTAAGAACTCGGATTACAACTTTTTAAAGAAATTTAGAAAATTTAGAAAAAGTTTAAAAATTTTAAAAATAAACAAACTAACCTTGGATTTGAGCTTTAAGTCAAGTTTGTAATTGCCCAAACGCATTACCGAGCTTCCAATCCATCGAGAATCGAAGCTTGAGCCTTGATTTTGAATCAAATATTAGGAGAAGGAAAGAGAGAAAGAGAGAGTCTGAGAGTGAGGGAGAGGGAGCGTGAAAGAGTGCAGAGGAGAGTGAGAGTGAGAGGGATATATAGAGAGGGTAAAGGTGATTTTGCAAGGTGAGAACCATATTCCAACACATGGTTTTCCAAAAAGGAACATATTAGACATTTGACAAATTATTTTGTTTCAAAATTCAAAATAACAAATACAGATAAAAATAATTAAGAGTGGTTTAAAATAATTAATAATAATTAAAAGTAACTTTAATTTGAAAATATCGCAAAATAGTTAAATTAGGTTTAATTTACATCATGGCATACTAATTCACCATTTACTCACTAGTCTCACCTAATTAAAATTGGGGTGTTGCAACTCTCCACCCTTAAATGAACTTTTGTCCTCGAAATTCAGAGATCAACCGTAAAACAAAATAGATGTGGATTCAACTCTCGCATAGTTGACTCTAATTCTTAGGTTTCCTTATCAACCCTGTGGTTCTACCACACCACATGCACTAATGGAATTTCATCATGTCACAAACTTGTCACCTTTCAACCGATATTCTAAATCGACACCTATTACCTATACATCATGAATTGAGACAATCTTGCTTGGCTAGAGCGGACATCTATATAACATCGACATGCAGAATACGACATGAACATGAGGGTTTGAGAAGAAGATTGAGGCGATAAGCGATCACTCAAACATGTCAAGAAATCTCGAATGATCCACCACACCTAAATGCAAGTTCCCCGCTCACACCGAAACGCGAAACTCACCTGCACAGCAAAACCTTTAAGAGAATAGAATCCACTACCTTGATTCTAAAGGTTAGCGTCTCCTATTTGCATAACTCTTCTGCCTACTTTGAGCTGCTCTCAATCGATTACGTAATACAGTAGCCCTTTTTGTTGTTCTCGCGAGTCTCTTTGGGTTCAATAATGGTCTTGTCTTTCAGTCTTGCTCGAATCAGCGACGATCGGCATCGCCGACCACATGGTACTTTGAATGGTGCCATCCTGATGCTTACTTGGTAACTGTTGTTGTACGCAACTCCACCAGATGCAATTATCTCTTCTAATTCTTGCCAAAATCTAATACACACGCACGTAATGTATCCTCAAGAATCTAAATAACTTGCTCGAACTGCCTAAAAGCCGCGTCGAAATCAAAGTTTGTGCCCTAAAGCTTCTTGAAGCTCCTCCAAGAACTCGCCTCAAATGCGTCGGCCTGAAGGACATGAAAGGTGCTGATTTCATCAACTGGCCAATGACGACCCAAATCACATCATGTCTTTATTCCATCCTCGACCACCCGATGAGGAAATCATCACGACATGCTTCCATTTCCACCTAGGAATATGAAGTGGCTGAAGCTGACCAACTGGCTTCTAATGCTCGGCTGCTATCTGAAGACAAGCCACGTACTCTTGAACATCTTCTTCATGCCTCTCTACCAATACTGCCTTTACAAATCACGATACATCTTTAAACTCCTAGGGTGAATAGCGAACGAAAACTTTTGAGCTTCGTCCATCAAGGCCTTTGTCACTTCCTCGATCACAGGCATTGCCAAACGCCTCTCAAAATCCAACGACCCATCTGCAGGAACCCTTTGTTTTCAAACTACCCCCTGTTCCATATTTGCGTCCACATTTTCTAAAAATGCTGGTCTCATCATTGATTCTGCTTTATCATCTGAACACTCGCTTGAACCGAATCCCTAAGGTACACCGATACCTGATCGAAATCTTCATGGTACTACAGTCCATATTCGCTCATGGTAGCGTCTTTCTCCAATCATTTAGTGCCAGATACACGCGAATCCCTAATGACCTCTTGCTGAGCGCGTTTGCAACCATAATGGCCCTACCCGGATGATACTGTAGCAAGAAATTTAGGTCCTCCCTATATCCCATCTATCTCTGTTGCCTCAATTTCGAATCTCTCCTAGTAAACAATTATCTTGCGCTCTTATGATCCAAGAAAACCTGAAAATGTCGCTTCACACAAGTGGCGTTTCTAGACCCTCCAAAGCATGTGTCACTGCAGCAAGCTCTAAATCGTGTGTAAGGTAGTCCTGCTTGCAAGGTCTCAATTGGCACAATCCATAAGTCATCACTCGTCCATCTTACATCATTACACATCCTCGTCCTCGTCTTGATGCATTAGTGTAAATCTCATAAAGCTCGTCGCTACTCGATATAACCAATATAGGAATAGTAATCCACCTGTTCTTCAACTCTTGGAAAGCGTAGCCACATTCTTCATTCTATCCAAACCTAACACTTTTAATAATTAACCACGTCACTGGAGTCGCTATCTTTGAAAAATGCTTTACAAACCTCCTATAGTATCTAACAAGTCCTAAAAAAGCTGCAAATCTCAGTCACGATCTTCGGTTATCCCCACCGTACATAGCCTCTATCTTAGATAGATCCACTAAGATACCCTATTTGGAAATGACATGCGCCAGAAACCCAACCTTCCTAGCATGTAGTTGGTGCTTCTGAATTGCATATTTATTCTCGAGAAATGTCAGGAACTACCTAGCTGGTCAAATAATTCATCGATCCTAGGCCAGGAATAGTCATTCTTCACAGTGATCCAATTCAACTACCAATAATCAACTCACAACCTGAGCGTACCATCATGTCTCTCGGCCAATAGAACTGGCACATCTTACGCTATTCTAAATATATTCTTTTTCTACAAGTCCCTAAAGTTGTTTGCTTAATTCCTTCATCTATGCAGGCGCCAATCGATCTGGTGCTACAGAAATTGAAGCGGTCCCCAGGATTAACTGGATGCCAAATTCAATCCCGGATGCGATGCTAGCCCAAGTAACTCGTCGGGGAAGGCATCATCGAATTCATCAGCCACCTCTATTGCTGCATTTCTTCCTGCGACATTAGACTCCCTTCCTAGACCCAAAATGTGTGTGTGTGTGTGTGTATATATATATATATATCATGATAAGTCTCCCCCATACACCTAGACATGTTTCCATGAGTCACTCACTCATCACTCAATCGTTACCACCCTGGTGAATGATCATCGTTCCCCTACCAATCACTAGGGTTACCCTCTAATGTGACAATCTACAGTTACATCTTACCTGGACAACCCGTCCATTCCTAAAATCACATCATAAGTACTCATGAAGATTATAATCAAATTACTTTCCAGAGTCTCATCCCCAATCATTATCTTACAAGGTATATATATACATAAGGTACACACACACCTGCCCCAAGGGTGAGATAATTACCAAGGGTTCATCAAATCCCTCTATTTCTATTCCCAAGGCATGCACAAATGGACTTGAAACAAGAGAATGAATGGCACCAATATCAAAGAGGACCAAAACCAATGACTAAGAAATTGGAACCGTACTGTCGACTGTCATGTCGCTGGTCTGAGCATCCGAACTCCCTAAAGTTATGGTGCGAACTCAAACTGGAGCCTCTTCTTTTTCCTCTACTCACGCTGCTACGTCCTGGGTTCATCGGTCGATACTACTGCGGAGGAGATTGATGAAGCTAAAACTGAAGAAGTTGCTAAGGTGGAGATAAAGACTGAGGTTGAGGCTGACGGCTTGCACTCTCTCTAGTCTAAGATCCTTATCGAGAATTCCTTACTAGGCAGTTCCTCTTGATGCGTTTCGACTGCTGGCAGAAATGGCAAAGGTTGCTTTGTCTGTTGTTGGATGAACTGCTGCTTCCACTACTAACATTTCTATGCTGATTCCCTACCCAAGTTTGGAAATCGCTATTATTCCTATTGCTCCTTTGGGGTCTTCTTGGTGTTCTTGCCTGTTCTCTAAATCTCTTCCTACCCATAAAGCTGACGACTCTAACCTACCAGAATTTCTAAAGTCGCAAAACCACCAGTTGCCATCAGATGGATGCCTTGAGCCCTTCCTAGAACTTGATACACCTTTCTCATCTAGAAGCCATGGCAGATGGAGCAAACTAGCCAACTCATTGAACTTTACCTCGTATTTTTGAACTGTTATGTCACCTTATCCTATTCGATAGAATTCAGTGATCCTTCAGTCTTTGCATCCCTGCAGAGATAACACTCACTAAACAATTCCTCAGATCTATCCCCACCGATATTCCTATCTTTCTCTAGACGCTTTACTTGTTTCACTAGGTGTTAGCACTACCTGCTGACTTGTAAGTCACGAACTCTACTTGATACGCTACTAGTGCTCCAAGGGTATCCAAATGCTTCGCTATTGAGTCTAACTGATATTCAGCCTCATGCGGACCTCTATTTCCATCGAAAGTTAGGATAGACGTACACCTAAGCTCCTTAAAGCTCTTATGCTAACGACTTGCCTTCAAATTGCCAAATCTAGCCCTTGCTGCTATTTGCCAAAAAGCGACAAATGTAGCCCCGACCATACTGCCCATATTCATGAGACTCGTGTCAATCACAGCTGGATGATGCCTAGGTGCCAATCTTTCAGATTATCGACCGGAAAGTGATGTGCAGGTTCAGGAAGATACAACGTACGAAGAAGTGCCGATTCAGATTATCGACTGGAAAGTGATTAGCTTGCGTCGCCGCGAGATACCGTTGGTAAAAGTCGTGTGGCAGCATCATGGGGTTGATGAAGCCACTTGGGAACTAGAGTCGAGTATGCGGGAATTGTATCCGCATTTGTTTTGTTTTTGAGATGAGTTGTAAATTTTGAGGGCGAAATTTCTTTTAGGGGTGGAGAGTTGTAATGCCCCAAAATTTATTTAAAGTTAATGTAATATAAATGATGAATTAGTGTGCCATAATTAACGTTTTAACATTAATTAGAATATTTGGTTGGATTTTGAATTTTTGGTTTTTTTTTTTAAATTGATGCGTTCAAATGATTTCTTATTGTTTTAAAATGATGTTTTGAGTTTTAAAACACAACAATTTGTAAAATGTTAAAAATACTCCGTTTCGCAAAACCGTGGGCGGCACATGGTTTTCACACAGTAAAACCGCCCACCGATTTTCTTTATTTATTCCCTTTCTCTCTCTCTCTCTTCACTTCTCAATTCACTCTCTCTCTCCTCTCTCTCTCTTGGTCTCTTGACAGTCTCCCTCTCTCTCAATTCTCTCTCAAATTTTTGAATTCTAATTCGAGTCCAAGCTTCGGGATAGCAAGGAGGAGGCTCGAGGACGTGATTCGGCAACCGAGGACGTGGATTGAAGCTTCGATTCGAGGTTAGATTCGAAATTTTTAAACTTTTTGCAAAATTTTCAATTTTGTGCATTTTTGAAATTTAGGGTTGTTTAAGCTTAGAAAACCGTGGATTTGAGTTAAATGAACTTAGAAAAACTAGAATCTAAGCTTAGATTGAAGAAAAACAGATTGAATTCAAGATTTTTCATTTTTCCCCTCATTTTCTCATTTTCAGAATTTTGAGGATTTTGAGTTTAAATCTTGTTTAAATGAGTCCAAACATGTTCTAGTATGTTTTTCTATCAACTATGATTGTTTTTCATGCCTGGGATTTGAGAAAAACAGGTTAGAATCAAGATTTGAATTTTGGGGATCGAGAAACCCGTGGCTGGGATTTCTAAATTTTCCTAGTTCGGCAGGCCGAACTGTGTGTTCGGTAGGCCGGAGTGATGATCGGCAGGCCGGTGTTCTTCCGACCGGTAGGCCGAACCTGGGAAATAGTTCGGCCGACCGAACCTTGCTTCCGGCAGGCCAAACTGTGCAGTTCGGCAGGCCAAAGCAGGGCGTCCGGCAGGCCAACCGAGGCATGGAAAAATTTGTGATTTTCACCCGTTTTCACTGTTTTGAACCTTGATTTAAATCCCAACCTTATAGGATGATTTTAAAGGTACAAATGGCACACTAGGACATCATGAAATGGTTTAGTAACATAGAATGTCTCGAACTAGATATTGATCGACTTAGTTTGTATCTAGGATCGTTCATGGTTCCGTGGAGCTAACGTATAGCGGACTGGGATTACGGTGTGGGGCACCGGCATGAGTATTGAGGTAGGACTTCCATCCTATTTCTTTGGTAGCCTAGTTTTGAAATGATTTGGCTTTGAAAAGGATTTCTATCAAAATGTGTTCAACGGTTGTTTGAAAATAGTTTTATCGGTTATATTTTAATATACCGTGATTATGAAACGAACTTCATAATGAGCATAATTGACAACACTCGGTAATTGGGTTTTGAATGATAATGATAACAAACACTAAGGCATGATGCCATATCAGAGATCGGGTCGTGTAGCGATCGACCTTGAGGGCAGGTCCCGAAACCCAGCTGGGCCACTACGGTGGTGATATCATGGTTTGCCTAGGTAAAAGAAAAATGGTGTTTTTGATTGTACGAGTAGACTGTTCTGTGTCAGAACGACTCTACTCAAATTTTGTATTCATTTATTTATTTATTTATTTAAGTTTTCTTTTGAGTACTCCTAACAATGAAATGTTTCTTTAAATTCAATTATTTATAAAACATAGTCCTACTGAGCCTTTCGCTCACGTTTTATTGTTTTAAATTTTCGCCCCTTCTAGGTGGTTTCCCATTTAGGTTTGGAGAGGTTTCTTCGGACCGAACTCAGGAGCAATAGGAGGATTATTTATATTTTGTATTATTTAATCAAGGCATGTAAGATTTAACTTTATTTGTATTTGGACTGTGATTGTATTTATGATATTGTCAGTACCACGTGTGTGCACAAGTTGTGGGTTGTGGAACCCATACTCGCGGTTTTTATTTAATTTTTATTACTCGTTTAATATTTATAAATTCTTTTATAAAATGTGGTGGAAATCTTCTTATTTCTTATCTAATTTGATTCTTAAACCATCGGTTTCAATTAAATTCTCTTTTAATTAATCTAAACATTCTGCCACGTCACCTCCCGTACTCCGGGGTGTGACAGAATGGTATCAGAGCTCAAGGTTATGAACCTTGGGAATTGTGCACACATAGGTTTGACAATGAAATACCTCTGACAGTCCAAATTTTGTTTTCAGAAGTGAGAGAATGGCACCTAGACGTCGCTCGACTGCTGACGCCGAGTTCAGAAATGATGAGAGCATGATGAGGTCTATGTTTGCGGCTTTTTGGCAGATGGCAGCCAGGGCTAGACCGGGAGATTCTGATGTTGGTAGTCGGCATACGTACTTTAAGGAATTTCGACGGGCGTCTATTCTAACTTTTGATGGCAATGGGGATCCGTAGTTAGCAGAGTATTGGTTGGATTCGATCTTGAATCATTTAGATACTCTTGGTGTGCCTGAGGAGTATCGTGTGGAATTCGTGACGTATAAGCTCGAGGGTGGCGCTAACACCTGGTGGAAGCAGACTAAGCATCTGGAGCGCGGTGGTGATATCAGTTGGGACAAGTTCGAGGAGCTGTTCTATGATCGGTATTTTCCGCAGGGGTATAGAGATCAAAAGGCAGCTGAGTTCTACAGGTTGCAGCAGGGTGACTTGTCAGTTCGGGAGTATGAGGTAAAGTTTAATGAGTTGGCTAGGTTTGCTCCATCGGCGGTGGCATTGGAGCATGAGAAATGTATTAAGTTTCAGGAAGGGCTCAAGGCTCCTATTCGACGGCAGTTGGTTGCTCTAAGGCTTAGGAGTTTCGGAGAGCTTGTGTCGTCGACGATCTCCGTGGAGAATGATTATGTGCAGTATTGTGAGGACCGAGCCAAGGCTTCAGGAGGACCGTAGAGGAGTGGCAGAAAGAGCACCAGTAGTCGTCCAGTTCCAGGGAAAGGCAAGCAAGGCGGTGCGACCAGTGGTAACAGCAGTTCATTTGGCAGCGGGCGCAGCAATCCCTACAGCTTTCATTGTCATTTCTGTCAGTAGCTCGGACATATCAAGAGGAATTGCCCGATCAGGAGTGCTCGTCTTGGATCTCAGACCGGGGAGGATGCCAGTCGTTCGTCTCAGCCTCAGCCTCAGACCCTACATCCGCCTCCGCAGTACTCGCAGTTGCAGTATCCGTAGTTTTCTCCTCAGCATTTCTTATATCCGGCACGGGGACAGAAGCCGCAGCATTTTCAGCGCAGTGTTCCTCAGTATCGAGCGTCGAGTACCGGTAGTGTGCAGTCGTCTCCATCTCAACAGCATCGACCGAGTAATCCAGGACCCAGCAATGTCGGTAGAGGAAAAGGGAAGACGCCAGTGTAGGTTCATGCAATGGCATCTGGAGGGTTAGATTCTCAGACTGGTAACGCGGTTGTCGACGGTATGATCTTGGTTTCTAGGTCTTTAGATCGCGTTTTATTTGATACCGGTGCCTCTCATTCTCTCATTTTGAGTTCTTTTGTACATGCCTTGGGATTAGAGATAGAATAGTTTAATGAACCCCTAGTCATAACTTCTCCCTTGGGGCGGGTGTGTGTAAATTGTATGTGTAAATCCTGTAAAATAAAGATTGCGGATGAGATTTTGAAAAGTGATTTGATTATACTCCCCATGAGTTCCTATGATGTAATTCTAGGGATGGACTGGTTGTCCAGGTATAGTGCAGTTATGGACTGCCAACTTAGAAAAGTGACCCTAGTGTCTGATAGGGGGACGGTAATCACTTACCAGGGTGGTGGTGATTGGTTAATGAGTGAGCGTCTCATGAAGTCGTGTTTAGGAGGGCGAAGGAATCTAGGTTGTTGTGCTTTTCTTGCCAACCTGGATTGCGAGCCCTATGTTTCGAGTAGCAGTGTAGCGATTCCGGTGGTTGATGAGTTCGAGGATGTTTTCCCCGACGAGTTGCCAGGATTACCACCGTATCGGGAGATTGAGTTTGGTATCGAGTTGTTTCCAGGGACAACACCGATTTCTATGGCACCTTATCGGATGGCGCCGACAGAAATGAAGGAATTGAGGAAGCAACTTCAGGAGCTTGCTGATAAGGGGTATATTCGGAACAACACATCTCCGTGGGGAGCACCAGTTTTGTTTGCTAAGAAGCATGATGGGACTCTCAGGTTATGTGTAGATTATCGGCAGCTAAATCGTGTTACGGTGAAGAACAAGTATCCCTAGCCTAGGATTGATGAGTTGTTTGATCAGTTGGGAGGTTCGCGATACTTCTCAAAGATTGATTTGCATTCAGGTTATCATCAGCTTAGGATCAAGGAAGAGGATATTCCTAAGACAGCTTTTAGGACTCGGTATGGGCACTTTGAGTTCCTGGTTATGTCTTTCGGGTTGACGAATGCTCCGGCATCTTTCATGGATTTGATGAACAGGATATTCAGGCCGTATTTGGATTAGTTCATGATCGTGTTCATCGATGATATTCTTGTGTATTCTAAGACTTGGGAGGAGCATGAGTAGCATCTTCGGGTCGTGCTTCAGACTCTGCGGGAGCACCAGTTGTATGCTAAGAGGGAAAAGTGTGAGTTTTGGTTGACTGAGGTCAAATTTCTGGGTCATGTTATCTCAGAGCATGGTATTTCAGTGGATCCGTCCAAGATTGAGGCTATATTAGAATGGGAACGACCAAGGAATGTAGCGGAGATTCGCAGCTTCTTAGGTCTTGCTGGATATTACAGGAAATTTGTAAAGGATTTTTCGAAGATTGCAGCTCCGTTGACGAGATTAATCAAGAAAAATGTCAGGTTTGAGTGGAATGAAGATTGTGAGCTTGCTTTTCAGGAATTGAAGAACCGGTTGACTTCAGCTCCAGTGTTGATTATTCCTAGCAGTGACGAGCCATATGAGATTTATGCGGATGCTTCAGGGCGCAGACTTGGATGCGTGTTGATGCAGCTTGGACGTGTAGTTGCATACGGATCGAGACAGCTACGACCTCACGAGCGAAATTATCCTACTCATGATTTAGAGCTTGCGACGGTGATCTACGCGCTGAAGATTTGGAGGTGTTACTTGTATGGAGCGTCGTTTCAAGTCTTCTCCGATCACAAGAGTTTGAGGTATCTGTTCACTCAGAGGGATCTCAATCTGAGGCAACGCAGATGGGTAGAGTACATGGAGGATTATGATTTCGCGTTGCAGTATCATCCCGGGAAAGCTAATGTGGTCGCAGATGCGCTTAGCAGGAAGTCTTCAGGGATTCTCGCTTGTTTGATCGTTGAGGACTGGAGCAGGGATGCGACAGTGAGTGAGTATCGGCTATTGTATCATGAGGATGGTGATCGAGTTTTGTTATATCACGTGGAAGCGACTCCAGCTCTTGTTCGGATGGTGAAGCAAAGTCAGTGGCAGGATCGGCATTTGCAGGGGATTTGGTCACGAATTTAGAACAGGGAGTAGTTCGAGGAATGGAGCGTGCATGCAGATGGATCGTTGTACTTTTGGGAGCGTCTTGCAGTTCCAGTTGTCGTCGAGGTGACGAAAGCCGTTCTAGATGAAGCTCATAGGTCTCAGTTCGCTATTCATCCGGGGAGCACCAAGATGTATCATGATTTGAAGAGGCAGTATTGGTGGCGAGGCATGAAGAAAGATGTTCGAGAGTACGTGGCCAAGTGTTCGACGTGTCTTCAGGTGAAAGCCGAGCATCAGAAACCTGCAGGTCAGCTTCAGCCGCTTCCTATTCCAGGGTGGAAATGGGAGCATGTGACGATGGATTTTCTCACAGGTTTGCCGAGGACGGAGTAGCGGCACGATGCAGTTTAGGTTGTGGTCGACAGGTTGACGAAATCGGCGCATTTCATTCCGTTTAGGTCGACGTGTTCTAGGAAGGTTCTCAGGGAGTTGTATATGCAGAACATTGTGAGGTTGCATGGAGTTCCTTTGTCCATCACCTCTGATCGAGACACCGGGTTTAATGCTAAGTACTAGAGGAGTTTTTAGGAGGCTTTAGGTACGGATTTGAGCTTCAGTACGGCGTTTCATCCTCAGACTGATGGGCAGTCTGAGCGGGTTATTCAGGTTCTCGAGGATATGTTGCGTGCTTGTGCATTGGACTTCGGTGGGAATTGGAAGCAATGTTTGCATTTGGCGAAGTTCGCATACAACAATAGTTATCAAGCGAGTATCGGTATGGCACCGTTTGAGGCGTTGTATGGGCGACCGTGTCGGTCACCTGTGTGTTGGGCCGAGCCTGAAGATAGAGTTATTCTTGGGCCGGATGAGATTCGTGATAGCAACGAGAAAGTCACGGTGATTCGAGATCGGTTGAGGGCAGCTCAGAGTCGGCAGAAGAGCTACGCGGATAGGAGACGTAGACCTTTAGAGTTCATGGTTGGAGATTTTGTTCTCTTGAGGGTATCGCCTCGTAAGGGAACTATGCGGTTCGGAGTGAGTGGGAAGCTCGCGCCGAGGTATATTGGGCCTTTCGAGATCACTCAGCGTGTTGGTGTGGTCGCTTATCGGCTTGATCTTCCGCCCAGACTTTCTCATGTTCACGATGTGTTTCATGTGTCGATGCTTAGGAAGTGTCCACCTGAGCAGGGCAAGATAGTTTCGTTTCGCGATGTGCAGGTTCAGGAAGATACGACGTACGAAGAAGTGCCGATTCAGATTATCGACCGGAAAGTGATTAGCTTGCGTCGCCGCGAGATACCGTTGGTAAAAGTCGTGTGGCAGCATCATGGGGTTGATGAAGCCACTTGGGAACTAGAGTCGAGTATGCAGGAATTGTATCCGCACTTGTTTTGTTTTTGAGATGAGTTGTAAATTTCGAGGGTGAAATTTCTTTTAGGGGTGGAGAGTTGTAACGCCCTGAAATTTATTTAATGTTAATGTAATATAAATGATGAATTAGTGTGCCATAATTAACGTTTTAACATTAATTAGAATATTTGGTTGGATTTTGAATTTTTGGTTGTTTTGTTAAATTGATGCGTTCAAATGATTTCTTATTGTTTTAAAATGATGTTTTGAGTTTTAAAACACAACAATTTGTAAAATGTTAAAAATACTTCGTTTTGCAAAACCGTGGGCGGCACATGGTTTTCGCACAGTAAAACCGCCCACCGATTTTCTCTATTTATTCCCTTTCTCTCTCTCTCTCTCTTCACTTCTCAATTCACTCTCTCTCTCCTCTCTCTCTCTTGGTCTCTCGGCAGTCTCCCTCTCTCTCAATTCTCTCTCAAATTTTTGAATTCTAATTCGAGTCCAAGCTTCGGGATAGCAAGGAGGAGGCTCGGGGACGTGATTCGGCAACCGAGGACGCGGATCGAAGCTTCGATTCGAGGTTAGATTCAAAATTTCTAAACTTTTTGCAAAATTTTCAATTTTGTGCATTTTTGAAATTTAGGGTTGTTTAAGCTTAGAAAACCGTGGATTTGAGTTAAATGAAATTAGAACAACTAGAATCTAAGCTTAGATTGAAGAAAAACGGATTGACTTCAAGATTTTTCATTTTTCCACTCATTTTCTCATTTTTGGATTTTTGAGGATTTTGAGTTTAAATCTTGTTTAAATGAGTCCAAACATGTTCTAGTATGTTTTTCTATCAACTATGATTGTTTTTCATGCCTGGGATTTGAGAAAAACAGGTTAGAATCAAGATTTGAATTTTGGGGATCGAGAAACCCGTGGCTGGGATTTCTGGATTTTCCCAGTTCGGCAGGCCGAACTGTGTGTTCGGCAGGCCGGTGTTCTTCCGACCGACAGGCCAAACTGTTTGGCCGAACTTGGGAAACAGTTCGGCCGACCGAACCTTGCTTCCGGCAGGCCGAACTGTGCAGTTCGGCTGGCCAAAGCAGGGCGTCCGGCAGGCCGACCGAGGCATGGAAAAATTTGTGATTTTCACCCGTTTTCACTGTTTTGAACCCTGATTTAAATCCCAACCTTATAGGATGATTTTAAAGGTACAAATGGCACACTAGGACATCATGAAATGGTTTTGTAACATAGAATGTCTCGAACTAGATATTGATCGACTTAGTTTGTATCTAGGATCGTTCGTGGTTCCGTGGAGCTAACGTATAGCGGACCGGGATTACGGTGTGGGGCACCGGCACGAGTATTAAGGTAGGACTTCTATCCTATTTCTTTGGTAGCCTGGTTTTGAAATGATTTGGCTTTGAAAAGGATTTCTATCAAAATGTGTTCAACGGTTGTTTGAAAATAGTTTTATCGGTTATATTTTAATATACCGTGATTATGAAACAAACTTCATAATGAACGTAATTGACAACACTCGGTAATTGGGTTTTGAATGATAATGATAACAAACACTAAGGCATGATGCCATATCAGAGATCGGGTCGTGTAGCGATCGACCTTGGGGGTAGGTCCCGAAACCCAGCTGGGCCACTACGGTGGTGATATCATGGTTTGCCTAGGTAAAAGAAAAATGGTGTTTTCGATTGTACGAGTAGACTGTTCTGTGTCAGAACGGCTCTACTCAAATTTTGTATTCATTTATTTATTTAAGTTTTCTTTTGAGTACTCCTAACAATGAAATGTTTCTTTAAATTCAATTATTTATAAAACATAGTCCTACTGAGCATTTCGCTCACGTTTTATTGTTTTAAATTTTCCCCCCTTCTAGGTGGTTTCCCATTTAGGTTTGGAGAGGTTTCTTCGGACCGAACTCAGGAGCAATAGGAGGATTATTTATATTTTGTATTATTTAATCAAGGCATGTAAGATTTAACTTTATTTGTATTTGGACTGTGATTGTATTTATGATATTGTCAGTACCACGTGTGTGCACAAGTTGTGGGTTGTGGAACCCATACTCGCGGTTGTTATTTAATTTTTATTACTCGTTTAATATTTATAAATTCTTTTATAAAATGTGGTGGAAATCTTCTTATTTCTTATCTAATTTGATTCTTAAACCATCGGTTTCAATTAAATTCTCTTTGAATTAATCTAAACATTCCGCCACGTCACCTCCCGTACTCCGGGGCGTGACAGGTAGTGACGTGGAGGATTAATTAAGTTAATAAAACTAAATTTTTGATTAAAATCGCCAAATATATGACTTGGGTTAATTATGAGAATCATGATAATTTTAAAAACATTCTAAAACGTTTATAGTTGTTTTGAAACAATAAAACACAAAATAAAACAAAATATTAAAGATGATTAAACATAAGTCGGGCCCCACCAGACCTACATTAGTGCACACACATTGTATCGACAATAATAAATTATAGCCATAGTCCAATGCAAAAAATAAAAATTTGAGTATTACATGCCTTGATTTAACTAAAGAAACAACCTAAAACAGTATTCCTATAACTTACTTGTTACCCTGTAGCCTCCTTGTCAGTTCTAAGCTGCAATCTACCTAGAGGAAAGGTTTTGAAAACAGATAAAGAAAAGTGAGTGGAAGGCTCAGTAGGACTAAGGGTTCAAAGAACATTTAATTGAATATAACATTTTATTATAGACAAGAATTATAAAAATAATAAATTGAAATTTGTTAAACTCATACGTACCGTCTTGCACTTTTTCATCCAAATCTAATCTAGATTAGGCTTTGAAAACATTAAATCAAGGTTCAATCTGTTACAATGTAAGAATTATAAAATACCGTATGCAGACTCATAAAATTTATTCTTACCATTAATTCACTAGTCATCTGTAAAATTTGACTTATTATTTAATTCCTGGCAAAGCCATCATAATCACCACCGTAGTGGCCCAGCTGGGTTTCGAGACTTGCCCTTAAGGTCGCATTTTCCACTGCCCGATCTTTATGGATGGCATCATGCTCTTTTGTGTATTTATTATTATTTAAATCCCATGTTACCAAGTATTCTTAATTACATTCATTATTTGATTTATTATGAGCATTCATTCTTAGGTAAGTAATAATAAAAAAATACTAAGAAATTCATCTTAATCATTCCTTAAAAATCAAATTGAAAGAAACCATTTTGTGGCCAAAGGCCCCCCTTTGAAAATGTTTAAAGCATTTTGTCATTTATTGAAAATAATTTGAAGGAATCTTTATGACCAAAATCATTTAAAAACTTGGCTATGAAAGAGAGGGGTAGGAGTTCGACCTCAATATCTAGCACCACACTCAGCACCACTATCCCGATCTGCTATACGTAAGCTCCACAAAACCACGAATAACCTTAAACACAAACTAGGTTCATCAATATCTAACTTAATGCACTTCTACGTTACTACGCTACTTCATGGGGTCTTGGTTTGCCATTTATGTTCATAAAATCAAATCATAAGGTTAGGGTCTCAATCTAGGTTAACGGTCATTTTCCTTGAAGGCTGGTCAGCCTACCGAACTTTCCTGTCTGGCCTGTCGAACTGTTCGGTTTGGCCTGCAGGTCTTACAGCACCGGCCTGTCGAACTTTTCTAGGCACGGGCCTCGGCCTCTCTAAGCCTAAATTCTCATTTCTAACTTGTTCTCAATTCCCAGGCATACAAAACATATACAAATGATAGAAAAACATAATAGAATGCTTTTAAACTATTTTAAATAGGATTTACATAGAAAAATTGATGAAAATCCAAAAATGAGGAAAAATAGAAAAACTTGGTTTAATTGTTTTCCTTCAAATCTAGTTTGCATTCGAGTTGATTTAAGTTCTAGTAACCTAAATTCATGGTTTCCTAAGCTCTAAGAACTTGGATTACAACTTTTTAAAGAAATTTAGAAAATTTAGAAAAAAGTTTAAAAATTTGAAAAATAAACAAACTAACCTTGGATTTGAGCTTTAAATCGAGTTTATACTTGCCCAAACGTGTTCCCGAACTTCCAATCCACAGAGAATCGAAGCATAAGCCTTGATTTTGAATCAAAAATTGGAAGAAGGAAAGAGAGAAAGAGAGAGGCAGTGAGAGGGAGACGAGAGAGAGAGTCTGTGAGTGAGGGAGAGAGAGCGTGAAAGAGTGAGGAGGAAAGGGAGAGTTAGAGGGATATATAGAGAGGTTAAAAGTGATTTTGCATGATGAGAACCATGTTCCAACACATGGTTTTCCAAAAAGGAACATATTAGACATTTGATAAATTGTTTTATTTCAAAAGTCAAAATAACAAATACAGATAAAAATAATTAAAAGTGGTTTAAAATAATTAATAATAATTAAAAGTAACTTTAATTTGAAAATATCGCAAAATAGTTAAATTAGGTTTAATTTACATCATGGCACACTAATTCACTATTTACTCACTAGTCTTACTTAATTAAAATCGGGACGTTATAACAGTAAGTCAAAATACATAAATCCATAAATAAGAGTTTGCGAATAACTCAGGATTAAGATCATCTTATATATAACCATTGGTCGATGTATTCGAACTTGCTATTTTTAACAAAAAATATTAGCTGTTCATATCTGATCATGCCTTGGACCTACATAATCTCATTATGTATAGTGCACTCATTTAATGACTCGCTACATTAACAGTTTGGATAAGACCGTTCTATTCTTAATAGATATGACCTGTACTAGTAACGCTCAATTTAAGATTCTATACTTTAATTGAAGAATTAATTATATGTTACTTATTATTTTAATTATCATCTTTAAATATTATCCTTTGTATATAACGTTTATATACAATATTTAAAGTCACATAGATAATTACAGAATTTTTATAATATTCTTAAAGTATTCAAAATACATGTAAGCAAATGTAATGAAACAATTGTTGGAAACAAAGTGCGTAGTGGAATTTTTTAAAATTTTTCATCAAAGTATTTTCCAAAACATAAGTTTGACATGTTATATGTATAAATTAGACAGATCTTACTAACCTCAGTGTGTCGAAGAACCTCCGCAACCTGTGTAGAGAAGTAACGTTCCAGAAGAGCCTCAACTAACTGGTCTTCTTTGCTATTCTCTAGCCACAACCGGAGTGAGTGTGGGCTCACACGTACAGCTCTTCCACCGGTGACTCTCCTTCCAACCAATAGAGAGAACCCAAAGCTAGTGTTCGTGATTTGTGAACAAAAGCTCTCAGGGAGTTTTTAGATGCTCACTAGAAAAGTATCACTCTTAATCTCTCGACTTGATCTGAGTAAATCATAAGACTCACTCCCTTTTTATAGCTATTGGTCCTGGGGTTAGTCCGTATCAGATTAGGTCTCAAAAACTCTAAACAGAATCAAGTTCAGATCAATATCTGATAAGATCCACGTGAAAACGCGTAATCTTATCTCTCACTGATCGACAGGCAGAACGGGCTCCATCGGCAGGCCGAACACGTCATTCGGTAGGCCGAACTCCCGAGAAAAAATCTCCGCGAATCTTTTATTTTCCACCCAAGATTCTTAAGGATAAAGTCTCAGTTTTGATTCAAATAACCCAATAGAGAAGTTATCTGATCAAAAAAAACTTTATCAAGATAATCTCTAAGAAAATAAATCAATTCACAATAATTCTACAAGTTTATCTTGTTCTAATTTGTCCAAAATTAAAACAACCGATAAACAGACAAGAATTATCTGATCGCAATAATTCAACAAGTTTATCTTGAACTAATTTCTTACAAAATTAATTCAACCGATAAACAGACATGAATTATTTGATTCTTACAAATTTTAAACCAATCTGATAAATCCGACATAAGTCACCAATTATTGGAAAAGCACGCCGTGTCGTTACAAGACTTTGTGAGCTAGCAAAGGGGACCAAAATGGACCTATAAAGTTCAAGCTCATGATAATTATGAAACCCAATATCCCAGATATACATTTCACAATTATCAACTCCAACGCTACTCCACTAAAAGCTTGGAGCTGCACTATCGAACTTTATAGAATTACAAAGCTCGTGTAGCTAAGTCTCCATGACATATCATAGTGTATCGCATCTTCATATGATCATCCATAATCGGCTTAAGGACAAGTTCTATCTTACCTTCCCGATTATTTTTATCTTACGTTCCATTGTCTCACCATTAGAAAACTTACCATCCAAAGATAGTATACCATTCGGTTACACCTATGTATCCAAATGGTTGAGCGCTTCAGTTTTTCAATTACAGGACAACACATATAAGAGGATATCATTACTCCTCAAGAGGAGCTATGGATTCCATATCTATGAATAACAAGTCTACGCTATCAAGAGTCATGCCTCCAACGTACCGGCATGCATACCACTATAGAGATGTGGGAGTCACCCATTGGTACATCAAAAGACACAAGTCGAGACAACGGGCCCACTATTCATCTCAGGATTATGATACAATACAAATGACTGTCTAAAGTGAATTGATTTGCCAAGACAGAATTATTAATCCAAATCAATTCACTTTATGTCCCGATCCAACACATCGTCACCTATGACAACGTGCCAATGTTTCTATTCATGGAGTCCAACTTCGATGGTCAAGACAAACCATCTCCCAAAAGGGATATAGACAACATAACAATCTTTACATGAATAAAGCACCCAACTTTATTCCCTTGATTGCGGATCATATGTTTTAGACCGTCACCTTAAGAATCGTGTCTTCTGCATAATCAGTCCATCATATGCCCAATTCTTAAGGTTTAGACTGACAGTCTCAGACTACTATTTGCTTATCATACATTCAACAAATATGAACGTAAAGAGGACAAGATTTGGTATATATAAAAGAATAAATTCTTTATTGATAAAAATGTCTCCAAAAACGTATTACATTTTTACTTCTTAGGGCATACATGTCTAACAAAAATTCACTTTACTATTTATAAATATGTTCATTCCAAAAAATCATGTGCTTTATGGGCATCATTCTAACGGGAATCTATTTTCAAAGAAAATTAAAATTTTACTTTTTAGTTTGGGTTACATGTTTTGTATTTTTTTTTCCGGCACTTATATTGGGCTACATGCCATAAGAAATGTTCGAGTCTTTCCAAGAGTTGTTGTCTCTTTTAGTCTTGTCTTATTTTTGTTTTTTAATCTACTTGTTTGCTAGGTGATCAGTGTATATATTTAGGAAGAAGCTACCTTGCAGAGTTGTTTGGAATGTAAAGAAGTGATAGAATGGGGTAAAGATGGAAGCACCCTGTTTGGCTTTAAGAGGAAGAAGCTACCATATCGTTAATGGCTTGCTGCGGAGCCACATAGGCTATTTCGTGTATGTTATTGACCATTGTCGTTATACTTGACAACAGATTTTGTGGTTGAGAACCCAACAAGGAAGAATGTGATTTTTTTTTTGTTCACTAAGTCATGATGACTACCCTGTATTATTTTTTTATTTGGTTATTTCTATTTTTTTTTATGTAACTTCATTTCATATATCTTACATAAATATATTAATTCTTGTGCTATTAAATTTGTATACTAATGACATTGTTATGGATTGAACAATAACAAATCAGAGTATTGTTTGAATAACAACAGAGAAAATAGGTTAATGTTATTCAACAAAATTTAACACAGTCAACGAAGCGGTTGCTTTTACTATTTTTAACATATGCTAGACTATTATCTTTAATCATATCTGATTTTGGTTTATAACTGACGTCTTTTATCATTTTTCACAATGGATTTTGACTTTTGTTCAAAATTAATATTTTTAATTATAATAGCTTCGACGTCGGTACGAAAACCATTGTTAAAAATCTTTAACAACCGTTTTCAACCGACACTAAAAACAATTTTTGTAGTACTGTGTATGTATACACCTCAAAAGTATGCCTAGTGTGTCACGAAGCAAAGTTTTTTTGCCCAACATTGTCACCATATATAACTGCATTTCTTAAAGCATTAAACTGTAACGCCCCGAAATTGATTTAATGTTAATGTAATATAAATGATGAATTAGTGTGCCATAATTAATGTTTTAACATTAATTAGATTATTTGGTTGGATTTTGAATTTTTGGTTGTTTTGTTAATTTGTTGAATCTAAATGATTTCTTATTGATTTAAATTGATGTTTTGAGTTTTAAAACACAACAATTTGTAAAATGTTAAAAATACTCCGTTTTACAAAACCGTGGGCGGCACATGGTTTTTGCACAGTAAAACCGCCCACCGATTTTCTCTATTTATTCTCTCTCTTCCTCCTCTCTCCCCACTCTCCCTGATTTCTCTCTCTCTCTTCATTCACTCTCTCTCTCTCTTGGTCTCTCGGCAACCCTCTCTCTCTCTACCTCTCTCAAAATTTTTGAAACCAAATTCAAATCCAAGCTTCGGGTTAGCAAGGAGGAAGCTCGGGGACGTGATTTAGCAACCGAGAGCGCGGATTGAAGCTTCGATTCGAGTTTAGTTTTGAAATTTCTAAACTTTTTCCAAAATTTTCAATTTTGTGCATTTTTGAAATCTAGGTTTGTTTAAGCTTAGAAAACCGTGGATTTGAGTTAAATGAACTTAGAACACCCAGAATCTAAGCTTAGATTGAAGAAAAACGGATTGGATTCAAGATTTTTCATTTTTTCTCAATTTTTCCTATTTTTGGATTTTTGGGATTTTGTGTTTGAATCTTGTTTAAATGAGTTTAAAGTGTCTAAATATGTTTTTCTATCATCTATGAATGTTTTCTATGCATGGGATTTGAGAAAAAACAGGTTAGAATCAAGATTTGGGTTTTTGAGAAATCGAAACCCGTGGCTGGAATTTCTGGGTTTTCCCAGTTTGGCAGGCCGAACTGCGTGTTCGGTAGGCCGGAATAGGGATCGGCAGGCCGGTGTTCTTCAGTCCGGCAGGCCAAACCTGGAAATTGTTCGGCTGACCAAACTTTGCTTCCGGCAGGCCGAATTGTGCAGTGCGGTAGGCCGAGGCAGGGAGTCTGGCAGGCCGACCGAGGCATGGAAATTTTTGTGATTTTTACCTGTTTTCACTGTTTTGAACCCCGATTTAAATCCCAACCTTATAGAATGATTTTAAAGGTACAAATGGCACACTAGGACATCATGAAACGATTTAGTGACATAGGATGTCTTGAACTAGATATTGATCGACTTAGTTTGTATCTAGGATCGTTCGTGGTTCCGCGGAGCTAACGTATAGCGGACCGGGATTATGGTGTGGGGTACCGGCATGAGTATTGAGGTAGGACTTCTACCCCATTTCTTTGGTAGCCTGGTTTTGAAATGATTTCGCTTTGAAAAGGATTTCTATTAAAGTGTTTTCAATGGTTGTTTGAAAAAAATGTATTTATCGGTTATATTTTAATATACCGTGAACTGAAATGAACTTCATAATGAATGTAAATGACAACACTCGGTAATTGGGTTTGAATGATAATGATATTAAACATATAGGCATGATGCCATATCAGAGATCGGGTTGTGTAGCGATCGACCTTGGGGGCAAGTCCCGAAACCCAGCTGGGCCACTACGGTGGTGATACTATGGTTTGCCTAGGAAAAAGAAAATGATATTTCTGGTTATCTAAGTAAACTATTCTGGGAAGAATGGTCTTACTTAAAATTGTTTATTTATTTACCTATTTATTTATTTAAGGTTTCTTTTAAATAATTCCTAAATAATGAAATGTTCCTTTAAATTAAATTATTTTGTAAAACATAGTCCTACTGAGCCTTTCGCTCACGTTTTATTTGTTTTAAATTTCCCCCTCTAGGTGGTTTCCTATTTAGGTTTGAAGAGGATTCTTCGGACCGAACTCAGGAGCAATTGGAGGGTTGATTTATATTTTGTGTTATTTAATCAAGGCATGTAAGATTTAACTTTATTTGTATCCTGGACTGTGATTGTATTTATGATATTGTCAGTACCATGTGTGTGCACAAATTGTGAGTCTGTGGGACCCATATTCGCTATGTTTATTATTTAATTTTTCATATTTTATAATCAACTCAAACTTTTAAACTTTAGATTTTAATTAAATTCTCTTTTAAATTAACTTAAATAATCCGCCACGTCACACCTTGTACTCCGGGGCATGATAGAATGGTATCAGAGCTCAAGGTTATGAACCTTGGGAATTGTGCACACATAGGTTTGACAATGAAATACCTCTGACAGTCTAAATTTTATTTTCAAAAATGAGAGAATGGCACCTAGATGTCGTTCGACTGCTGACGTCGAGTTCGAAAATGATGAGAGCATGATGAGGTCTATGTTTGCGGCTTTCCGGCAGATGGCAGCCAGGGCTAGACCGGGAGATTCTGATGTTGGTAGTCGACATACGTATTTTAAGAAATTTTGGCGTGCGTCTATTCTGACTTTTGATGGCAATGGGGATCCGCAGTTAGCAGAGTATTGGTTGGATTTGATCTTGAAGCATTTGGATACTCTTAGTGTGCCTGAGGAGTATCATGTGGAGTTTGCTGCGTACAAGCTCGAGGGTGGCGCTAACACTTGGTGAAAGCAGGCTAAGTGTCTGGAGTGCGGTGGTGATATCAGTTGGGACAGGTTCGAGGAGCTGTTCTATGATCGATATTTTTCACAGGGGTATAGAGATCAGAAGGCAGCTGAGTTCTACAGGTTGCAGCAGGGTGAGTTGTCAGTTCGGGAGTATGAGGCAAAGTTTAATGAGTTGGCTAGGTTTGCTCCATCAGCGGTGGCATCGGAGCGTGAGAAATGTATTGAGTTTTAGGAAGGACTCAAGGCTCCTATTCGGCGGCAGTTGGTTGCTCTACAGCTTAGGAGTTTCAGAGAGCTTGTGTCGTCGGTGATCTCCGTGGAGAATGATTATGTGCAGTATTGTGAGGACCGAGCCAAGGCTTCAGGGGGACCGCAGAGGAGTGGCAGGAAGAGCACCAGTAGTCGTCCAGCTCCGGGGAAAGGCAAGCAAGGCGGTGCGACCAGTGGTAGCAGCAGTTCGTCTGGCAGCGGGCGCAGCAATCCCTACAGCTTCCATCGTCATTTCTGTCAGCAGCCCGGACACATCAAGAGGAATTGCCCGATCAGGAGTGCTCGTCTTGGAACTCAGACCGGGGAGGATGCCAGTCATTCGACTCAGCCTCAGACCCTACCTCCGCCTCCGCAGTACCCGTAGTTGTAGTATCTGCAGTTCTCTCCTCAACAATTCTCATATCCGGCACGGGGGCAGCAACCGCAGCATTTTCAGTGCAGTGTTCCTCAGTATCGAGCGCCGAGTACAGCTAGCGTGCAGTCGTCTCCATCTCAGCAGCATCGGCTGAGTAATCCAGGACCCAGTAATGTCGGTAGAGGAAAAGGAAAGGCGCCAGTGCAGGTTCATGCAATGGCATCTGGAGGGTCAGATTCTCAGACTGGTAACACGGTTGTTGATGGTATGATCTTGGTTTCTAGATCTTTAGCTCGCATTTTATTTGATACCGGTGCCTCTCATTCTCTCATTTCGAGTTCTTTTGTACATGCCTTGGGATTAGAGGTAGAAGAGTTTAATGAACCCCTAGTCATAACTTCTCCCTTGGGGCGGGTGTGTGTAAATTGTTTGTGTAAATCCTGTAAAATAAAGATTGGGGATGAGATTCTGAAAAGTGATTTGGTTATACTCCCCATGAGCTCCTATGATGTAATTCTAGGGATAGACTGGTTGTCCAAGTATAGTGCAGTCGTGGACTGCAAACTTAGAAAAGTGACCCTAGTGTCTGATAGGGGGATGATGATCACTTACCAGGGTGGTGGCGATTGGTTAATGAGTGAGCGTCTTATGAAGTCTTGTCTAGGAGGGCGAAGGAATCTAGGTTGTTGTGCTTTTCTTGCCAACCTGGATTGCGAGCCCTATGTTCCGAGAGGCAGTTTAGCGATTCCGGTGGTTGATGAGTTTGAGGATGTCTTCCCTAACGAGTTGCCAGGATTACCACCGCATCGGGAGATTGAGTTTGGTATCGAGTTGTTTCTAGGGACATCACCGATTTCTATGGCACCTTATCGGATGGCGCCGATAGAAATGAAAGAATTGAGGAAGCAACTTCAGGAGCTTGCTGATAAAGGATATATTCAGAATAGCACATCTCTGTGGGGAGCATCGATTTTGTTTGCAAAGAAGCATGATGGGACTCTTAGGTTATGTGTGGATTATCGGCAGCTAAACTGTGTTACGGTGAAGAACAAGTATCCCTTGCTTAGGATTGATGAGTTGTTTGATCAGTTGGGAGGTTCGCGGTACTTCTCAAAGATTGATTTGCGGTCGGGTTTTCATCAGTTCAGGATCAAGGAAGAGGATATTCCTAAGACAGCTTTTAGGACTCGGTATGGGCATTTTGAGTTCCTGGTTATGTCGTTTGGGTTGACGAATGCTCCAACAGCTTTTATGGATTTAATGAACAGGATATTCAGGCCATATCTGGATCAGTTCGTGATCGTGTTTATTGATGATATTCTTGTGTATTCTAAGACTTGGGAGGAGCATGAGCAGCATCTCCGGATCGTGCTTCAGACTCTGTGGGAGCACCAGTTCTATGCTAAGAGGGAAAAGTGTGAGTTTTGGTTGACTGAGGTCAAGTTTCTGGGTCATGTTATCTCGGAGCATGGTATTTCTGTGGATCCGTCCAAGATTGAAGCTATATTGGAGTGGGAACGACCAAGGAATGTAGCGGAGATTCGCAGCTTCTTAGGTCTTGCTGGATATTACAGGAAATTTGTAAAGGATTTTTTGAAGATTGCAGTTCCGTTGACTAGATTGATCAAGAAAAATGTCAGGTTTGAGTGGGATGAAGATTGTGAGCTTGCTTTTCAAGAATTGAAGAACCGGTTGACTTCAGCTCCAGTGTTGGTCATTCCTAGCAGTGACGAGCCGTATGAGGTTTATGCGGATGCTTCAGGGCGCGGACTTGGATGCGTGTTGATGCAGCATGGATGTGTGGTTGCGTACGGATCGAGACAGCTACGACCTCACGAGCAAAATTATCCTACTCATGATTTAGAGCTCGCGGTGGTGATTTACGCGCTGAAGATTTGGAGGTGTTACTTGTATGGGGCGTCGTTTCAGGTCTTCTTCGATCACAAGAGTTTGAGATATTTGTTCACTCAGAGGGATCTTAATCTGAGGCAGTGTAGATGGATCGAGTATATGGAGGATTATGATTTTGCGTTGCAGTATCATCCCGGGAAAACTAATGTGGTCGCGGATGCGCTTAGCAGGAAGTCTTCAGGGATTCTAGCTTGTTTGGTTTTTGAGGACTGGAGCAGGGATGCGACAGTGAGTGAGTATCGGCTACGGTATCATGAAGATTGTGATCGCGTTTCGGTGTATCATGTGGAAGCAACTCCAGCTCTTGTTCGGATGGTGAAGCAAAGTTAGTGGCAGGATCGACATTTGTAGGGGATTTGGTCACTGGTTCAGAACGAGGAGCAGTTCGAGGAATGGAGCATGCATGCAGATGGATCGTTGTACTTCCAGGAGCGTCTTGCAGTTCCAGTTATCGCCGAGGTGACGAAAGCCGTTTTGGACGAAGCTCATAGGTCTCAGTTTACTATTCATCTGGGGAGCACAAAGATGTATCGCGATTTAAAGAGGCAGTATTGGTGGAGAGGCATGAAGAAAGATGTTCGAGAGTACGTGGCCAAGTGTTTGACGTGTCTTCAGGTGAAAGTCGAGCATCAGAAGCCTGCAGGTCAGCTTCAGCCGCTTCCTATTCCAGGGTGGAAATGGGAGCATGTGACGATGGCTTTTCTCACAGGTTTGCCGAGGACGGAGCAGCGGCATGATGCAGTTTGGGTTGTGCTCGACAAGTTGATGAAATCGGCGCATTTCATTCCGTTTAGGTCGACGTGTTCTAGGAAGGTTCTCGGGGAGTTGTATCTGCAGAACATTGTGAGGTTGCATGGAGTTCCTTTGTCCATCACCTCTGATCGAGACACCAGGTTTAACGCTAAGTACTGGAGGAGTTTTCAGGAGGCTTTAGGTACGGATTTGAACTTCAGTACGGCGTTTCATCCTCAGACTGATGGGCAGTCTGAGCGGGTTATTTAGATTCTCGAGGATATGTTGCGTGCCTGTGCGTTGGACTTCTGCGGGAACTGGAAGCAATGTTTGCATTTGGCAAAGTTTGCGTACAACAATAGCTATCAGGCGAGTATCGGTATGGCACCATTTGAGGCGTTGTATGGGCGACCGTGTCGGTCACCTGTGTGTTGGGCCGAGCCGGAAGATAGGGTTATTCTTGGGCGGGATGAGATCCGTGATAGTAACGAGAAAGTCGCGGTGATTCGAGATCGGTTGAGGGCAGCTTAGAGTCGGCAGAAGAGCTACCCAGATAGGAGACGTAGACCTTTAAAGTTCACGGTTGGAGATTTCGTTCTCTTGAGGGTATCGCCTCGTAAGGGAACTATGCGGTTCGGAGTGAGTGGAAAGCTCACACCGAGGTATATTGGGCCGTTCGAGATCACTCAGCGTGTTGGTGTGGTCGCTTATCGTCTTGATCTTCCGCCCGAACTTTCTCATGTTCACGATGTATTTCATGTGTCGATGCTTAGGAAGTGTCCACCTGAGCAGGGTAAGATAGTTTCGTTTCACGATGTGCAGGTTCGGGAGGATACGACGTACGAAGAAGTGCCGATTCAGATTATCGACCGGAAAGTGATTAGTTTACGTCGTCGTGAGATACCGTTGGTAAAAGTCGTGTGGCAGCATCATGGGGTTGATGAAGCCACTTGGGAACTAGAATCGAGCATGCGAGAATTGTACCTGCATTTGTTTTGTTTTTGAGATAAGTTGCAAATTTCGAGGGTGAAATTTCTTTTAGGGGTGGAGAGTTGTAACGCCCCGAAATTGATTTAATGTTAATGTAATATAAATGATGAATTAGTGTGCCATAATTAATGTTTTAACATTAATTAGATTATTTGGTTGGGTTTTGAATTTTTGGTTGTTTTGTTAATTTGTTGAATCTAAATGATTTCTTATTGATTTAAATTGATGTTTTGAGTTTTAAAACCCAACAATTTGTAAAATGTTAAAAATACTCCATTTTACAAAACTGTGGGCGGCACATGGTTTTCGCACAGTAAAACCGCCCACCGATTTTCTCTATTTATTCTCTCTCTTCCTCCTCTCTCCCCACTCTCCCTGATTTCTCTCTCTCTCTTCATTTACTCTCTCTCTCTCTCTTGGTCTCTCGGCAACCCTCTCTCTCTCTACCTCTCTCAAAATTTTTGAAACCAAATTCGAATCCAAGCTTCGGGTTAGCAAGGAGGAAGCTCGGGGACGTGATTTAGCAACCGAGAACGTGGATTGAAGCTTCGATTCGAGGTTAGTTTTGAAATTTCTAAACTTTTTCCAAAATTTTCAATTTTGTGCATTTTTGAAATCTAGGTTTGTTTAAGCTTAGAAAACCGTGGATTTGAGTTAAATGAACTTAGAACACCTAGAATCTAAGCTTAGATTGAAGAAAAACGGATTGGATTCAAGATTTTGCATTTTCCTCTATTTTTCCTACTTTTAGATTTTCGGGATTTTGTGTTTGAATCTTGTTTAAATGAGTTTTAAAGTGTCTAAATATGTTTTCATCTATGAATGTTTTCTATGCCTGGGATTTGAGAAAAACAGGTTAGAATCAAGATTTGGGTTTTGGGGAAATCGAAACCCGTGGCTGGAATTTCTGGGTTTTCCCAGTTCTGCCGAACTGCGTGTTCGGTAGGCCGGAATAGGGATCGACAGGCCGATGTTCTTCAGTCCGGCAGGCCGAACCTGGAAATTGTTCGGCCGACCGAACTTTGCTTCCGGCAGGCCGAACTTTGCAGTTCGGCAGGCCGAGGCAGGGAGTCCGGTAGGCTGACCGAGGCATGGAAATTTTTGTGATTTTTACCCGTTTTCACTGTTTTGAACCCTGATTTAAATCCCAACCTTATAGAATGATTTTAAAGGTACAAGTAACACACTAGGACATCATGAAATGATTTAGTGACATAGGATGTCTTGAACTAGATATTGATCGACTTAGTTTGTATCTAGGATCGTTCGTGGTTCCGCGAAGCTAACGTATAGCAGACCGGGATTACAGTGTGGGGTATCGGCACAAGTATTGAGGTAGGACTTCTACGCCATTTCTTTGGTAGCCTGGTTTTGAAATGATTTCGCTTTGAAAAGGATTTCTATTAAAGTGTTTTCAACGGTTGTTGGAAAAAATGTATTTATCGATTATATTTTAATATACCGTGAACTGAAATAAACTTCATAATGAATGTAAATGACAACACTCGGTAATTGGGTTTGAATGATAATGATATTAAACATATAGGCATGATGCCATATCAGAGATCGGGTCGTGTAGTGATCGACCTTGGGGGCAGGTCCCGAAACCTAGCTGGGCCACTATGGTGGTGATACTATGGTTTGCCTAGGAAAAAGAAAATGATATTTCTGGTTATCTAAGTAAACTATTCTGGGAAGAATGGTCTTACTTAAAATTGTTTATTTATTTACCTATTTATTTATTTAAGGTTTCTTTTAAATAATTCATGAATAATGAAATGTTCCTTTAAATTAAATTATGTTGTAAAACATAGTCCTACTGAGCCTTTCGCTCACGTTTTATTTGTTTTAAATTTCCCCCTCTAGGTGGTTTCCCATTTAGGTTTGAAGAGGATTCTTCGGACCAAACTCAGGAGCAATAGGAGGATTGATTTATATTTTGTGTTATTTAATCAGGGCATGTAAGATTTAACTTTATTTGTATCATGGACTGTGATTGTATTTATGATATTGTCAGTATCATGTGTGTGCACAAATTGTGAGTCTGTGGGACCCATATTCGCTATGTTTATTATTTAATTTTTCATATTTTATATTCAACTCAAACTTTTAAACTTTGGATTTTAATTAAATTCTCTTTTAAATTAACTTAAATAATCCATCACGTCACCTCCCGTACTCCGGGGCTTGACATAAACACAATGCTTTGGTATATTCATTACATCATTCAAGAGAATAAAAAGTAAATATAATGATTTTAGACTTGACAGGACCCTTAACTGCAAACTCATTTGGACAATCAACAACATTAATCGCGCCAAAACTATCACTCTCAATAAAACTAGACACTAAGCCACAACTAATTGCAAAACGAAGCCCTTCTCTAATGTCTATAACTTCTGCATTAGGGACGGAAAAGGACACCAACAACCTTCTTGTACATGGCACCAAGGACATCCTTGGAAATCATGAAAAACTACGATTACCGGAAGACTCATTTGTTAGTACTAAAAAATGTATCAACATTGAGTTTGTGAGTATCTTCAAGAAGCACAAACCCCATCTTTTATGAGCTAGTGGGATAAAATTCTCTAAAACAATGGATAAGTAGAAGTTCATATATTCACACCACAACGCAGAGGCTTTCTCGAAAATAGATTTCCAAAATCGTCTTTTCACACAATAGATATAGACTGATGAATCAAAACCAAGTGATACCGACTCTTTTCTTTTATATCTCTCTTTTTCTCATCACTATACCAATTGAACTTAGATGCAAATTCCCTATTAAGATTGGGATAAGAGTAAAAGCAAGAGTGGGTATCTCCCCACAACCTTCTTGTACATGTCACTCAAGACATAACCCTCAAAATTAGAAATAATTGCACTCACCACAACTCATTTATCAGTGCTAAAAGATGCATCAACATTGAGTTTGTGAGTACCTTCAAAAAACACAAACCATTGTTTACGAGCCGGTAGGGTGAAATTCTGTAACACAATGAATAAGTAAAAGTTCACAATGCAGAGGCTTTCTCGATAATGGAACCCCAAAATCGTCCTTTCACACAATGGACATCGACGGATGAGTCAAAAGCCAAGTGATATCCACTCTTGCTTTTATATCTTCCTTTCTTATCACGATGCCAATTGAACTTAGTTGCAAATTTCCCACCATGATTGGGATAAAGTCAATTAATAAGATATTTGGCAATACAATTAGAACTACAAAATATATTTTCAACTAACCTTTGTTACACTATTTTCTCTCATAAATTTTGAATTAAAAGGTTAGTTAGAAATGTTAGGTTTGGTGTCCTAAAAGCTGTGACATTGTACATATTGTTAATAAATAAATAAAGTGACATTTATTATTATTTTGGTTGCTTATATGTGTCATGAATACATTTATAAACATCGAGAAAATTCTATGATTATTTATGTGATTATAAATTTAGCACAAAAATGTTGTATGCTTAGGGATAAAATTTATAGATAATAATCTAAATAGTCCGTAATAGTTAATTAAAGTTTGGGATCTTTAATTAAATATTACAAATACGATCCAATCTCACTTAAAATGAAATAGTCATTATCCGGGCTATTAATGTAGAGACATTGGATTGGAGGTACTTTATATAATGAGATTATATAGGACTAGGCCAGAAAAATTATGAATCTCTAATAATCATCCATTACAAATAGAGTATTCAAATTTACTACTATGATGATTATATATTTGACAGTCTTAATCCTGAGTATTTATTAGACTCCTATTTATGACATTATGTTTTTTGACTTGCATGGTAAGATTTGTCTATGCACATATCATAACTTAGCATCTTGGAAACATAACGTAATAAATGGCTAAGAATAATATTATAGAGATATGAAATCCATTCCTTCCCTATGGAAGTTAGAAAAATAGTTCTCTTGAGTGATAATTCAAGGTTTGAACAGTAGAGCGCTCGTTCATAATAAGATTATGAATTAACTATTCATTGAGGATTATTGGACTTCAAGGATAAAGATATAATAAGAGAGGTAAACAGAAATTAAACCTAGCTCTTATTATGAACTATTCATAGAGGACTGACTTATATGTAATGATTATATCAATGGACTACTCGCTTATTTTCTTTGAGTAATTTTACTATAATCTCAAGAGTTTAGTCTAGGTTTTTAGTGGAATAACGCTGAAACTAATAAATTTGGCACATTAATCAAAGAGTTTAATTAATTGTCAAATTTATTGAAGTTTGGGTTATAGGTCCATAGGTCCCCAATACCACCTCTGTAACACTGTATTGGATTTATGCATAGAATGAATTATACATATTTAGCTTGAAATTATTGAATTCTAAATTAATTATTTCACACATGAATTATTAATGTGACACAGAAAAATGTTCTCTATGACACATAATGTAATGTGATAAATGTTGTCATATTTAACTGAGCATTAGTTAATTAATTAATTGATTAATTTTAAAATCTATTTTTAAATAAATGTGATTTATTTTTAAATTTGGATTTAAATAAATATATATAAATATATGGTTTTGAATAAAATAAATGTGATTTATTTTTAATAAAGAACTTTACGTTTCATGTTTTACTTTTCATATATATATATATATATAAGGAATCACGTGAAGTGATTAAAAAGGAAGGAAAGTAAACGTAAGTTTACTTTTACGAAAACTTTTATATATATATATAAAAGTTTAAAGTTTTTTTTGGCCATTCGTTTTTAGGAAAAAAGATAAAATGTATCATTTCCTCATATATCTGATATGGTGGTTATTTCAAATGGGAAATCAATTGAAAAATTACTAATGGCTCATATATAAAAAGGGAGAGATAATAGTTATCTCATGAGTTTTTTCATTCACGTAACTTTTACAAAATACTTAGAGAGAAAAACTGAGAGTTCTTCTCTGAAAAAAACGTCTGCTATCTTATGTGTTGAGTACATAGCAGATTTAGAAAAGTGTGAGGAAAATTTATTTTTGCAGTTTGACGCCCACTAGTCTTTCCATTGGTGTGGAGGCTTAGTTTGAAAGATCATAGTGTCAAAGAGGAAAGCTAAGATACCCTGATAGTCTTCAAAAGGTTAGTAAAATTCCCAAAACTTTCTATTATTCATTAAAATTATATATCTATTCCCGATGAACAAAGTTTTCAGAAAATTTTTGTTTGTCAACGATCTGTTCCTTCCGCTGCGTTTCATATTTTAATTCCAACAAATGGCATAAGAGCGGGTTATAGCATATATAATTTTAATTAAACATGATTTTATTTTTGATAATTTCATGTTCATGATGCATGTTTGTGGGCACTTTGTATCTTTGCAATTTTTTGTTCATGAGATGAATGGTTATTTAATGAATAGGTTTTTGGTCGTTAATTATATGGTCCTTTTGGATTGATAGTTTTATTTTTAGTTTGATTAGATCAATATGTGTAAACCCATAAAGCAGTATAGCCTTTTTGTAATCTATTATTATCATTATTTCTTTTCCATTTTTTTTCTCTTCTTCTCTCCTTCACCTGCCATACCCGCACGCTTTCAGAGTTCGCTTCATTATTGTGCATTGAATGCACCAGACATGTAGAAGTAGAAGCAGAAGCAGAAATAGAAGGTAACCCAGCAAATTGTTGCATAGTAAACCATCCGATAAAGACTACAAAATTGGAGCAGGGAATTATGTATAAATTACAAGAAGACCTTTGTAATTTTTTCTCTTTTTTTTATGGGTTGTAATTTTAATTATCCAAAAGGACCCGGTCAAAAATCCATTGTTTATTTTCATGCTTTATTTTCATGTGATGATTGTGATAACATGTTCATGCATTATAGCATGTCATCTAGGAAAGTGCCCACTTATAGTTATTGTAACATGACATGTATACACTTGCATATTATTATTATTTTTTTATAAGGGTGTTTATAAAATGATTTAATATGTGTTAAAATTAATTTAATGAGATTAAATTAATTTGGTTGGTTTTATAAAATCTTAATCAACCGAATAATGTGAATTTAGTTTTAATAGTTAAAACTTGGTAAAATTCACATTAATTCTAAGTTATCTAATTTTAAATTGTTTAATATTCAGTAACTTAGACAATACATAATAAATTTAGATTTTTAGAAAATCTGGTAATTTATTTAACTGTAAGTAGAATAGGATTCTATTAACACATAATATAACCTAGTAATTAAAAATTGTTTTTATTTACTAAAGTTATGAAACATATGATGTTTTATAAGTTAAAACACATCTTTTAAAATAATGAGTGGGAGAAGGTAATATGACAATACAACCTGCGGTCTCCACTATTAGCACAACACCGTGAGATTTAGGTAGCGTCTCGCGATGCTTTGATTTCGTCCTCCCTACGGAGGGTGTCCATTTAAATCAATAACAAGGTTGGCTTCCAAGAGATAGGATTTTACAATGTATTTCAAAATTGACCTACCCTACGGCGGCAATTTTGAGTTAAGTTGATAAAATCCAAAATAGTGGGTTACACTCATAAAGACATAATTAAATTGTTAATTATATCTTGACCAAATATAAACGGTTATTAATAAATATAGAAAATATGAGATATTTGGAATATATTTATTAATTGAGAATGTTTCAATTCAATTCATAAATAGTTTGACCTACCCAACAGCGGCACTTTATGTATTAAAATTGAATAATCGTGGAATTAGTAGAATATTATTTTGTTTTTTTCCATATGCATCATGCATCATGTTTACTATTCCAAAACATATATTTATGATGTTTATGCAACCATTTAATTTATATTATTTTATTTATTTATTACAGCAACAATGTCTAATCCAATCATCGCTATTCTCTCAAATGAAAAGTTAACCAGAGATAATTTTATCAAGTGGAAGAGTAACATAAACATTGTACTAATTTACAAAAATCACAAGTTTGTCCTAACGAAGGAATGTCCTCCATGCCTGCTGCCAATGCTCCTCGTAAGGTACGAGAAGCATATGATCATTGGATCCAAGCAAACAACAAGACCTGCTGCTTTCTTTTGGCTGGCATGTCTGACGTGCTTAGGATGAAGCACGAAAGCATGGAAACTGCTTATGAGATAATGTAGTCTCTACAAGACATGTTTGGCAAACCTTCTAAAAAGGCACGCCATGAAGCCATTAAGGCGGTAATGAATGCCAAAATGAAGGTAGGGATTTCGGTCAGAGAACATGTTCTCAACATGGTTAACTACCGCCGTGAGGCCGAGGTCAACGGGGCTGTGATAGATGATGCCACACAGGTGGGGATGATTTTGGAAACCCTCTCCCCTGCATTCCTTCAGTTCAAAAGCAACTATTTCATGAACAATCTAAAATATAATATGACTGAGTTGCTTAATGAGCTCTAAACCTTCGAGTCTATTTTGAAAGAAAAGACTAAAGAAGGTGAGGTAAATGTTGTAGAGGCTCAACCCTCCTCTTCTGCTTGACATAATAAGAAGAGGAAGAGGACTAAAGGAAGTGGTAAGTCTAAAAATGGAGGGCAACCTAAGAAGAACAAAAGCAATAACAACAAAAAGTGCTCAAACCAAAAGAAGCCAAAAGGAAAATGTTTCCACTGTGGCGTAGTTGGGCATTGGAAGAGAAACTGCAAGAAGTATCTTTAGGAGCTCAAAGAAAAGAAGAACAATGGTAAATCAGATTTACTTGTTTTATAAGCTTGTTTAGTTGAAGATGATACTTCACCTTGGATAATTGATTCAGGGGCAACTAACCATGTTTGTTCTTCTTTGCAGATGCTTAGTTCTTCAAGGGAGCTTGCCGACGGGGAACAAACGATGAGAGTGGGAGCAGGAGAGGTTGTTTCGGCAAGAGCAGTGGGAGTTGTTAAACTTTATTTTAGAAATAAGTTTTTAATTTTGGACAATGTTTATTACATTCCTTGTTTTCGTAGAAATTTGATTTCTGTTTCCAGGTTGTTTGAACAAATGTTTAATGTTTCTTTTAATAATAATTATGTTAATATTTCTAGAAATGGTTTGAATATTTGTTCTGCGCATTTGGAAAATGGGCTTTACACTTTAAGGCCCAACGAAAAATCACTGCTCAATACCGAAATGTTCAAAGTTGAACAACCAAAACCCAAGAAGCAAAAGATTTCTTCTGATAATGAAACATACCTATGGCACCTTAGATTAGGTCACGTTAACTTTGACAGAATTAATAGACTAGTAAAGGATGGTCCTTTAAAAGAACTAAAAGTTAGTTCTCTACCAGTTTGTGAATCTTGTCTTGAAGGTAAAATGACTAAAAGGCCTTTCTCTGCAAAAGGCGAAAGGGCCAAAGAACCACTTGAGCTAATACATTCAGACGTCTGCGGTCCATTGAATTTACAAGAACGTGGTGGTTACGAATATTTCATCACATTTATTGACGATTATTCAAGGTATGGTTACATATACCTAATGCAAAGGAAATCTGAAACTTTTGGAAAGTTCAAAAAATTCCAAGCCGAAGCTGAAAAGCAATTAGGAAAGACGGTGAAGACTCTTTGATCTGATCGAGGAGGAGAATACCTTGATACTGAATTCAAGGACTGTATGATAGAACATGGTATTCTATCACAACTCACCGTACCTGGAACACCACAACAAAATGGTGTTGTAGAGAGAAGAAATTGAACATTACTTGATATGGTGAGATCCATGCTCAGCTACTCATTATTACCCACTTTGTTTTGGGGATATGCACTACAAACTGCAGTATATCTTCTAAACATAGTTCCATCTAAGTTTATTCCAAAAACACCTTTAGAGTTATGGAATAGTCGCAAACCTAGTATATGACATATCCGTATATAAGGGTGTCCAGCACATGTGTAGAAAGGAAAGACCGAGAAGCTGGAACCACATTCTAAAGTATGCTTATTTGTGGGATACCCAAAGGGAACGAGGGAAGGTTTGTTTTATAGTCCATAGGAAAAGAAGGTATTTGTATCGACAAATGCCACTTTTCTCGAGAATGATTATATGATAAACTATAAACCTCATAGTAAAGTTGTACTTGCAGAGTTACTTTCTGATCAGATCAGACCGTAACCGACAACCGTTGTCGAAGGACAAAATGAGGAAACCACATCTCCCGATCAAAATGTCATACCACCTCGAGGTAGTGGGAGGGTTGTGAGACCACCAGCTCGCTACAGGGAACTTGGAAAAGCAAATGTTGCTATCTCTGATAATGGTGAGGATGATCCATTGACATATCATGATGCAATGGAAGATTTTGAGAAGGAGAAATGGCTGGAGGCTATGAACCTTGAAATGGAGTCCATGTACTCTAATTCAGTCTGGGAACTTGTAGATCTACCTGAAGGGATAAAACCCATAGGCTGTAAATGGATTTACAAGAAGAAAAGAGGAGTGGATGGGAAAGTTGAGACTTTCAAAGCTAGGCTTATGGCAAAGGGTTATACCTAAAAAGAGGGAGTTGACTATGAAGAAACTTTCTTGCCTGTAGCTATGCTTAAATCTATTCAGATTCTTTTATCCATTGCCACCTCTCTTGATTATGAGATATGGCAAATGGATGTCAAGACTGTCTTTTTGAATGGTCATCTTGAGGAATGCATCTATATGGTGCAACCAGAAGGGTTTATAGTCAAAGGTCAAGAGCAAAAAGTTTGCAAGTTGCAGAGATCCATCTATGGGCTCAAGCAAGCTTCAAGATCTTGGAACTTGAGATTTGATGAAGTGATCAAATCTTATGGTTTCGATCAAAACATTGATGAACCTTGTGCTTACAAGTACATCAAAGATAAGAAGGTGGTCTTCTTAGTTCTTTATGTAGATGATATCCTACTCATTGGGAATGATGTATGCATATTATCTAATGTAAAGAAATGGCTCGCCAGTCAATTCCAAATGAAAGATTTGGGAGAGGCAAGTTATGTTCTTGGAATCCAACTTATAAGAGATCGCAAGAACAAACTGTTGGCGCTGTCTCAGGCATCGTATATAGATAAAGTGCTTATCAGATTTTTGATGCAAAACTCCAAGAAAGGTAATTTACCTACACATCATGGAGTTTATCTTTCAAAAGAGCAGTGTCCTAAGACACCTCAAGAGGAAGAAAACATGAGACGGGTACCCTATGCATCTGCAGTAGGAAGTCTAATGTATGCCATGTTGTGTACAAGACCTAAAATTTGCTATGTGGTGGGTATACTCAGTCGGTATCAATCCAACCCAGGATTAGATCATTGGGTAGCGGTTAAACATATTCTCAAGTATCTCAGGAGAATGAGAAACTATATGCTGGTATATTCCGGTGAGAATTTGATTCCCATTGGATATACTGATTTTGATTTTCAATCAGACAAAGACACACGTAAATCTACGTCTGGATTAGTGTTTACTTTTGGTGGTGGAGCCATAGTTTGGAGAAGCATCAAACAATCTTGTATTGCTGATTCAACTATGGAAGCACTATAATGATTAAAATATATCTATAAACCAATAAATTTATTAAAAAATTATTAATAATGATATAATTTCTTTTATTTTTTAGGCGTAAAATTAAACAATTTGACTCTTATTAGAAGTAAATGAGGAGCATAAGTGTTCTAAATGGGTTATGTGGGTCTCACGTGATTGTTTTTGTAACGCCCCAAAATTAACTTAATAATATTAAAATGTAAAATGGTGGATTAACGTGCCATAAAAGATATTTTAAACTTAATTTGATCTTTTATGAATTTTTCCAAATTAATGTGATTTTGATTTCCTTAGTGATTTTAATTACTTCAAATTATTTTAAATTTGCTATTTTGAAGTTTTAAACAAAATTAATTTGCTAAGGTGATCGTTTTTACAAGCCATGGGCAGCACATAGTTTTCGTACAGTAAAACCGTCTACTATTTTCCTCTATTTATTCTCTTTCCTCTCCCTTTCTTTGATTCACTCTCTCTCTCCTTCATTCTCTCCCCGTGAGTCTCTCTCTCGTTCTCTCTCGGTCTCTCTCCTTCTCTCTCATATTTCCCCTAAATCTTAACTCCAATCAAGCTCAAGCTTCGGGTTTTGGTGGATTGGAAGCTCAAGAGCTTGATTGAACAACCAAAAACGTGAATTGAAGCTTGGATTTGAGGTTAGTTTTGAAATTTCTAAACATTTTCAGATTTTCAATTTTCAAGCATTTTTAAAATCTAAGTTTGTTTAAGCTTAGGAAACCTTTGATTTGAGTTAAAGGAACTTAGGAAAACTAGGATCTATGCTTTGTTTGAAGAAAAATGGATTCGATTCAAGATTTTCATTTTTTCCTCATTTTTCTCTACTTTCGGATTTCTTGGAATTTTATGTTCAAATCTTGTTTAAATGAGTTCAAAAGTATCCTACTATGTTTTTCCATCATCTATGAATGTTTTCCATGCCTGAGCTATGAGAAAAACAGGTTACAATCAAGATTTGAGATTTGGGAGATCCAAAACTTGTGGTTGGAAATTTTGGGTTTTTTCAGTTCGGCAGGCCGAACTTCATGTTTGGCAGGCCAGATTTAAAGGATCGGTAGGCCAGATTCATCTGTCCGACAAGCCAAATCTGAAAAATGTTTGGCCGACCGGACTTGTTCTCCGGCAGGCCGAACAGCATAGTTTGGCAGGCCAAAACAGGGCGTTCGGTAGGCCGATTGAGCATGGGAAAATTTTGTGATTTTTCACCCATTTTTACTATTTTGAACCCCGATTGAAATTCCAACCTTATAGAATGATTTTATAGATATAAATGGCACACTAGGACACCATGAAATGATTTAGCGACATAGAATGACTTTAGCTAGATAATGATAGACCTAATTCTTGTACATTTAAAGGTGTACGTGGATCCGCAGAGCTAACGTATAGCGGACTTAGATTACGGTGTGGGGCACCATCACTAGTATTGAGGTAGGACTTCTACCCCTTTTCTTTGGTAGCCCAGTTTCAAATGATTTTGTCCTTAAAAGGGTTTTTATCAAAATGTTTTTAACGGTTGATTGAAAAGGGTTTTATCAGTTGTTTTATAAACCGTGAATTGAGATGATCTGCATAATGAACCCCATAATGAACATAAATGAAAATACCTGGTAAGTGGGTTTTGAATAAGGATAAAAAGAAATATGAGGGCATGATGCCATATCAAAGATCGGGTCGTGTAGAGTGCGACCTTGGGGGTAGGCCTGAAACCCACATGGGCCACTATGGTGGTGATTTATTTATGGTTTGCCTAGGAAAAGAAAATGATGATCCTTCTGGTTGACCACTAAATAATTTTGGTAAGAAAATTAAATGGACTTTAATCATTTACTCGATTTGATATATTTCCTGAATGATTTTTGAATAATGAATTGTTTTTAATTTATAGTCCTACTGAGCCTTTCACTCACAGTTTATTTGTTTTTAAATCCCCCCTAGGTGGATATCAGCTTAGGTTTAGGGAAGGCTCCACAGGCAGGACTCAGGAACAGTAGGAGGACTTAGAAGATTATTTAAAATTTCCTAGAACAAGGCATGTAACCCCCCTTTTCATTTTCCTTTCTTCTACTTGGACTGTGGTTGTAATGTAATATTGTCAGTACTATGTGTGTGCACAAGATGTGGGCCGGTGGGACCCATTCTCGCTCGTTTTATTTCTTTGCTATTTTCTCATTAATTTGTTTAATTATCATATTTGCTTTTTAACGTAAATGCTTGATTTAAAAAGTTTCATATTTTTCTCATATTTTCATATTTAATTTAAATCTTTAAATTCATGTTTTAATTTAACCCTCGGTTATTTATATAATTAAGCGACCACGTCACCTCTCGTACTCCTGGGCGTGACAGAATAGTATCAGAGTACAAGGTTATGAACCTTGGAAATTGTGCACACATAGGTACGACAATAAAATACCACTGACAGTCCAAATTTTGTTTTCAAAAGTGAGAGAATGGCACCTCGGCGACATTCAACAGCTGATGCCGAGTTCAGAAATGATGAGGGCATGATGAAGGCCATGTTTGCTGCATTTCGACAGATGGCAGCTAGGGCCAGGCCAGGGGATTCTTATGCTAGCAGTCGGCATGTATACTTTAAGGAATTTCAGCGTGCATCTTTTTCAACCTTCGATGAAAATGGGAATCTGCAAGTGGCAGAATATTGGTTAGATTCGATCGTAATGAATTTAGATACTCTTGGGGTGCCAGCTGAATATCGTGTAGAATTTGCTGCATATAAGCTCGAGGGTGGTGCAAATACTTGGTGGAAACAAGCTAAGCGTTTGGAATGCAATGGTAATATCAGTTGGGACAGGTTTGAGGAGTTGTTTTATGATCGATATTTTTCGTAAGGGTATAGGGACCAGAAGGCAGCTGAATTCTATAGACTACAGCAGGGTGACTTGTTTGTTCAGGAGTACGAGGCAAGGTTTAATGAATTGGCTAGATTTGCTCCATCGACAATGGCATCGGAGCGTGAGAAATGCATTAAGTTTTAGGATGGGCTAAAGGCTCCTATTCGACGTCAGGTGGTTGCCCTACGACTCAGGAGTTTTGGGGAGCTTGTGTCGTCAGTGATATCCATGGAAAGTGATTATGCATGGTACTATGAGGATAAAGCAAAGGCGTCAGGTGGGCCCCAGAGGAGTGGCAGAAAGAGCACCAGTAGTCGTTCGACTTCGGGTAAGAATAAGTAGGGCGACGTAAGCAGCGGTAGCAGCAGTTCATCAGGCAGCGGGCGCAGTAACACCTACAGCTTCCATTGTCATTATTGTCAGCAACCAGGTCACATCAAGAGGAATTACCTAGTCAAGAGTGCTCATTTGGGATCTCAGATCGGAGAGGGAGCCAGTCGTCAGCCTCAGCCCTAGACTCTACCTCCGCCTCAGTAGTTTCCCCAGCTGTAGTTCCCTCAGTTCCCTCCTCAGCAGCCGCAGAACTTCCAGCGTAACTTTCCTCAGTATCGAGCATTGAGTACAGCTAGTGTGCAATCGCCTCTGCCACAGCAGTTTTGGTCATCTAATCCAGGATCCAGTAATGCTGGTAGAGGAAAGGGAAAAGCTCCAATTCAAGTTCGTGCGATAGTGACAGGGAGTTCAGTATCCCACACCAGTAATGCAGTCATCGATGGTATGGTCTTGGTTTCTCAATCATTAGCTCACGTTTTCTTTGATATAGGTGCCACTCATTCTCTCATTTTGAGTTCCTTTGTACATGCCTTGGGATTAGAAACAGAAAATTTTGATGAACCCCTAGTTATAGCTTCACCCTTAGGACGGGTGCGTGTGAATTGTATATGTAAAGCCTGTAAAATAAAGGTTGGGGATGAGATTTTGAAGAGTGATTTGATAGTGTTCCCCATGAGTTCCTATGATGTAATCTTAGGGATGGACTGGTTGTCCAGGTATAGTGCAGTTGTAGATTGCCAGCTTAGGAAAGTAAGCCTAGTGTCTGATAGGGAAACGATGATCACCTACCAAGATGGTGGTGATGGGTCGATGAGTGAGCGTCTTGTAAAGTCATGTCTCAAAGGGCGAAAGAACATAGTTTATTATGCCCTTTTTGCGAGTCTTGAGGATGAGCCTAGTGTCTTGAGAAGAAACGTAGTGATACCAGTGGTGAATGAGTTCGAAGATGTCTTCCCCGATGAGTTGCCAGGATTACCACCGCATCGGGAAATCAAATTTGGTATTGAGCTATTTCACGGTACAACACCAATTTCTATAGCACCCTATTGGATGGCACCAGCAGAAATGAAGGAATTAAGAAAGCAATTTCAGAAGCTTGCTGATAAGGGGTATATCTAGAATAGTACGTCACCGTGGGGAGCATCGGTTTTGTTTGGTAAGAAACATGATGGGACTCTAAGGTTGTGTATAGATTATCAACAGCTGAATAGAGTCACGGTGAAGAATAAGTATCCCTTACCCAGGATTGATGAGTTGTTTGATCAGTTGGGAGGTTCACGGTATTTCTCAAAGATTGATTTGCGTTCAGGGTACCATCAGCTTAGGGTAAAGGAGGAGGATATTCCCAAGACAGCTTTCAAGACCCGGTATAGACACTTTGAGTTTTTGGTAATGTCGTTCGGGTTGACAAACTCTCCAGCAGCTTTCATGGATTTGATGAACAGGATATTTAGGCCTTATTTGGATCAGTTCATGATCGTGTTCATCGATGATATTTTAGTGTATTCTAAGACTTGGGAGGAGCATGAGCGGGATCTCAAGATCGTGCTTCAGACTCTACGGGAGCACCAATTGTATGCCAAGAAAGAAAAGTGCAAGTTTTGGTTAACAGAGGTTAAGTTTTTGGGTCATGTCATCTCCGAGCATGGTATTTCTGTGGATTCGTCCAAGATTGCAGCCATAGTGGAATGGGATCGACCAAGGAATGTAGTAGAAGTCCGCAGCTTCTTGGGTCTTGCAGGATATTATAGGAAATTTGTAAAGGATTTCTCAAAGATTGCAACGTCATTGACAAGGTTGATAAGGAAAGATGTCAGGTTTGAGTGGAATGAAGAATGTGAACTCGCTTTTCAGGAATTGAAGAATTGGTTGACTTCAGCCCCAGTGTTGATTATTCCCAACAGTGACGAGCCGTACGAGGTTTACACAGACGCTTTAGGACGTAGGCTTGGATGCGTGTTGATGCAGCATGGACGTGGGCTTAGATGCGTGTTGATGCAGCATGGACGCGTGGTGGCGTATGGATCGAGACAACTATGGCCTGATGAGCAGAATTATCCTACTCACGATTTGGAGCTTGCAGCGGTGATTCACGCGTTGAAGATTTGGAGATGTTATTTGTATGGGGTGGCATTTCAGGTTTTCTCCGATCACAAGAGTTTGAGGTATTTGTTCACTCAGAGAGGTCTCAACTTGACGCAACAGAGATGGATGGAGTATATGGAAGATTATGATTTCGTGTTGCAGTACCATCCTGGGAAAGCTAATGTGGTTGCAGATGCGCTTAGTAGAAAATCTTCAGGGATTCTCGCCTATTTGGCTCTTGAGGATTGGAATAGGGATGCGATAGTGAGTGAGTATAGGCTGCAGTATTACGAAGACTACGATCGAGTTTTGGTGTACCATATGGAGGCGTCCCCAGCTCTCGTTTAGATGGTGAAACAGAATCAATGGCAGGATCAGTATTTGCAGGGAATCTAGACACGGATTTAGAACGGAGAGCAGTTCGATGAGTGGAGAGTGCATGCGGATGGATCGTTATACTTCTAGAAGCGTCTAGCAGTTTCAGCAGTCACCGAGGTGATGAAAGCCATCATGGACGAAGCCCATAGGTCCCAGTTCGCCATTCATCTAGGGAGCACGAAGATGTATCGCGATTTGAAGAGGC